>CM045493.1:29517606-30049918 GCA_024704745.1 Rosa lucieae | reverse complement strand
CGCCTCAGCAAGTGGCCCATTGAGCTCAGCGAATTCGACATAGATACAAGCCGAGAACCGCCATGAAAGGCCAGGCAGTGGCGGACTTCATCGCTGAACTCACCAAGCGTCAGCCGGAACCGGTACGGAAACAGAGCACGGCACAGAAATAGTAACCAGTAAGGAGCTAAATCCCCTACAGTCAGATTGGAACCTGCATGTGGACGGCTCCGCCAAGGCCAGCGCGCCGGAATCATCTTAACAGGACCAGGGGGACTGAGTGCAGAATACGCGTTGAAATTCAACTTCAAGGCTTCAAACAACATGGCGGAGTACGAGGCACTCATCGCCGGTCTGCTCCTCGCCATTGACTCAGGGGCTGACAGCGTCAACATATTCAGCTACTCTCAATTAGTCGTTAACCAGGTCAATGACAGCTTCCAAGCCAAGGACCAACAGTTAGCGGCATATTTGGGGTACGTCAAAACATTGTTAAAAAAGTTCAAATTTCACACCATCACACAAATCCCTAGGGAAAAGAACGCTAAGGCCGATTCACTGGCGAGACTGGCAACCGCCCAACCACATCAGAGTCCAGCGGACACAAAGGTGGGGTACCTTGACAAGCCAAGTATCACAAAGACCCTGGCAGAGATCTTCAGCATCCAAACCAACCCCAGCTGGATGGACGAGATCATTGCGTATAAGCGCAGCGGCACATTGCCAGAAGATAAGGTCCAGGCAAGACAACTCAAGCGGAGAGCAACCCGCTACAACATCCAGTATGGCAAGCTTTACCGTCAGGGATTCACCCATCCCAACCTCCGCTGTCTAACCCCAGAGGAGGGAAAGGTTGTCCTAGCAGAAATCCATGGCGGAGAATGTGGAAACCACTCGGGCGCCAGATCCTTGGCCAACCGCACAATGCGACAAGGCTACTTCTGGCCCACGCTTGGTGACGATGCCCGGCGGATTTCGAGGTCTTGCCACAAATGCCAACAGTTTGCAGATCTCCCACACGCGGCGGAGCCGCTGTCAATCATCATCGGCCCATGGATCCACTCCACGTGGGGCCTTGATTTGATGGGAAAGTTCCAAACCGCCAAGGGCCAGTTCAAATACATTATTGTTGCCATCGATTACAACAGCAAGTGGGTAGAGGCGGAGCCACTGACGGCAATCACTACCGCCAAGGTCATTCGATTTCTCTGGAAGAATATCTACTGCCGCTATGGTGTCCCCCACACAATCATTACAGACAACGGCACACACAGTTCAACAATAGGGAACTCATATCGTTCACCGCCAACTTGGGCACCAAGTTAAGCTTTGCATCCGTCGCCCATCCCCAAACAAACGGCCAGGTCGAAGCAGCAAACAAAATAATCAAGAAGCTGCTAAAAAAGAAGCTCGACGACGCCAAGGGTTTGTGGGCGGAAAAGCTTCCAGAAGTCCTATGGGCCATCCGGACAACTCCAACCACCGCCACCGGCGAGACTCCTTTCTGTATGATGTTCGGCACAGAGGCTGTCCTGCCCATTGAAGTAACTCAACCTACCGCTAGGGTCGAAGGTTACTGCCCAGAGACCAACAGCGACGGCGTCAACTTAGACAGGGACCTCATAGAAGAAAAGAGACACAAGGCCCATTTGCACAATTTACAAAACAAACAACGGGTATCGCGTTTCTACAACGCCAGAGTCAGGGCCCGGAACCTCCAACTGGGGGACTTGGTAATTAAAGAAGTCATTCCGCCACCAACAAAACTGCGCCCAACTTGGGAAGGCCCGTACAAAATTGTGGAAGTCGTTAGCCCAGGCACCTTCTACTTAATGGACAAGGACGGCGTCACATCAACCCACCCTTGGAATACTGAACACCTTCGGTATTACTACAAATAGTCAGACCGCTACCCACGAGCATCTTGACTTAGCTAAATTTTTGTTCAATATTTAGCTAAGGGAAGCTACCCAACGGGTACTACCCCACTTTTGTACACTGATCAATCAGCTATCAATGAAACGAGGAATTATTCAAACCATTGTCACCAAGTCTAGCACTGAGGGCAACTGGCAACGCCAGCAATCGTCAGCGGACCTCGTCCGCTACGTGGTGCACTTGGACCAATCTTAATTCCTTTAATGTTTCATTGATAGACAAAAAAAAATATATAACTCAAAGTACTAGCACTACAAACACATCGTAGCAAGCCAATTTAAAACTTTATTTCATTTCGCAACGTTCATTACAAACTGATTATGCCTCAGCGGCTACACAAAAAAAAAGTAGGAAAATCTCTAGCGATCCCAGTTGCCTTCAGGGGTGGCCTTCGACATCTTCCGTTTCAGCAGGCGGCGGCACAATCGATCGACTCGCCTGATCGGACCCTCGCGCTGTCGGGCTGGGGGTCTCTATGGTGCCATCCGCCCGGGTGTGCTCCGCCAGATATCCAGCACGTGACACCTCCGATGGGGTAGCGAGGGGAGTCCGCTGGGACCCTTCTGCCGGATGTGCGCCACTTTCTCCGCTGCCTGAGTGGGCACCTCCAGCGGGGGCAGGCACTTCTGTCTCCGGCGGGATACTCTCAGCCGGCGGCACGGCAGGCTGGGACGCTTTGGCGAAGTCGATGGCGCCCTTCTTCTTCAGCATATCTATGTTTGCTTGGGCCCCGGCCTTCGCCGCCTCAGTCATCGCCTTCTTAAACTCTGCCGACTGCTTGAACGCCTCAACAGCGGCGGCCGCCGCAGTACTCTCTTCAACCCTCAGGCGGGTAACCTCACCCTCCAGCCGCTTCACTTCGGTCATTCTGGCGGCGGACTCCCGCTGCACAATAATAAGCTTTTTATCCTTGGCGGCTATCCGCTCCTGCAGCAGGCGATCTCCTGCTCTAACTTGGAGACGCGTTCATTCCTCTCCAAGTCCCGCGTGATGGCAACGTTGAGCTTACCGCGGACGTCCGCGTAGTTACATTCTGCCTTGGCCAGCCGTCGCTCTGCCTCCGCCAGTTTCTCCTTCGCCTCCGCCAACTCCCTCTGGAGACCTTGAATTTCCTCCCTGAGTTCCCCCTCAATCAGGGACTGCTTCGACGCCGCCACGAACATATCATGCAGTCCCGCCGATATTTGACCAAACGCCGAGCTGAAGGGCGATTGGTCAATTGCCGTGGGGCGCAAGATACCCTCCAGACCGCCGAACCCCAGCCGTTCGCATAGATGGAACAGGAACTCCCGCTCACCATCTGTCATGAACGCCGCATATTCGGCAAACGAGTCCAGCTCACTAACGGCGGGCGCCTCTACCTCCACCGCAACTGTTTTCGAAGGAGCTTGTCGGGCCTTCTTCTGTCGGCTGGCCCCGATCACCTCGACCTCCTCTCTCTCTTCCTCGGCGGGAGAATCAGCCTGCCGGCGTTTTCTCTCCAATGCCCTTTGACTCCCAGCAGTGATCCTCGTCACCCTCACCGGCGGTTCCTCCCTTGACACAGTGACACTTTCCGCCGGTTACACCACCTCCTTTTGAGGGCCACGCCTGTAGCCAGGCATCCGCTCCTTCTGCTGCCCAGCTGCAGCGCTTCCCCTTTCCCCGCCGGTAGCTTGAGTCCCCGCCTGCACCACCGGCAGACCATCCTCACCGAGATGGGACTGGTGCGGCATTGGCAGCACCACAGGAACCTCGGAATGGCTCAGCGCCAGCGTCTGCTGGGCCGCCAGCCCCTCGGCGTACATGGCCTCCAAAAAGTTGTCTATCTCCGCGCGGTCCATTTCTTTTTCAAAAGCGTCGCGACTCGATTTGTTGCCCGGCGGAGTTTCTAAAAAAAACAACAAGCACCAATCAGTCCGGATCGCTTGCAAAAAAAAAAAAAAAAAACATGGCGTTGATTTCTCACCAATGGAGCGCGTTAGCCGCTGGTCGACCAGCAACTCCCAACCAGTCAGAAGTCGGAAATCCAGCAAGTTGCGGTTCCGCCAGCAACCTCTGATCCTCGCTACGCGACACTCTTCTTCGCGCGTTAGCGTGTACCGCAGTCCCGCTGCATAAAAACAGTAATCGTTAGTGAGAATACAAGTGCAAATGCGTAAACCTGCCAACTACGTTCAGCGGAAACCGGTTACCAACCTCGAATGGGTTGGAACTCTGACTTGATCCTAAATGTCGGCCCTCCCTCGTTCGACCTGGCATGATACTCCCAACCCTCTGTGGCGACGCAGAAGGTCCCCCGCCAGTAGGACATTGAGTCCCTTAGATTCTCGATCAGCTTGGGCGCTCCCTGCCGGCGGCTCAAGTTCACTTGCCCTTTGCAACCTCGGCGCTTCACATACACCAGCTCGTAGAAGTGAAGCACTTCCGCCATAGTAGGCCCCTCGCACCCGGACAACCGCCAAAGTGAGTTCATGGCCAACATCAACCGCCACATGTTGGGGCAAATCTGACCAAAGACAAGGCCAAATTCGCACACCAGAATTTGGAGATTTGGCACCAGCGGGAGTGTCACTCCTTGGCGGAATATCGCCTCATGAACGATAGCAAATCCCGCTGGGAGAATCGAAGCCTTCTCATCCGCTGTCGGCGGGCGCAGCTTCACCGAGCCCGGCAACCGGAACGTCTGCTTCATTCGGTTAACAGCGGCGGCGTTCATCCGCCCTCCTGCCTCGTCGACGGCGGTGCCATCCGAGAGGAACCACGCCGACTCAGCATTCTGCCCCGCTGCTTCTTCTTCCCCAGCGGAGCCGCTAGCAGCACTATTGCTCGCCAAACGCTCATCGCGCCTAGCTTTGGCAGCAGCGACCTCACCCGCCCTAGAGCTCTCTGGACGCGAACCCCGACCCATAGCTACTTCCAAGGGGATGGTCTGTAGCGGCTCAACTTCTAGCGGTTCTGGCAGTGAGGTTCCTGCATGGGCAGACGGACGCAACGAATCAATAAAAATCCTATCCGCCGCGCTGATCGACACGTCAGACCCGGAATCCTCACTGCTCGAAATCTCTATGACGTTAGCCATCCCAAACCCTAAAACCCACACCAGTTAGCCACCAACACAGATCTAGCCTATCCTTACATCAGTCAGGCAAAGGCATCAAGAATAAAACCCAGAAAATGCCAAAATACGAACAAGCACACTCAACCCAGATTCAACCATCTAACAAACCCCTAAACACTAACTCCTTGCCAAACACCATAATCCAGCCCCCCCCCCCCCCCCCCAATATATCATTCTACACCTCAGGAAACGCCAAAGAAAAACAGAAATCATCCCAGAAAGGCAAGAATAACAAAACCCAGAAAGTAGCAGATCCAATGAAACAGGAAAAAGAGAATCCAGATACCAACCTCGGTGGTGAAGCCTACGATACGATGGTGAACAGCAATCTTAGAGGGGTGCGGTCGTCGTTTCTCCGGGAACGGTATCTCAAAGCTCCGGCAACCTCTTTCTTCAGTCTCGGACAGGCAGAGCGAGGAGAATACGACTGTGGATGTGAAGATTTTACCAAAGTGTCGAATCTCGCTGGGTTCCCCCCCTTTTTATGTCAACATCAACGCGCTCTCCGCCGTCCGCTAAAAAACGACATCGCACGACAGCCGTACACGTGTCACAGACCTCCACTTACTACCCGGATTAACCGAGGCGTCGCTTCGGTTACGAAATCCATAATTACTGTCATTTATGACGAGAAGACGGCCAGGTTTAGGGGACAAGCCTCCTCACGCTAACCCCGTGCGGGTTGGACACGTGTCAACCACCACCAAACGAAGCGTCTGACGGAAGTAACCACTGAGATAACTTCTCCCTTGGTACCCTCCAAGTGACGAAGTCTCCGCTGAGCGAAACCCCGCCAGCGGAACTTCTCCCTTGGCACCCTCCAAGTGACGAAGTCTCCGCTGAGCGAAACCCCGCCAGCGGAACTTCTCCCTTGGCACCCTCCAAGGACGAAGTCTCCGCTAAGCGAAACCCCGCCAGCGGAACTTCTCCCTTGGCACCCTCCAAGTGACGAAGTCTCCGCTGAGCGAAACCCCGCCAGCGGAACTTCTCCCTTGGCACCATCCAAGGACGAAGTCTCCGCTGAGCGAAACCCCGCCAGCGGAACTTCTCCCTTGGCACCCCCCAAGTGACGAAGTCTCCGCTGAGCGAAACCCGGCCAGCGGAACTTCTCCCTTGGCACCCTCCAAGTGACGAAGTGTCCGCTGAGCGAAACCCCGCCAGCGGAACTTCTCCCTTGGCACCCTCCAAGTGACGGAGTCTCCGCTGAGCTAAACCCCTCCAACAGAACCTTTCCCTCGCTATCCTGCAAGCGGGGTTTCTTCCGCTATACACTTCTGGCGGAACACCCTTTTCATCTTGCAAACCGCTTGCTTTGCTCAAACGCAATATCGTCCAGCAAAATACCGCCGGCCACGTCTACCGGACGCTGCTTCCTGCTGCATCCAGCGGGGGGATAACCGCCAAACGCCGAAATCCCGAGGTCACGCCTCACTCTGACAACGACCGCCACGCGGCGTTACCGTCAGATTGTCCCTACGGGACACCGGGACTGGTCAACAGTCTACGACGGCCCTGATCAGGCACGTTGACCCCCGTCATTTGGGTTCTAAACAATGGGCTCGCTACCCAACACCCTCTGCTCCGTGCAGCTCCTCCTCAACAAACAATTTGCGGACCATCCGGAGGTCTATCTTCGCCGGGGAGTGGGGGACTCCCTGGGGGGCCTAGCAGGGGCCCACCCGAAAGGGTATAAAGCGTTTGCTCAGTAAAACCAACGGTTGACAACGCACTGACGCTAATTATGCTCTTGCAAGTCTAGCGGAGGAAAACGCTTCAAACCGCCGAACAACTCCCCAACCAAGATTGCCCTCCTTGACTGGGGACTTGGGGGACTTGTACATGCATGTACATTTGCAAGCATAATTAGCTATAATGGGCCATGCTCGTTGTACCGCCAAAGGTACCAATTCCAGCCAAAGGAATGACATGCAGACACACCGCCAGGCGGGCTACAACCTCGGAGTCGGACCACCGCCAGATCGCCGCCGACGCGCCGCCACGCGCCACCCCAAGATGGCATCAGAAGCTTCTGAAACTGGGAACTGAAGCATGTCAGTCCCACATCGAAAACTAAGAGAAGATCAACCTCTTCCTCACCTATAAAAGGTTCTCTCCTCTCTCCTCATTAATTACGCATTCAATACTTACCCACTGTTACTTTGTCAACATAAATACATTGACTAACTTAGGCATCGGAGAGTTGAAGACCGCCCGGCGCGGTCTCCCTCTGACGCCCATTGTATTTTATTTGACAGGTAGCGGGAGCTTCGAGAACAACACAAGTACCGATCCGCTCACCGGATCAGCGTTAACTAAGGTCCAGCTACCGCCGGACTTTTAGACATTAACAAAAACATTTAACTATACTTAAAACATTCATGTAAGTGATGCGACCGTATCCATATAAACATGATATTTTGCCATGTAGGATAAAATATGAGAAAATTTATTTTTGATCCTTACAGTCGTGAAAAAGTTGCAATTAATTTTTCTATTAACAAAATAAAAGAAAAACTATAGCTCGAACCTTTCGGAATTTGGATATGTAGTCGGACTCGGGTATGTCTCAACATACCCTTTGGAATTTGGATATATTGGCCCAATGACAAGCTGACTCGGTGTAGCCCAAGTTCTCAAATAATCTAGACACTTCCATGAACCCATTCCTAGCCGTCCGATCCGGCAAAACCCTAAACCCCCGCTCCCCCTATAAATACACCCCTCTTTCACTTCACCACTTCCAGACCCAGCCTTCTAATCCCGCAAAACCCTAGACCCTAAGGCACCACCTCCTGAAGCTATATGGTGAGTATATGGTGAGGCCAGTGATTGCAACTCCATCTCCTAAAGTTCCACTTCCATCGAGGGACTTTTGAGGGTGCATTGCATAGCCCACATACAATAGGGCTCACCAGTTTTGCTGTTGTTACTCCTCTCTTCTTGAAGCCATGTATTGCTATTGTTTGTGTGGGGTTTCACACTCTCACCGGACCTCTTCCCCCCAAGCCCCCCCCCTCCCAAAAAAACAAAACAAAAAAAAAGGGAATGTTGGTGCATTCCTTATTTTAGTGGTCCTCATTAAAATGACTCTTAACTAATTACAACACGCTATGAATATAACCAATAAACCAAATTAATTTTACGAGAAAAGAAAACTACAAGAAATCTTTTTGTTGCCTGCTGGCACACCAAAGGTATGTGCGAGTATACAACAAGGAATTTAGTTCTAATAAAACAAACAACTTGATACATATACTTTACCAACCCTCTTCCCTAATAGAGAAAAGCCCAGTCTTCCAAAGATTGATTACTAGAATCCGATAACTCTTTAGTCCATGGAATAGAAACCGCGACAATGGTTTAAGAGCATCATTGGTCACGAAAAGACTGAAGACGTGCGACGTAAGTCTTCTCACACCTTCAGAGCTGTCTTGTGAACCATTGTTTCTTTGTGTATTTGGTGGCAGCTCTTCTCAACAAGATCAAGCAGCTTCTCCAAGTTTGTAGCCCACGAATTAAGAACGTTGTTACTATCTTTCGCAGTTCGGAAACAAATTATGCCTATTGGCCTGTCAATCTTGGCCACCAGCGCCTTGGACACAACCATTTCTGAAAGATGCTTCTCAGCTTCCTGAATAGTAAAAAAAAAAAAAAACAAACTATTGGTAAAGCTAGACTGAAAATATATTAGCAGATTTCAAGTGTGCATCGCAAAAACTGTGATTGAATGCAAAAGACACATCAGCAAACGACGTACTAAAACCAATCATAAAACCTTAGAAACTTATATTCTTTTCCTATTCCAACCAAGGCTACCAAGGCCGTGGGCGATCTGTTACACCAGCACATGGTATGATCGCAGTACAATAGGGATAATCATGGTAATGTTAACTCCAGATTGCTTCCCTCACTTCGTATAATTATTATAATTCTAATTTCTTTGATTTTTAAAAATAAACTTGAAGAAAGGGAGAAGAGGATCTTTTTGCATTTATTACTTAGGTAATATAGTCTTATGCATCCATGTCAACTAAACTAGTGCGTTAAACAAGATTCGGCTACTGCTGAATCTCAAACATTAACACAGTGGCCAGAATCAGCTTAATTAATCACCTATAGGGTTATTCTCCTTCTCCCAACTCCTCCCCCCACTTTCCGTGTTCCTTTGGTTAACCAATTATTCTTTTAGCAACTTTGATAACACCCCTTTTTTCATCCCAGGTAATTGAAATAGGTAGGAAAACTTATCCAGACACAATCACTTGGAATGCATGACAAGCAAAAAAATAAAAAAAAATAATGTTATCTACAATAGGAATAAATACAAATTAGCATCCACAAACCTGGATACTTAGACAGAGCAGCTCTGCAAGTCTCTTCAAAGTAACCCTCGAGTAATACTTTGAAACAACTAGAATATTCTGCAAAAGCATCACATGTCATAAAAGTAGTTGTGGACCAAACAGTTAAATAAAGGGCAGATAAGTAAACGTGTGATGTCTAGGGCAAACGTACATGTTCAATTATCCTCTGCTTTAGATCTTCAGCTGCTTTGTCACCCAAAGAACCTCCAAGCATGTTCTTCTCATTCTCAAACTCATCCTTGAACTTATTCCAGAGTGTGGTCCATTGTATGACCTCCATGGTTACCACTTGTTTCAAAAGTAACCTAAAAGGGAATAGCAAAGGCAGGGCTCATATGTCATACTAAGAGCATGTATTAAAAGATATGAGTCATAGAGTCATATGACCAAAAGAAGAGCTAGTGCCACAGATGCTAATGTTGAAAATACCTAAAATTTGGAATCTCTGAAAGATTCTTATCCTCCAGGGTGGAATTAAGAAGGCTTGACTGCATTGGATCGTACGGTGACAGAACCAAGTACCAACAGATTTTCCTCAATATCTACAATCAAGAGAATGTTATATTAGTTAAACAAGTAAACACAAATAATGAGAGTTTCTCTCTAAAACTGGTCATTTGGTGTCACAGGTTTCACTAAAGTTTTGTTTACTCAAAATATAGCCTTTTTTCAACACAAATTCTCAATGTGAAACAAAAATGTGTAAAGGATAATGCAAAAAGAAACAATGGGGTAATTTCAAAAAAGTTAAAAAAAAAGGCTACATGTCCCTGAACTCAGTTGTAATTATGCATCAAAGGAACCAGTTCTCCACAAGCTTCCCATTATCCCACCCACATTTACCGATTCAGATAGTTTCTTTATAAAGAGCAATTTTGCAGATGGATTTTATCCTCCTTCTATAACAATTTAATTGCTTCAATATACAAGCCAAATTCCTAATAGGCAATAGAAATCATCAGAGAAAGACAAGTGTTCTCAGGTATTTTTCTATGGCTCTCCTCTTTTGTAAATTCAGTCACCCATATTATATTCCTTACTTAATGGGAAAGATGCTTTACTTGGCGTTTTTGGTTTCTTGTGTTGGCAAAGAAGCCCTTACAAGAAGACTGATAAAAAAGATGCAATAGAGGATCAAGAGGCAGACAGAGTCACAAATGGAGATCTAGGTTTTCCATATGTTTAACTCAGGTTATCTGCTATGTAATTTCTATACATTTGTTAACATAATTTTACTTTTAAGAGATTAGAGCATGTTGAGAGGCTATAATAGTATAAATAAGATCTTTACCGGTATCCACTGAGCTGGATCCTCTTTAACAGAAGGGATCTCGTATATCGCCTTATAGCAACGGCAAATCTCAAGGTAATCATTGTTATGAGAATAATACCTGCCGACACAATAGTGAAGAAAACATGATTACAGTAAATAAAAACACCCAAAATATGAGGTATTAATGTATTATCAATCCAGATGATCTAAAGAGACCATACACCAAAAATAGCATTAACTTCAAACACCTGCAAACTATCAGATTTGACATTGAACTGGTTTTCAACTTTTCATACACCATATGTTCAGTGATATTTATACATTTAGAAACTATTTAGGTAATCCAACATGTAGTGTTGCCCAAGAAACTAATACATTTTGACTTTGAATAAATTTGAACGTTGAGAGACTATTTAGGTGATCCAATGTGTTTGTGAAGTAATCCAACGTATAGTCTTGCCCAAGAAACTAATACATTTTGACTCCAAATAAAATTGAACATTTAGAGACTATTTAACTTCTAGCATCTGGAACTCAAAACAAGAAACATGGAGTCATCATCTCATACCTAATTCTACAGATATAAAATCATCAAACTATTACTGAACTACATATCACTTGGTAAATGCATTATTGACAATACCTAGTTCACAATAGCAAACATTTAGTCCTTTCAAACTGCTGTGGTTTGAATGGAGCTGGGACAGAAATAAATACAAGTTCACCCTAGCCAAATTTTTTATTTATTTCATTTATTTATTTCGAGGGATCAGATTCTACGAATTCCATCTCATTTTCTGGAATGGTGCTTTTGGAAACCCATGGAATCCACAGTTCCCAGCCAGTGTTTGGAAATTATAAGATAGAAATGCTTCTTCAGAGCATCAATGAAGTTTAAGTTTTTGTTTTTGAAGCCTAAAGATAAGGCCCAAGGGATGGTCATCATTATAATTATATATAGAGTTAAAACAAGGAATGCATTGGGACTTGCCCTTTTGAAATAGAAAACATCCATTGTGTCAATCTCATCGCCATTTTCAAGTATCAGAGCAGTTAAACAAACACTGCCTTAAAGGTATCAACACCCAAAATAACCAAATTTCAATAATGAGTAATTCCATTGTAATCTATTTCATTCACACAGAACCATTTGTGAAGCTTTAGCAAACTGTAGGGAAAATATTGTAATAAGAAAAAGAGAATAAACACATTGAATAGGGATAAAACAAATACTAACATACCGTATCATTAATTAATAGTAGATCCGCTTCAACTCCAAGAGCGATGGTACATCAGCAGGAGCTTCTTCAACAACATTATCACCTTCCTTGAGTTTTTTCTTTTCTTTTGAAGTATCAACATCAAACACCCTTGGACTAATCTTCCTCGACAGTATTTGAGCACGAACATAATCCTGACGGTCTTCACACAAACGAACCTACAAAATCGAATAATTAACAAATGACTCGTATTTCTAACAAAAACAAAAATCTAAACAGCTGTTCTTCGAATTAATGAGTAAATCAAAAGGAAATTGGACCATACTTGTTCAAGAATGAATGCAATCTTCTCAGTTTTTGCCATAGCACCAAATGTTTCCACCTGCAAAGCTTAATGATTTAATATGACTGCTAGAAAATGATTTTCTTTTCTTTTTCTGGGGGTTGGGGGGGGGGGGGGGGGGGGGGGGGGCGGGGAATAAATTATGTATATCTGCACTGACCGCAGTTTCTTGCATCAAATCAGCAGCTTCAGCAATAAGCCCTTGCTCTTCCTTGATCTTTGCAAGTCTTTTGATTAACCGTGCTCTCTCAATTTCAACATATATCTAGAGAACAATAAAGCTCACATTACATAAAGTCAAGTTACATAATTACATATTACAAAACAAGAAACATCCCAGCACTTGTTTACCTTCCCAGCAGAAACATTATTTAGTGTTTTAATCAGCTCTATACGAGTTTCAAGATCAGGTGTCTGATCAATATATTGCATTGCTTGCTGGACCAATGCAGTTACGGCCTGCATAGAAACAAACCCGATCACAATAACAATCATAGCACATAAACTTATAAACTTATTTTAATATACTATATTATCCATGAAAACTAGAAACATACAATCAGAACTATTAAGTTATACACCACACATTCACCAATACAGGATTATTAAGAATACTAGATAAGACGAGACCACAGATAACTACATTCCAAATAGTCTTCAGATTTAATATGAAGTCTCTAACCACTAGATCAAAAACGTGTATTTACACAATAATAAATACATATGCACAGAATATTCTTCTTTAAAGATAAGAAGAAACTGGGATTTGTGCCATTGAGAGATTAATTAGAATATTTTAAGTGGGATTCTCTTTCTCATAACCATACTTGCATGAGATAGACTTCTAGCTGAGCAGTTTGGTGATCTTAGGATTAAGATATCTTATGTGATGAATAAAGCTTATACTGAAAGGCCAGCTGAAAGGAACCTCTTTTTTTTTACAAGGTGAAGGGATCCAAATCCAATCAGCGGGCCAATATGTTTTGTATCTAAAGGCTCTGGTTGTGATGTGGATGCTTGATGCTTCTAGTCCTGCTTCTAGCACTTTAAAGGCAATGACTCCCTTTTGCTTCTAAAATGGGCTAAAGCGCTTTCAGACTATCAAAAGAGCTTTTGGCAGCGTTTGCCAAAAAATGTTAGAAGTACTATTTGAGTCATAGAAGTATTTGGCATGTGCTTCCTTAAAGAAGCACTTCAAGTACTTTTCTGAGTGCTAATCTGAAAATAGGACGCTGTTGGGTATTTGAATCTAAATTTAACTTCCCTGTTCTCCAACTGGTAGTCCGGGTGGATGGCAATGAGTCATCTTCTAGCAAGCCCCCTTGCAAGCAAGTTTTGATTAATTGGAAGCCTCCCCCAACTGGTTTTGTTTAAACAGAAGGTACATGGATCCAGAATTGATACTTCTGGTTATACTGTAGCTGGAGGATTGCTTAGATATTGGGGATTGGATTCCTTGTTTCTGTTGATTTGGGAGCTGGTGAAGTACTTAAAGCTTGGCTGTTGGTTAGACTATAGGCTTAAGTTGGCTTAGGAGGGGGAATTTGAGTACCTGAACGTTAGGGTACATTAGTACAGCGATTGAATCTAAACTTGTGGTCAACCTCTTGTTTGGGCAATGGAAGAACTCTACTTTCTAAATGTAGACTAACGCAAATGTTGGATTTGGTCGTGCAGCATATTTAAAGGCTTCTGGAGATGGGCATGGCCCATCTGACAATTCGCTTGAACTGGGTATTCAAGGCATTACTACTCCCCCTATTTCCTTTCTACCGCAGTTCTAGTTGTTTGATGATCTTTTGGTCTTCCTACACCTAGAGGTATTGTGATATTTGTTTGTTGGGCTCAATGCCCGGATGAAACCTAAAGAGACATTGTAACAAGCTAGGTACTAATACAACCTTAAACTTCACAAAACTAAACAGCATAGATGCCAAACAATCAAAGTTTTACTAAATAGGCACCTGCTTGAGCTGACCACGGCGTTTGGACAAGACCAGAATCTGGTCATTGAGGGTCTTCCAAGCACCTGCTTTAAAGCAAAGCTCAAGAATGTCAGTGACAGCCTTCTTGGTTCCCGCCACATCACCAGAGAGCCTCATTTGTTTCTCCACATTCAGCAATTTCTCTATTTGGGCATCTAAGTCACTTCCTCCTTCCTGAAAGTTCAAAAATTTCACAGAAACGATAACAACTCAGGATCAACAGCAACAAATTTTAAAACTTCCATTTTTCAGCTCTGCAGAAAAAGGAGCTAACTGCCTTACCATTGTTCGAGATCAAGCGGTGAACGAGACCTTCGCAGACGCCTTCCAGGAGAAGCTCTTACCTGAAAGAAACAAGTGAAGAGCATCAATTAGTGACAAAGTACAACAAGCCAATAGAGTATGATCCAATGACAAGATCAAAAATTAAAACAAACAGTCAAACACATTGCATTATGATTATATCCCTAGAAAGCTGATGAAGTAGCCCTAATTTCTGAATAAAATAACAAATAATCAGCAAAAATTAAAGAAAAAAACTAAAATATAACCGGTTTTAAGTGTGATTGTAGTAACACAAGACTGAAGCAATTGTAAGCAATTCAGTTTGCTTTGAATTTTCCAAGAACCAGACTACCACAGAAAACCAAATCCAGTTCATTAAACTCTAATTCAAATCGCCGAAATTCTCTGGACCCGCTCAGCTCAAGTACAGTTCTCCAATTTTAGGAAATTGAAATAGCTAATTTCATCTCAATTCGGCCAAAAAGAAGAATGAGAGATGAAGCATACCTCTAGTTCCGTAAAGCAAATACTTGAGCGAATTTCTATGTTGGTTTGAATCTGGGTACAACTATCGTTCTGCTGCCTCGGTCCTGTTTTTTTTGGTTGTTGAGCACCGTTGTGTTCTGACGGGAGAGCCGGTGGCTTTGGTTTTTAAACCAAAACAACCTCTTGAACACGAAAGGTATTTTTTTTTTTTTTTTTGGGTATGATTAAGTTGTTATTTTTATTTTTATTTTTGTTTTACAACAAAGCACTTTTTTTTGGAAAATACAACAAAGTACTTGAAATATCGAGTATTTGCAAAAGCTGTTCTAGTCTCAATTTTTTCTCAATATAGTTGAGGCATCAAAAGACATTAACTATCGGTGCTTTGCATTCGTCACGTGTTTGTTATACTTACCATCAAATTTCATAACCCACTTACCATATAGTTAGTAAAAAACGGAACGTGTATAATACATGAAAAATATGTACGTATATTATTCAGACATTTTATTAAATAATGCGTTGAAAAGTTCAGCACAATATTTTTAATAATTAAATTTTAAAATTTTAAAATATTAATTTATATTCATTTTCATTCAATAATATGAGTAAAATACAGATTTTTTTTTTAATCATATATAATACGTGTATAATAATTTTGACTTCAAAAATACTAGAAGTACGGAAGTATTTTTGAAAAAAAATTAAGTATATATTTTATTTGCGATAATACAAAAAATTACTAACTATGCTACTTATTATCCTTGAGAGAGAGTGGTTGTGATCCGAAATATTGGAGAAGCAACCTAACCGAAAATTGATACTCAAAAGCTTCAAGAGTAACTGAGAGCCTGAGATGTTGTGGAGACAACAAACTCGCCGATCAGACTGACCTATGAGATCTTTTGATTGCAATTATTTTTGAAGAAATAGTTGTATTTATAAGGCAAATGTATTCAATTGTAGAATGAGTTCAAATTTATATAAGAGATCTTGGGTTGAAAATTTTATATTGCCAATTTTATTTGTTAAGCTTGCGTACCAAATAGACCTAAATCTCTATGATTAAGTGCAGTCGCATCCGGCCAATTTTTTTTTCGAAGACAAGTATCAATTTAAGCTGCATAATAGATGATATAATACGACTATACGAGACATAACAAAAACATTCAAGTATTCAACTATACTTAAAACATTCATGTAAGTGATGTGACCGTATCCATATAAACATGATATTTTGCCATGTAGGATAAAATATGAGAAAATTTATTTTTGATCCTTACAGTCGTGAAAAAGTTGGAATTAATTTTTCTATTAACAAAATAAAAGAAAAATTATAGCTCGAACCTTTTGGAATTTGGATATGTAGTCGGACTCGGGTATGTCTCAACATACCCTTTGGAATTTGGATATATTGGCCCAATGACAAGCTGACTTTGGTGTAGCCCAAGTTCTCAAATAATCTAGACACTTCCATGAACCCATTCCTAGCCGTCCGATCCGGCAAAACCCTAAACCCCCGCTCCTCCTATAAATACACCCCATCTTTCACTCCCACCTCCAGATCTCATATACCGCAAAACCCTAAACCCAAAGGCCCACCACCTCCTGAAGCTATCTCGTCAATGGGTTTGCCTCCTCATTCGTAATTCATCATAGAGATTCCATAATCTGCCTCTGTGAATTTCATGCTTGCTTGTTGCTATGTGTTTTTGGATTGTTTAGTGGTTTAGTTTTCTAGATTTTGTACAATTGAGTCTATGATGATAAATCCAAAGGCTTGTTTCTCATGAACATTCGCAGTGGCCGCCTAAGAGCTTTCGCCTTTCGCCGGGCTTGAGAGCTAATGCTGCTCTTTCCTTCCTTGGATGTCTGAGACTACGCTCTCCCTTCACCATTTTTTTTTTTGGTTTGTATATCTAATTGTTCAATTAGGGTTAAGGTTTAGGGGATTTGAATTGTTGGGGACTTTATGTCTGCTCCTCTAGCATTGATTTGGGTGCTTTAGGGATGAACAGGTCCCCAAATTAATCTTACTCCATCCTTTTTCACTTTGTCAGCTATCTTTCTTTTTGTGTCTTGCTGATCATTGTTGGATGGAATAGGTTAATTCTATAATGAGCTTCGATTTTGCATTTTGTTTTGGTAATTTTGAATTTTGCCACTTGGGTTTTTGAAGTTCAATTGAATTGCTATCGATGATGACAAATTCTAAGGCTTGTTTCTCAAGAACATTCGCAGTGGCCGCCTGAGAGCTTTCGCCTACGCCAGGCTTGAGAGCTAATGCTGCTTTATCCTTCCTTGGATGTCTGAGATTGGTTTTATTCCACTTGTGCTGTTTCCAATTTTGATGTTTGATCTTTGTTATTCCTAATTTCAGTTCTTTTTTTTTTTTCAAAATATGTTTAGGTTTTCAATTTTCATTGGTAACTATTGTATGTGAGATGGAAGTGATGACTATTTCCCCAGATGATCGAAGCTGAACAAACTGTGCTATTACATCTCTGTTACACAGAGATACCAAGCCAGGTGTATCTGATCCATCTAGTATATAATCTGTTTTGAAAATTTGAATTGCTGTCTTTTGATTGTTAGAACTGTATTTCTTTAGGTGCCACTTTGGGTTTTGATGGTTTAATTGAATTGCTATTGATGATGACAAATTCGAAGGCTTGTTTCTCAAGAACATTCGCAGTTGCCGCCTGAGAGCTTTCGCCTTCGCCAGGCTTGAGAGCTTATGCTGCTTTATCCTTCCTTGGATGTCTGAGATTGCTTTTCCTAATTCCCCTACATGCTTTGGTTTCAATTTTTTTTTAAAGTTCAATATTACAATACAGATGGAAGTGATGACTATTTCCCCAGATGATCGAAGCTGAACAAACTGAGCTATTTACATCTCTGTTTTACACAGAGATACCAAGCCAGGTGTTTCTGATCCATCTAATTGACAAGCTTTGTTTTCTAAAAACTTTAGAATTTCTGGTCTTAATAGTTTAATAGTTTTAACAATCATTCAGCAATGATGACAAACTCTAAGGCTTGTTTCTCAAAACATTCGCAGTGGCCGCCTAAGAGCTTTCGCCTTCGCCAGGCTTGAGAGTTTATGCTGCCTTTATCCTTCCTTGGATGTCTGATGCTGATTTTTTGAATATATATGCTTTTTTATGTATGTTAACGTGGTTGGAATATTTGAGTTTCATATCTTCTCAGGCTATGAAGTTGAGGGTGGCCATAAGAGTACCTATCAAGTGCATTTTTGATTGGGATTTAGAAGCAGCAAATGACAGAGCAACAGTTATTGTAATTGATCTTCACACTCGAACCTAGATGCTTGATTCATCCAATCCAGATTCCTGGCAGATAATATTGTAATTTATCTCTTAAATGCAAATGCAATGGTTATCCAATTTGTCAATTTGAGATTATCTCTTTCATCTCCCACAACTGATCAATTTACTGTTACTTTCTGGTAATAAAAGACAAATAGGGAGACGACTCATTGTTACCAAATGTTCGGGAATTGTGAGATTCTGGAGGAAAAAAAAAACAAAAAATCTCGGTTAGCTCATTGCTTGTTATCAATGAAGACTAGAAATTTTATTTGAAAAAAAAGAAGACTAAAATTTTTATTTTTGAACCCAATTCAGGCTGAGAAAAGAAAAACATTAGTAACATAGTAGCAAACGGGGGTCTCAAACCTAGAGATTGAATCGATTGATCCATCCTGTCCAATTGATGCAAAAACCTGACCTTACTCTACACGCCTTTGGAGCCAATTGTTGGCTGCCGTAATTTTTTTTTTCCCCTCTAAAACAGAGTTCGCATATCTTTGGTGAGCGCAATATGATAGTACTATTAAAAATAGCATCAATATGATCAAGATGTCAGAGGTTCTCTATGTTCAAAGAGCTTCTGGTAAAAAAGGTTTTTTGGCATGGAAAATTGATCTCTCCAAAGCCTACGATAGACCGAATTGGAACCTTATTGAATCTGTTCTGAGGCGCATTTCCCTGATGAAATGGTCAGACTAATAATGGATTGTGCGACTTCTACAAGTTTCCAGGTTTGTCTCAATGGTGAACTTTCCATCAAGTTCAAGGCTAGTAGGGGTATTAGGCAAGGTGATCCATTGTCTCCCTACCTTTTTGTCCTTTGTTTGGAAAAACTTTCACATCTTATGGCTGGGCAATGGAAACCTGATCGTGCTTCTGGCTCTGGACCTTTTAACTCCCACCTATTTTTTGCAGATGATATGATCCTATTTGCTGAAGCCACTTGTGAACAAGCCAAGGTTCTAAAAAATTGTCTTGATCTGTTTTTTGAAATTTCTGGGCAAGAAGTTAGCTACAACAAATCTATGCTTTTTTGCTCTCCCAACACAAGTAAGAGTCTAGCCAGTCATATTAGTCAAATTTGTCGCTCTGCTCTCACCAATAACCTGGGGAAGTATTTAGGAATGCCTTTAATTCACTCCAAAGTTGTTAAACGTACCTATGCTTCTATAATTGATAAAGTTCAATGCAGACTTGCAGGTTGGAAGAGTAAGCTGTTGAATCTTGCTGGTAGAGCAACCTTCATCAATTCAGTCACCTCCTCTATGCCTGTTTATGTCATGCAAACGATAAAAATTCCAGCCTCTGTGTGTGATTTTATTGAAAAGTTAAAACAGAGATTTTTTATGGGGAGATTGTGATGGCAAGAAGAAAACTCATCTTGCGAATTGGGATTTGGTATGTAGACCTAAGGAGTATGGTGGTTTAGGAATTAAAGGAATTAGACAAATGAATCCAGCCATGCTTGCTAAAGTGGGTTGGAGGATGTTTCGAGACGATCCAAGGCTATGGAGTCAAGTTCTCTTTCAAAAGTATGTTAAGAAGCTTCCTCTGTTTCACCCCCAATATAGGTATCCCTCTGGCAGCTCAAGTTCTTGGCGCAGCATTGTTCATGGAGTGTAGCTTTTAAGGAAAGGCTTAATTTGGAGAATTGGTGATAGTTGTTCTGTCAATTTTTGGAATGATACCTGGTTATCTATTGGTCCCCTAAGTGCCTCTAATGCTGCTACTATTAATAATGATTTGAAAATCAAGGATTGTTGGAGTGGTGATAGCTGGAATTTGGTATTCCTCAAATCCCAGTTGAGTGATGATATTGTTAATCAGATCGTTAAAGTGTCTCCAGGTTTTGTGGGTTGTGGTTATGATAAAGTTATTTGGAATGGTACTAGCAATGACCACTTTACTGTGAAATCAGCTTACTCTATCATCATCCAGGAGGAAAATCTTGCCAAGTTTCCTTGGTTTTTCTTGTGGAAATTGCCCATCCCTCCTAAATTGAAGTATTTTTTGTGGCTCTTCTATCATGGTAAGCTTCTTACCAATGTTGAAAGAACTGAAAGAAAGATGACTGCCAAGAGCCTTGCTTGTCAAAGACAATCTGAAACTTTACTCCACTTATTTCGTGATTGTCTTGTGGCTCAAGCGGTTTGGAATGGTATTATATGCTTGGATACCATTGCTAGAACCAAGGATCTTGATTGGTCTGCTTGGATTTTTGCAAATGTTCACTGTAAGAGAGATTGTTATGGTGGAATAAAATGGTGTTCAGTTTTTGTTTACACTTGTTGGTTTCTATGGAAATGGAGAAACAAATTGGTTTTTGATCCTGAATTCCATTTTCCATATAATCCTAGCAAATTGATCATTGATGCTATCAAAGAATGGACCTCTGCTAATGTGACCAAGGCCAATTCTGATGGTAGAATAAATATCAGCATGGTGTGGAGTAAACCTCCAGTCAACTTTTACAAACTTAATGTTGATGGTGCCTGAAATCGGAATCGACAAATCGGAGCTGGTGGAGTTTTGAGGGATCACTATGGTAATTGGATTTCTGGATTCAGTGCTAATTTGGGGTGTGGATCTATTCTTAATGCAGAAATTTAGGGTCTTCTTCTTGGATTAAGATTGGCTCATAATCTTTCATGCCTATATCTGAGGGTTGAAAGTGATTCTGAAGTTCTAGTTAACATGATTAAGCAGGGTGTGAATGATTTACATCATTCTAAAACTCTTATTGACTGTTGCCAATTTTTGATTAGACAGTTTCCTCACTGTGAAGTTAGCCACATATATCGTGAGATTAATCAGGTTGCTGATGTGCTTTCTAAATCTGGAACGGATGTTGAGATTTGAGTGCATGTTATGGAGCAACCTCCTCCACAAGTTACTTCCTTCTTGTTGGATGACTTGTATGAATATCCTAGATATAGGACAGTAGTTCCTAGAGTGTATTTTTTCTATTCTTTGTTGCTGGGCCGGTTGGTCCCCATTTATTCAAAAAAAAAAGAAAAAAAGAAAGCATGTTAGAGGATCATGCTATAACGTTTTCTCTTCTTTGATCACCAATAATAGATTGAGATTTAACTTCAATTAATGTTGACGGGATTCGAACGCGAGTATAGGGCCAGAGGTTTTTACAAGTCGAAAGTTTGAGGCTTTTGAGCTAAAAAAAAAAAAAAAGAAAAACTATTGACTTTGTAAGGTTTGGTATAAAGCAGGGACTATTTGATCTCCCTTTTGGCCCTGTTCACTCTGAGTCTCTCGTGAATGGCTCTTTCTTCCGTTGGAAAATGGAGGAGAAGCATAGCAGTCTCAGCAGCAGTGGCTCCTCTTCCTCTATCACATACCCGAAGCTTCCGATCAGACGCCGCCTTAGAAGCTCTATCCAAAGCCTCCGACGAAAAAGTCCCCTACTTGCTTCTCTACAACTACCCTTCTTTCTCCGGCGCCTTCTCCGCTCTCTTCGCTCACCTCTTCCACTCTCGCCTTAACCTACCACTCCTCTCTCTCCCTTTCTCTTCCGTCGAACCCTTCAGGTCCCATCCAATCCCTCTCTCTCTATCTTTCTCATCATCCAGAAATGCCCTTTCAACTCATTCTTATTTACTTTGCTTTTACAGGGTCGATGATTTGTGTACTCGAGGACTGGAGAGGTGCTACTTCCTTGATTTTCTTGGCCCCAAAGGATTTGCCGTCGAGTTTGCAAGGAGAGCTTCGTGCGAGTGAGTTTCCGGTACTTGGACTCTCTACTTATGGTTGTGATGATTGATGTTTCGAGTTCTAATTAGGGTAATTGCTTTCGATCATCGAAAATCTGTACTACCGGAGATGCCCTCGGATGAGGATTGCCCGGACAATCTCACATTTCGAGTGAATACTGAAAAGAGTAGCTCTAGTGCTGTGTATGATTACTTCTCTGCTAAGCTTGCTGATGTTGAATGTCATAATGTAAGTTGTAGTTTTGAGTGTTTCACTTGTAATTTAGGTGTAGGTGAATGGGATGTTAAGATAATGTTTCGTTTTGGTTTTGTTTGAAATTAGGGAATGGATGCAACTTTGTTACAAGTTGAGGACAGGGATCGTGTGGAGATGGTGCTTAAGTACATTGAGGATGGAGATCTCCGTCGCTGGAGCTTACCGGATATTAGGGCGTTTAATATTGGACTTAGTGAATGGCGCTCAAAGTTGAATTGCTTTACTAATCCATACATGTGTGAACAGGTTTGGAATGTAATGCAGTCGGGATGGTTATTTTTGGTTTTTGAACACAAGTACACACACCCATCCTCCTGAAATACCCATCACTTGCTTGCAGTTTTTCTCATTCAGTTCTGACTGTTGACTTGTTTAAAATCAATCTTGCTGCAGTTACTGGAGATAAGTGCCACGGATGTTATTGCTAAGGGAAAGTCATATATATCTGCTCGCCAAAAGGCTGCAAATAAGTTACTGGACAAAGCTCTGAAAATAAGGTTGGGCAGAGGATTTTACGGGGAGTGTCTGGTAATTTTTTTTGGTCCTTTTCAAGTCTTTTTTTTTTTTCCTTTTTCTGCAGCTGCTACTTTCTTATGATTTTTGTACTCAATATTGGTATGCTAGGACAGTCTCTAGTGTTTGTCTGCTAGACATGCAATTATTTCGTGCCATTTATTTTAATGGGATTAAGAACTACTACTTTCTTCCTGAATCCATCACTCTTTTCTCTAGATGATCCTGTGAATATCTAAGCACATGTTTATTCATTGTAGGGAGTGAGAGCTGATGGGAATTCCGAGTTAAGTGATGAAATTGGCAAGCAACTTAGTGTAAAAAGTGCCGCTGCTGGCCTAAGGTAAATCAACTAAGAGAAAGTGCTCCTGTGTTTCCATTTTTGATATAAAATTATTTCTGCACATACATTTAGATGCCCATTAATACATTAAGTGTTGAATTGGTTTATGGATCTTCCATGGACTTCGAGTGTATGTGGTTATCGGGCCCCACACTATGCACTCTACTAGTTGACTGGATATCTCTAATCAGATGGCTCTAGAGCTATACAACTAGAATGATCTTTATGTTCGTTTCTTTGTTGTCAACGCTTGCAATAAGATATGTGTGGCGTTTTATTTAGGCTTTCATATGGTTAGACTTTTGTTGAGACAGTTTTGGAGGCCTCAATATATCAGAATTGATTCTACAAACATTTTCAAACAGCTCTGGAGCTCACTCCTTTTCTCATGCCAGGGTGATCTTTTAGTAGTTGTGTCATGCATTGTTCTTGATAGCACTTACAGATAACCTTTAGGTTCTCTAATTCTTCTTTTGTTCTGGAATCAGCTTCTCTCATTCATTTCACTTAAATGTCTACATTTTGAAGTTATTAGGAAACAATGGTACTGGCAGAGAAACTTTCATGTATCACTGTGTCATTAACAGACTTTTGGTTTAGTAACTTTTGAGATGAAATGCAGCACGTTAATTTTCATTCTTGAAACTTGTTCAAATCGTATTGGTTATTGACCCAAAGAAATTAATTGCATTTTCATATAATAGTCATTTACGAGTAAAACTGATAGCTTAACATGTAATCTTGGTTTTCCATGCACTTTGGGTAATTGGATTTTAGAGTTCCATTTGAAATGTTTCTTGGCCTCTTATATGCTATTGCCTGTAAGTTGGTTGCTCTTTATTTGCTATCAATTACCACTTATAGTTTACAACTCATCAAATGTTAAGATACCATGTAGCTTTTATGGAATATTTTCATTGTCTGTCAAGTGAATTCCTTGTCTTCTATTTCCTAACTTCCAACTGTTCTTAATGAAAGTATGTTTCTAATTTAAAAAAATGAACAGAAGAAAGAGAAGTCATGTCAATAATCAAATACATTGTATTTAATGTTCTGTAGTCTTTTTTAATAAATTGTAGCTTTGTTCTCATATACCTATCCTTCTTTTGAAATGACTCCATCCAAACGGACCTAATAGTAACTCCATTCTCAATGCAAGGCCTATAGGAGCTGTTATATTCATGCAACGGAGAAACCTCAAAATGTGCTTAAGGAGTACTGATACTGCTACTGATACCTGTGAAGTTGCAAAGGTGTGACTTCAGTGTCAGTGTGATGACACATTGTCTATGGTTTTGTTTTGTTTTGTTTTGTTTCAATAAATATAAGGGTATTTGACTATTTGTTGTTGTTGCTGTTTATCATATCTAACAATGGAACTTCTAACTCAATATGTGAAGGCATATGGAGGAGGGGGCACCCCAAGTTCGAGTTCCTTTATTATAAGGATGGATGAGTACAATCAGTGGGTTTCAGGAAACTCAAGATGAACATGTCAAGGTGTGAACCAGTATCATAGTGTGAATTCCCCAAGTTGTTGAATTACCTGATCTTCTTAGTTTCTCATTGATTCTATTACTGGT
The DNA here is from genome assembly GCA_024704745.1 of Rosa lucieae. NCBI lineage: Eukaryota > Viridiplantae > Streptophyta > Magnoliopsida > Rosales > Rosaceae > Rosa > Rosa lucieae. The sequence continues at coordinate 30,025,193 of CM045493.1, read as the reverse complement.
ATAAATTCCTGGGTCATTTTTCACACGGGCAATTTCATATATACCTGCACCCACTTTTGAGTTATTCTCTTTTGGAGAAGAAACTGATACAGTATTAGTGAAGCCAAATCCAATAGAGCACGCATCTCTTTCCAAGTGAAAACAGTACCATCAAGGAAATATACAGTTCCAAGATAACATCACTTTAGCACCTATCTGTAGCTTTCTGATTTAACAATAATTTTGATAGAATCAATGTCTAAACTCTACAGGAACTGACACCATAGAGCTTTTATACACCCATCTGCTATTATGTGATAAAAGTCCTATTCACTCCATCCGAAAAACCCAAGAAATTGCCAATTTCCTCATCCACCTTTTCATCTTCTTATTTCTTCCCGTACCCTTAAATACGTACTTATAAACTGATAACACCTGCTTGGAATGGTAGCACTCTCTTCCCTGCCTTGAAAACGATACACCCTTGGGGATTAATACGAAGTAATGGCCTTCATTTTTCAACTGTCACAAGTACTTTCCCATGAGCTGCCAACCAAGTTAGCACTTGAACCTAGGACGAATGCTCTCAAATTACAACACACCAAACAGGAAAAATTCCAGTAGATATGTCTTTTCACACACTTGGACTGGAACCTTTAACATGGGTCTAGCACTCTATTCTTTGTAGTCCATATTTGCTCCAAAGAGTATTTCCATAATCACTTACAAGCACGGTCTTTCAACCAAGTCATCCACTCCTAGACCCCTTCTGCTATTTTATCAAGTTTTCTTTCTTTCCTGCCTCTCTACCCTCCGAAATCTGATTCTTTCTCACACAAACAAAAATTTGATTCATAAAACATCTCCATCACTAGAATAGCAGTCTGTTTTGGTTAAATCTAGTGAGTATAATGGGTAAATACTTTAATTTCAATGTTTCATGTGGTTGTCAATAACAAGGTGTGGGACATGGTGAGTGGCTCGTCAGAATATGGGTTAGATCATAAATATCAAACTGTGGAAAATGAGATTGGTTGCATATCATTCGAGTACCACAAGTTGAGGTTATATATGAGGGCTCTGAGTGAATAGGTTCCCCATTGGTAAGAGACTGCGGGTCTTAGAATTCTTTTCAAGTGCTCAGTTCTCATTGATAGTTAACAAAAGAATTTAACCGTAGGTAATTTGATAAAAGGATTTAGATATATCTATACTGGTTATGCATTTATAGTAGTCAGGGAATCATCTTAATCTTAGGACACAAAAAAGCCTCCTTTTCTCTGTTCGATACATTTAATATTCTTATACTTGTTGTTTTTGTTCTGTGCTTGTCAAAAAGAGAATGAAGTCACATTCACTTCCACACAATTGCTTTGACTACACTGCAGGAATTGTAATTTGATGCTGTTGGTGGCATATATGGACTGGAAGAAGGCTGCTTTACAAATGGTCCTACTGTACCTCCCAAGGAAGAACCTCTTCGTTGCACCTTAGTCTCCAAGGGTTCCAAATGTCTTGCCAAACCCAAGATCACAGATGCATCAGGGCCGACTTGGTCACCTGGGCTGTCTTGGAACCATATGACGAGGTTTATTCAAGCATGGATGGAGTTCAGCAGCCACTATGCTTCCACAAGATTGATGGTACCAGCAAGAAGAGTTGTTTATGAAAATCTAGACAGATCTTGTGCTAATGCCAGCTGGATTAATCTCTTTCCTGATATGGTAATAGAAAATCTACCTATTATCGGTTCAGATCATGGACCTATCTGTGTTTCTCTTAGAGCAAGGGTAACAGTGCTCGTCTTTCAAGTTTGAAGCTAGGGCTTCAAAACCTTTTGTTATTGAAACCTGGCAAGAGTTGATGACAATGACCCTACTAAGAATTTTGTCACTTTATGCAATAAATTTGCTTTTGTTTTTAATTTATGGAATAAGGATGTCTTTGGTAATCTTTTCAAAGAGTTTAAAGATCTACAAGACAATATAATTCAACAACAATTGATGCCTGTCCCTTTTTTTGTTTATTTGCAGCAAAGTAATAATGATCTTAAATCATGAACTCAAAAACTTGTACCGTGAGGAGGAAATTTTATGAGCACAAAATGCTCGAGCAAACTAGCTCTCTTGGAGACAAAAATACCAAGTTTTTCCAGACAAAAGCCACAACTAGGAAGAAAAGGAATTTTATTTTCAAAATTTTGGACAATCTGGATCACTATCCCTGAAATGTTGTGCAATCACTTTGTCAGTGACTTATCGAAAAGATTTACTTTGGACAACAATCCTTGATTAGAAAACTTTATCAGTGAATATCACCTCCCTTCCTTTTCTTCTTTTGATCGAGAAAATGAATTTCATTAATAGTCTGTGGACAATACATCCAAGGGCTCAAGTGGCCTCATTAAAAACCCTGCCCCGATCTAAACAAGTAAAAAAGAGTACCACGCCTTAATGGTCAACTGGACAAATCATCTAGTATTACATCATTGAGCCAAAGAGGCCCTGGTTCTTTCCAAAATTAAATTACTTCACTATGTGATGCCTCCTTAGCAAACTCTGGCTACATGATCAAACAAATCAATGAAACCAGCTTACTGCCAAACCTTGCACCTCAGCTAAAAAGCTATGCTTCCAAACCTGTCTTGCAGCTCTACACTTCCGTAAACAATGAACTATGCGCCTTTTTTTTTTGAGATATGATATTCACACACCCTTTTGTGTTTTATTTTCTGCCGTCTTTTTTTCTACCAATCTACATATCCCGCTAGCTGATTCCCGCTCCTATTGTGACATTATGTGAATGGATGGCACAAACCACTCATCATGCCTTGATCGTGCAATTCCCTCTTGAGCCACATCATCAAGTTCTCCTAGTCCATCTACTAGAGCCGCCCCTTCATTTAGCGGTTCCACTGCCATAAAATCAAAAGAAAACCTTTAAATTGACTTCCACGACATCTCTTGAATAACTTGGAATCAGATACAAATTAATATATTCTGATGTAGAGCACGTTGATCGAGTACAGAATTTCGATAGAGTTGACAGAAATTATTGTAGTTTTTGTGATATACACGCTAATTCCAGATCAAGAATCTGTGGCCAGAGATGTTACTATTTGTGGTTGATTTGTACATATCTGGAGGAACTTCTACAGTTTTCAACCAATCGAAAATAATAGATGAAAAATTCATGTTTACTTGTATTTTTTTTCCCCTTTAACTTCAAAAAGGTAAATAATATCTCAGCTCGCAATATGACTATTAGTCATAGGCATCAAGTTAATGATGATTGTCACAAAGGAGATAGGAATTTTTTTTTTTTCTGACAAAAGACCACGTTGTTTATCACGTTAATCGAGACAGTTGCAGACTTAATGTCACAAATTGTTCTCCATGGTATCAATTAGGGCTGTCACTCAGTCGGTTCGAATCAGTTATAGGTATTACCAACTTCAAAACCAAAGCTTTCGGTTTCAAAATTGAGCTACCAATTACCAACCAAAATTTTCCGTTTTTAATCATAACTACCAAATTCGGTATTTCGGTTTTCGGTATTACTAACTTTAGAACAACTAATTCTTTGTAATTAAAATTAGAACGAACAAAACTAGGTTCTTCAATTTTATAGTCGTAAACTTAGTACTTATCTCCTAATTATAACTTTCTTTTGTATATATGACATCAAGTTTGAGTCATTTTCAATAAAACTAGGTTATTTAACCATCTTTGACTAGGTTACTTAAAATACATGTACTATTACTTAAAATACATGTACTATTACTTAAAATACATGTACTATTAATGTAGTATATGTAGTAATGTTCATACTATTATGAAAAATTTTATGTTTATTTCTTAATATACATGTATGTGTATTGAAAATCATAGTATGTAAAGCTAATATTTAGATAATCGGTAGATTCGGTATTTACCAAAACCAAACCAACTTTTTCGGTAACTTTTGATTTCGGTATTATCGGTTTCGGTTACCAAAAAGTCGGTTTACCAAACTTAAAACATCGGTTGGTATTCGGTCGGTTTGATAATTACCAAACCAAGTAGCAGCCCTATTATCAATTAACTATCAACTACAACCACAATCGACCGCACAGCAAAATGATGATAACCAAGCTAGCCAAATTTGAACTCAACTTAATATTGAACTCGATTACTTCTTGTATATTTCAATCAATCTACATAAACAAAAATGTAATCGGAAACTGATTACAGAACTATAAAGGGTTCATCTGAGTGTTGAATAATCACACTAACTGCTTTGTGATGATGATTTGTCGCAACGCTAATTGCAGACATATTAATGAAGACATAAATGCGAGGATATTTCCTATATTTTTGATCGGCATTAAACTGGTTTTAATTATCTTGAATAGAGTCAACAGGCCCAAAAACTTCCATATGGAACGAGGGGGATATAATGGAACGAGCTAGGGGGGTATGAAAGTTATTTAGAGCCCCACTTGCATACACTGCGCAGAACATAAGCACAGACCATGCAAAAACCATAAAACAATTTCTTTCTTTTAGATAATACACAACAAAAACTTTCCAAAAAAAAAAAGATAATACACAACCAAAGCGAAAGGCAACCAGCAAATTATAAAGAAGCTGATGTTTGTAGGCAACTAAGAGAATTGCTGCAAAGAGAATTGAAAAGTGATGGAGGCAATTAAGGTGCTTATAATCCTATCCTGTTGTGCTATTGAGCAAAAGGGTGTCACCACCGAAACAGACTCCATGAGATAAGAGTTCAGCATAGAAGGCTGGGCGGCCGTGGTTGTTGTTGCTGTGGAGTATGAATTTGGACCAATGAACATGAGTCTGTTCGCCGGGCACCTCATGGGACCAAACCAAAGCCAATTTCAGTTCATCTCTCCGGACTTGCATCAGGGATGAGTGAAAAACACTTTCACCATCTTCTCTTAGGCCTAGGGTGGGGAGGATGATCCCATCATTTGGGAGGCCCTGAACTGGTTCGGAGAGCCATGTTTCGTTATGAATATCATAAATATATACACCCGGAAGATAATCCAGGTACTGCCTGCTGTCGCGCTCCAGAACTCCAAAGGAAACCAAATAATTGTTTCCCACTACCACGCCGGAGGACCAACGGGAACACGGAGAATTCAGATTAAGGGTCTTCCAACAGTTAGATTTCAGATCGCCGCGGGCTATACTACCGCCACCCCCGAATGAAGGGCAAAACAGGTAAATCTCCGTCTCAGTAACAGCAAGCACCTTTGCATATGACGGATTAAAGGGCAAGCAAAAATTTTCCCAGGTGGAGAAGTCATCCCAACGGAAGCGGCCCAGATGTTTTCCCACCGTGTACATCCAACCGTCCTTGGAAATCGCTCCCTCTTTCGCACCGGCGAAATATGCTTCGTCCAACATCGTGAATTGCCAAGTGGGGTCGCTCCGATTCAAGTCAATGTAGTGAAATCCGACGGCTTCACTTCTGCCAAATAGTTCGGGATCAGATGTGTCGTAAGGTTGAAAATAGCTACCGATGAGGAATAAACGGGATTCAGCGATGGCGAAACTGTTAGACTGGAGCTCATAATCTAAATGGGGAAGATGCAATTGTCTGACTCTATCTGTTTCACTTTTACGGACCCAGCCCTCCAACTCATCTGCTGCTGTTTCTTCTTCACCACCTCTCTCCTCAATCACATACCACCGATTCCGAACCTGCTCATCCTCACGGACCAAAAACTCTAGGTAGATCGGCCTATCCATCGAACAGTCAAACAATATGAAAAAGAGTACGTATGTGAGAGAATAATATTATTGCGCGTATGTTCTTCTCCCGAGGAGAACACACTATATAATCATACAATCCTCTTACAATAAGGAAAATTAGGAAAGTGATAAACCTAATTAAAGTAGAAATAGCATATGCAAGAATAACGTTAGTAATAAACCTAATTAAATTAGAACATATCAAGCCCTAAACTGGAGGTAAATCGGCATATCCATATCCATTGCACTTGTTGGAGCAAACTCAAAATATTTTTTTCCCTTTACTTAGAGGAGTGCAAACCCTACCACCTTCTCTAACTATTTATAGGAGACCGAAATTGAACCTGAACCATTCATATCACCGCTTAACCGAGGAACCATTGATGATTATTATCGCTTAAGCTAGACCCTCGGTTAAGAGGTTATAGATAATGTGGTGATAACCTAGACCGTCATTTTGGAGCAGCAAGACAAGGTGATCACTGTTGGCGTGAGTCATACTTACCTTATTTATGTAGATATTCTATAATATTCCATGATCTGTAATATCTGTAGTATTATTAGGTTTATTACTTACCTTAGGAGTAGTACTTTTCGTATTAGGCACAATTGTAATTTGTATATAATTTCTTCTTGTAAGGTGAATGAGATATCTGAGTTATTCAGTCAAAATTATCTCTTGTTTTTCGTTGTATTTGACTTGGTATCAAAGCAGAGATCCGATCCTGGACTCTGACTCATTGTTCTTTGATCATTGACCCTTGTTCTTTGTGCTTGGATTTGTTCCTTGTCCTTTGATCCTTTCATCACCGTTGCCTTCTTATATTTCCAAGTACTTTGTTGTTTTTCCTTCCGCTGCGTATTCACCATGGTGAAAGATCAAGACGTTTCTCCCAAGTTCTCCTTAAATCTGACTTGTAACTACTGCAAGAATCCAGGCCACATCAAAGCAAATTGTTACAGGTTGGTTGGTTTTCCAGCAAGTTGCTTTGATAGGCTCCGACCTCAGGACAACAAACCCAAGGGAATGGCTGCTGTTCATCTTGTTCAAGACCAAGATTACTATGTGGTGACAAAACCAGATCACACCAACTTTGCTGGTAAGGATACCGCATCCGTAAGTTGCGGTGGTAATGGTAAGGTTGGAGTTGCTTTAAAAATTTCTAGCTTTACTGGTGGCAATATTTGGATAATTGATTCTGGAGCATCTGACCATATGACCTATGATCGTAGTCTCTTTCTTTTTCTCAATCCACCCTCTATTTCCTCTGTTGTCAATGCCAATAGTGATTCTTTTCCTGTTTTAGGAATAGGGTCTGTTCGTCTCACCCCTTCTTTGACATTACATGATGTTATTTATGTCCCTGATCTCTCTCATCATCTTATATCTGTGCCTCAGCTTAATACTCAATCTCAGTGTTCTGTAACATTTTTTTTTTGTATGTGATTTTTTAGGACCTCCTCACTAGGGAAATAATCGACCGGGATTATCTGAGGGGTCGACTATTTCATCTGGATTGCATGTTCGCCGAATTGAAGCTGGAGAAGGCAGTCCAAGCAGCTTTGATTTCGACTGGGGTTACTAATCAAGTTGAAGAATTATGGCTATGGCATCGGAGATTGGGGCATCCTTCCTTTAGTGTCATGAAGAAATCTATGCCATCCTTGTTTCTGGGCATTGATGAGTCTAAGTTGCATTGTGAGTCATGTGTCTTAGCTAAAAGTCATCGTACTAGTTATCCTTTGAGTATTACTAGGAGTTCTTTTTCTTTTGAGCTTATTCATTCTGATGTATGGGGACCTTCCCGTGAGTCAACCTTGTCTGGTAAACATTGGTTTGCTTTGTTTATTGATGATTATACCCGTCTTACCTGGGTTGCTTTATTGAAACACAAATATGAAGTCTTCTCTGCTTTCCAAGAATTTTTTGCTCTTGTTCAAAATCAATTTGGAGCCAATATTAAAGTCTTTCGTTCTGATAATGGGGGGAAGTTTGTCAATTCTCAGTTTCACCAATTCTTTCATTCTCATGGGATCATTCATCAAACTACGCCCTCAAACCCCTTGAACAAAATGGGGTGTCAGAAAGAAAGAATCGTCATGTTCTTGACATAGCCCAGTCTCTTTTATTTAGTGTTTATATGCCTAAGTATCTTTGGGGAGATGCAATTCTCACTGCTTGTCATCTCATCAATAGGCTACCTTCCTCTGTTCTTAATGGTCAAACCCCCTATGCTGCTCTTTCAAATCATGTGTCTGTCCCTTCGTTTTCTAATCTCCCTGCTCGTGTCTTTGGGTGTGTTGTGTTCGTCCATGTTCCTAAGAATTAAATGTCCAAACTCGATGCCAGGGCATTAAAGTGTGTTTCTGTGGGCTATGGTGTTAATCAGAAGGGCTACAAGTGTTTTCATCCTCTTGCACATAAAGTTTTTGTTGCCATGGACGTCACCTTTTATGAGGATGCATGTTATTTTTCTCCCATCAATCATTCACTTCAGGGGGAGAAACACACTTTTTTGGAAGAGAAGTCTTGTGTGATTAAAATTCAGCCCATTAAAGCCAATGACACTCCTGCAGAAATAGAAAAGGCAATTGCCAAACAGAGCATTGCGAGTTCCGAAACAGAAAATGCAATTGCTGAATCATCTACCCTTCACCATGCAACTGCCAAACAGAGCATTGCGAGTTCCAAAACAGAAAAGGAAATTGCTGAATCGTCTACCCTTCGCCATGCAACTGCCGAATAGAGCATTGCGAGTTTCGAAACAGAAGAGACAATTGTCGAATGGTCTACCATCCAAGAAGGCCAAGCTCCTCCACCCCTCTTAGATATAGATAACCCTTGTCAACCAATCCCTGAAGAGAGTCCCAATCTTGAGGTTAGTGGTGTTTCTTCTAACTCTGATATTGGTGATAATGTGTATGTTTTACCTCCTAGGTCCACCCGTGGTAAACCACTTCGTCAATATGAACCAAGTTTAGATGTTAAGTCTAAGTATGCCATAGCTAAATTTGTATCCACCCACCGATTATCCAAATCCCATGCTTCCTTTGTGAATCAAATATCCTCTGTATGTGTTCCCAGTAAAGTGCAGGATGCTCTCAAAGATCCCAAATGCTCTCAAGCGATGAATGAAGAGATGGAGGCATTGGAGAAGAATAATACTTTGGAGTTGGTGCCACCTCCACAAGGAAAGAGAGTTGTTGGATGTAGATGGGTGTACACTATCAAACACAATGCAGATGGTTCAGTAAACAGGTATAAAGCAAGACTTGTTGCAAAAGGATATACTCAAACATATGGCGTGGATTATGAGGAGACCTTTGCTCCAGTAGCAAAGATTAATACTGTTCAAGTGTTGATGTCTCTAGTAGCTAATCTAGATTGGCCTTTGCAACAGTTTGATGTGAAGAATGCCTTTTTACATGGAGAGCTATCTGAAGAAGTCTGTATGGATCTACCACTAGGATATGAGGCAAGCACAGGAGGTAGATTTGTGTGTAAGTTAAATAAGTCCTTGTATGGACTCAAACAATCACCACGAGCTTGGTTTGGAAGATTCTCTCAAGCTATGCGTTGTTTTGGGTACAAGCAGAGCAACTCTGACCATACATTATTTCTGAAACGCTGTGAAGGTAAATTAACTGCCTTTATTATTTATGTTGATGATATGATAATTATTGGTGATAATTCAGAGGAGGTTGAAAGATTAAAAGATCTGCTTGCATAAGAGTTTAAGATGAAAGATCTTAGTTCTCTTAAATATTTTTTGGGGATTGTGGTTACCAGGGGGAGTTCAAGAATTTTCTTATGCCAGAGAAAATATGTGCTTGATTTGTTGACAGAGACAGGAATGCTAGGATGTAGACCTGCTGATATTCCTATTGAGCAGAATTATAACCTGGCTGAGTACCCTATTCAAACTCCTACAGAGAAGACTCACTATCAGAGGTTAGTTGGTAGATTAATCTATCTCTCACATACTCGGCCAGACATTGCATATGCAGTTAGTGCTGTGAGTAAATTCATATATAATCCAAGTGAAACTCATATGGAAGCTATGATCAGTATTCTGAGGTATTTAAAGTCTGCACCCGGAAAAAGGCTTGATGTTTTCAAAGCATAATCATCTGGATATTAGTTGTTATACAGATGCAGACTGGGTAGGTTGTGTTATGGATAGAAAATCTACTTCTGGTTACTTCACTTTTGTAGGTAGTAATCTTGTTACTTGGAGAAGTAAGAAACAAAAGGTTGTGGCTAGGTCAAGTGTTGAAGCAGAGTATAGAGGTATGGCTCATAGAATTTGTGAATTACTTTGGTTGAGAAATTTACTTCGTGATTTGGGATTTAAACCCAAACGAGACATGAATTTGTATTGTGATAATAAGGCAGTGGTGGATATTGCTCACAACCCAGTTCAACATGACAGAACTAAGCATGTTGAGGTTGACAGACATTTCATTAAAGAGAAGCTCGATGCTAAGCTTATCTCTTTTCCTTTTGTCCACTCAGAAGAACAGTTAACTGATGTTTTCACGAAGGCATTATCGAGTAAGGCATTTCATAACTCACTTGACAAGTTGGGCACTCGTGATCTCTATGCGCCAACTTGAGGGGGAGTGTTGGCGTGAGTTATACTTACCTTATTTATGTGGATATTTTGTAATATTCTGTAATATCTGTAGTATTATTAGGTTTACTACTTGCCTTAGGAGTAGTACTTTTCTTATTAGGCACAAATGTAATTTGTATATAATTCCTTCTTGTAAGGTAAATGAGATATCTGAGTTATTCAGTCAAAATTATCTCTTGTTTTTCATTATATTTGACTATCACTGCTGCTAATATGAGGATTCATGGTGTGGTGGCAGAACTGCCACTTATGGCAACTAGGTTTGAGCACTTGTGCAAGATTTTGATGAATGAGATTGAGAACTGGCTTAGGGAATCTGGGATTGAGAAGCTTATTTTGCCTTTGGAGCAAAGTGCGCTGAAGACATGGACTAGTAGTTCGATTAGGTTTTTGACTATGACTGAGGATGAGAAAGCAGATCTATTCTCATCACTTATGATTGCATGGATTACCAGGACAGTGTTGTGTTAGAAACAACTCTGGAAGAATAATGAGAAGGGTGATAATGGAGAGTCTAGTGACGGCTCTACTTTAGTCTGAATGAAAGATTAAAATAGTTTCAGATTGAGGTCAAACAATATTTTGCTGGATGATGCCATTTTTTTTTTGGCTGTTGTAAAGCAGCTCAAACTCTAGTCTCTTTCTGAAGGTGGTGAAGATTTAGACTAATAATCCTGATTAATTACAGTGAGAGAGTGGTTAAACAAAAATTCTTACATACACGACAGTACAGACCTTATACACAGCCGTCTACTGAAGACCTTCCGTTGGTTAAATTGTCGCTCAAACTTTAGGAGACTACGACTCTTGGTTTTGGGCTTTGGGAAAAGTTGAGGTCCTGCTTTAGGAGATTGCCTTGCGGCCCACGCTGGCGATCCGTGAGGTGTGAGTTTCAGCCAATGCTGGCGATCCGTGAGGTGTGAGTTTCAGCCAATGAGAAATGACATACTTCTAAGGCTTTACACCTTTAATATTACATCATTATGTGACACTTATAAATGTGGTAAGATTTACAAACACTATGTGGTACTAATCTCTTTGTAATCTTGTATCACGTTATAACTCAATTTGATGAAGCTTGAAACTATCATACTCGGACACCAAACAAATGATACAAGGAATTCAATCGAGTATAAGAAATGCGTACACCAATATTACTACTTACTAGTTACAATCTCAAAATATTATCATTGACTGTCCCTTCTGTTCTGGACTAAATATCATAAAAACCTCTAGAGCACTAAAAGAATAAATGAATCGTTTATTAGAAAGGAAAAAAAAAAGGATTGTACATGCATATCTAAAAACTGCAAACACCATAAACCAATAAAGACAATGTTACATCCCGAATCCTAAATTTATCGGTTTACTAGTCATTTGGGCAGTAAACGACAATTATTTTCACCTTTTACTTTGTTTGATATTTTCAGTAGCCCTAAAAATTGACTTTTTTGTTTGGATAAGTTTTTGAGAAAATTTTCTTCATGAAAGTTGTAGAGAACGTTAAACCGAGTCCGTAGACATATGATACTTAAAAATCGGAGTTCGTATGCGAAAGTTATGGCCTAATATATGAAAGTTACTGTTCATGATAACTTTTCTATATATAGGATTTTTACCGAGGTAAGTTTTCAATTAAGGAAACCTACTCCCCGCTCCCCCCGACTTTCTCTCTCTCCCTCTCCCTCTTCGGGTTTCTAGTTTTTCTGGCATTTCTCCGCCATCCGACATCCAACTGGTGCGCCACTGGTGTATTTGAGTTCGTGTCCTCCTCCTCTACAAGCCCATAGTCGGAATTCACGACCATTTGACTGGAGAAGTGAGAAATCAAACCAAGAACTTTACTATTGGAACTTGGAGGTCAACGTCGTTTTCTTCCATTTTCGGCCCCCACAAGCAACCAAACTAGGTTGTTTGGAAGCACCTTGAGCCACCCTTCATGCTCTTCAAATGTCTTGCAGTGAATTGAAGCGTGGAGGAAAAAATCACGGCTGGAATATTTGAATGTGCAAATAAGAGTTTTTAGTTGCTTGGTTTTCGGCCACTTCAAGGTATTTTCTGACTTTGTCACAATTGAGAAACTTGTTGGAAATGTTGAGATGATGTTGTATAAGAAATTTGGTAGCCAAAGGTGGAGGTTGTGCATGGAGGCGCCTGGGTAGGTTTTTGGCTTCGGTTTTTAGCTGGATAAGTTACTTGTAACATGTAGAACTTGTAAATGTGATTTTGGTAGAAATGGGAAAAACTTGTTATCGATTGTGAATTTCTGAAGTTTAGAGTTTCGAATGTCGATTTATGGGAATCCGACCTTCGGATTTCCCTTGTTCCTACGATCGAATACTTTAATCGATAGATTGATATTAGTGGTGAAGTTTGGGTTAAATCCGGAAAGAAATGGAGATGTTAGTTTACGTGGGGTTTTCAGGTTTCATTTTAGAATCATAATTAATTGCCGATTTGTTGTTTACAGAATATAATTTTGTACGGGATGAGGTACCGACCCATTACTCGACGAGAATCCTTACACTTGGCCATGTTAGCTGGATACTGTGAGTGGACCTTTGATTTAAATGATGCATGCAATTATTTTTCTGAATTATTGATTGATTCATTTATCGTTTCAATTATCGAGTATATAATTTGATCTCGGATTATAAATTGATTTAAGAAATGAATTGGTTTCGGATTATAATTTGGTTTATTGATTGGTTTTCCATCATGATTTTTGGATAGGAGTTCACAATGCTCGGACTTAGATTTATGATTTATGATGATTTTTGACGAGTTATTTTCTAATATGATTTTCAAAATTAAGTATATCTTTATTCATCGATTTTGTGATTTCTGGAGGATTTCCGAAAATATGATTTTTTTTTTAATGGAATTATATCTATCTATCATTTCTGGTTTATTGGTTTATGGATTCTAGAATATCTTGGCTTGTGGGACACATCATTGATTCATTTGTTTTCTTTTGAGATTTTCCAAGTATGGTTGGGAATTGTATTTTGATACGCTCAAAGCAAACATATAATTTAACCCTAAAAATATCATTAGTAGTATAAGCAAGTAGGGATCGTTCTATTCCGGAGATTAAGGGTACACCTGTCATTGTAAGACAAATAAAGAATTAACATAAGTACAAAGTAAATTATTTACAAAAATAAAATAATGTATAAACATATTTACGAATTAAGGGGGGTTTTTGGGTTTTTGGTTTTCGAAAATTAAAAGAAACAAAGTAAAGAAAATATATAAACACAAATACAAGAATGGAACATATGAAACAAAGATCAAAACCAAATTCATAATCAAATTTGATTCAACCCTAATATTGTTCATCTTAAGTCATGAGAAAGAGTTGATCATGTGAAATATTCGAAGCAAATAATTTCCCATTTTTTACTTTCCAATGCTAATTAACCTAAGTGAAAGCACAAATATTAATCATATCAAACATGCATTCAAGCTCTAGAAAGCTAGACAATCATAACATGTTAGACGCATGAAGAACACATAGAAAGGCTATCAACTCAAGTGTACAACTTAGTATGAAAAAGTCCATCTAATGCAATCCTTTTTAATCAAACTCGGTTTTTGTCCAAAACCTTTACTACTTTTGATTCAAGTTCACAAAACAATAAGTTGAATCATGTTCTTAAATCTAGCAACAATTATATATCAACCCTATATGTTTCGAAGCCCACAAGATTAACACATAAAGGATTTCGATTAAACAAATTTAATTAAACAATCTCACAAAAGCAACTTAAGAATCACAAATTAGGAATCTGAAATTTATTCAAACATAGAATTCGGAATTAAACTCTTATTTCAAATGTTATTGTTAACTAGAACATAACCAACGAATTCAAGTAAGGAAAAATCAAAAGTGATTACAAGGGCCAAGGTTGAATTACACCGTGAATGGAAATGGGAATGAAGAACTTGAAGGTTGAACTTGAACTTTGAAAGCAAATCTTCAAGCTTCACAGCTCCAAGGTGGATGGTGGAGGGATGCTCACGGCTTCTTCTTCCTAATTCCTTGCCTTGCTTGAAACGCCAAAAATGAACTAGAGAATGGAGAGGGAGGCTAGACGTTTATGGAGAGAATTTTTCTGAATTTCTAAAGTGTAGTGTGTGTCTTCCACGTCAAATATGAAGGAGTATATATAGGGGCACGGCTAGGGGTCTCCAAGCTTCTTGATTCTTCTATTAATTTCCACAAAATTCCACATAGCTTCCACCAATGAGAATTCGCCAAGTAAGCTTTAGTGTGTCTTCCAACCAATCACAAAATTCCAAAATAAGTCTAAATTCCTTTAATATATATCATTGCCGAAATTATATAAGGATTTTCTGATTTTCTTCATGAATTTCGGCCAAAATTCCTTTAGGGAATTTAGGGATGCACCTAGACTTGTTTTGGACTTCTTTCTTCTTGCACACACTTCTTCTTTCCTTAAACTTCTCTCTATTTCTTCTCCCAACGTCTATCCCTTGATATTTTTCTGATTTTCACATTGGCTTCCTCCTTTCTCTCTCTCTTTTCACTGCAATCACACAAAATTAACTCCTCCAAGAATATTTCCTTCCTTAAAAATCTCCCTAGAAAATCTCTTGGCATAATCTTTTATTCTCCTCTTTATTTTCACGCCTTCTCCTTGTTTCTCTCTTAGCATATCACGGCAAACACATATTATTCTTCTCTTATGCGTCACAAACCCTAATTCCATGGGCCTTGATCCATTTTGCCGAAACTCCAAAGTTTCTTGAGAGTTCTTGGGCCTTCTTGCGTCACCTCCTTGCCACGTCATCTTCTAAGGTCTTCAAGAAGCTTCTCTCACTCTATGACACTTCACTTTTCTGATTTCCCTTCTTGGTTGACTCAAACGTCTCATTTTGGCAGGGTTTCCTCTTCTGGACAGGATTTCCTGGTTGAAACAGGAAACTCATTTTCTTCATTTCTGCTCATTTATGCAACCCTTTGTGTCTTGTCTTTACTCCCTCCAATGTTGGCTAGCTCCTCTTTCCATTTATGAGCTCATTTCAGCTCATTTATTCCAAGGACCTGAAAATAGAAACTGTTACCAAAAATAGAAACTTTCTTAAAACAAGAAATGACAACTTTCCTAAACTAAAATGGGAAACTTTCTAAAAATGAAAAATAGAAACTACAAAACGGAAACTTTCTACAATTAGGAACTTTCCGAATCTAAGAATGGAAACTTTCCTAAACATGATTTCTTTAAGGAAATAATGCAGGAAATGTAGGGAAATAGCAGTTAAAACGTCGCATTAAAATACTCTTATCATATTTCATTTGCGAGATATTGAGGAAGCCTTATTGATTTTTTGATTTTCACTTGATTTTAATCCACCATACCTGGGTCGTCTTATTTATATTATTGCTAGCTAGCCTATTAGTACTCCTCCCCGCTTACTTTATGCTCGCCCATACACTACTGTTATTTGACTAGCCGGGCAGGTTTGATTTCATTTAACCAGCAGGCTGGTCATATTTTCTTGAGCATCAAAATTTCAATCTTTTTACTTGGGTATTTGTGACTAGCAGGACTAGTCGGCTTTCATGAGCTGAATATCATTTGGATTATTTTCTTTAATTGTTGCATGCATCGGGTTTTTGCATGTCTTTTCCGTTCGCAGTATGTGTTTCCGCATGGTGGCTCTTATATCTTTAAAACTCAATAAGGTTCGATTTGCCTTACGAGTAAAGAGAGCTTCTGCAACTTTAATCAAGGTGCCATTAGGCAATAGGAATTGAGACATTCCATGTCCTTAAACAAAACCTGATGGCCCAGCCATCGTAGTCACATAGGAATATGTAGGCAACATCTCTAAAAATAATTGCCTATGGCGTAGAATGGTGTGCATAGTCGCACTATCCGCAAGACATTGTAGTTCTCCAGAATCCATTCCTAAAAGAAAAGCTCGTAATTAAAAAGGAGTCATAAAGAAAGGAACTCAACTTTTATTAATAAGCCAACAAGATTACATCATTGTCTCTTTCACTAGAGAAAATCTAATCCAAAAACTAGCTAATGCAAAACAATGGTAGTCGTCTAACTTTTTTTGATAATTCCAACGTAAATGTGACCAGGTGAGTAGAGAGATGTCGGTAGAGCAAGGCTCTTGTAACTACCACTAATCTCAAAACCTTCCTAGACATCACATTTTTATTGAGTACGCTTACTTTGAAGAAAGATTAAACCATTGGCATCTACTAAAAAAATAATATGGCAATTGCCTACATCTCTTGGAAAATAAAAAGGATTTAATCAAAATCGCCAGTTTCTGGCCCTTGAAGTTGTCCACCCTAAGAGCAACGTCATCCTCTTGATCTTCTTGCTCCATGTAGTGCGCCTCCCTTGCTTCACGATACGCCTTGTATGCGTCTGCAACATTCTGGGATAATCTACATGCTTTGGCCTAATGTCCATGCCAGTTGATCCACATCGAAGAAAAACATCATTATGGTCAGGCTCTCTTGATCGAGGCTCCTTTGGGGCACCATTTGGAGGACCATTGCCCTTGGTGGCGTCACCACCATGGTCGGAGGCTCCGCCTCTCTCTCTCTCTCTCTCTTCACACATTGACCTCCATGATTCCGTGCACACCTCTCTTTGGGGCGAGTATATGGACCAGAACGTCCATAATTGTCCCTTTTCTTAGGGTTTCGATCCTTGCGTCCTCCTTTGGGGGCGCTACTATAGTTAGACTCCGGAATAGACTTGGTTCCCACAGATCTAGCGTTATAGTTCTTCACAAGGGTATTGTCATGCTTCTCAGCTACGTTCATGGCACTAATAAGCTCATGAAACCTTGTGATACGTCCTGCATTCACATCAATCTGATAATTCTTAGAAATCATCAATGCAGAGACATGGAAGGTAGAGAGAGTTTTCTCGATCAACATCGTATCAGTTATGGTTTTGCCACAAAACTCCATCAAATACTTGATACGAAGGACTTCCGAGTTATAATCAAGTACAGAGTTGAAATCACAGAAGCGGAGGCTATGCCATCTCACTTCTAAATCAGGAAGCAGGGAGTCACGAACGTTGCCAAATCTCTATTCAAGTTCCACCTATAGTTTTCTGGGGTTTTCCTTATTGAGGTATTCACTTTGGAGCGCGTCATTCATGTGCCTTGTCATGAGAATGATGGCTTTGACTTCATTTTGCTCTCTCATAGCTCTATTTGCTTCAAAAGCAGCATCTTGTTGAGGAGTAAGCACATCCTGACTTGGCTCTTGGATGGTTTCCAGAAGTCCATCAGCCTTAAGATGTTGGCGCACATCTTAGACCCAACTACGGTATCCTGCGCCAGTTGTCTCCAGTGGAACAAAGTTCAACTTGTTCAGGTTACTCATCCTGAAAAACAACACAAGATTAGGGTTAGTTTTGGAGCAAAAAAGGCTACCACGAAAAACTATAAAATTTCTTAGCGTAGTCGCTTCTAAGAAAATCCGATTCCAAGAGGGGTTTTGGATTAGATCGAAAGAACGATATATGTGGTCGATCGTTTTCTTCTCAACAAACTCTAAGTTTGGAGTACTCTACAAGCTCCAAGCTTGGAGTGAGCACGAACTCCTACAGTTCGGCTTTTGGTCTTTCCTATGAAGAAGAAGGGGGGGGGGGGTAGAAGAATGGAAGTTGCAAGTCCCTGAGAAAAAGAAGAAATTAATGAAAAACTTCAAAAAGGGGAATTTGAGGGCTACGAAATTAGAGTTTTCAGGGTTAGGACTTCGTGCTGATAACGTGTTTTAGAGAAACGGGAATTGAGAGAAAATTGTTGTGTATTCTCATTGATAATAGGAGCCTCTTTATATAGAAGATTACAATGCATAGAATCCGAATCATACAAGAAAAGATAATCATACATTGAATAGGAATATCTTGATTATTCTAATTAAACCATATTACCACTAGATCAAGTAACTTATGGTTTGGGCCAGACATACAAATAGAGATTTACTTGAACAAGGGAATGATTTAGGGAAGAATTATGGAATCTGTAAAATAGAGAATCTGTTGGAGTTTGAGCAGAATTTTTTTTGGAGATTTTAATTTTTACTTTCCTATAATAGAGAAATGCCTTATAAGCTGTTGGAGATGCTCTAAGGATACAATTGAGAGAATCATCTTGGCCTCCTTGCTTTTGAAGAGCCTCCTGTTCATGCTACGCAAGCTGAAGTCTCTAAAACACCTACAACAACCGGGAGTAGCCGTAATATTAGTTCTTTTTCTTTTGTTTGGGCCGCTCCAAAAAAAAAAAAAAACTTGACTTGTGCTATAAAGCAAGACTCTTTTGATTTTCAATTTGGCAATTTATAGTCCGTGAATGGCTACTGTTTCTCGTGTTGGAAAATGGAGGAGAACCATACTTGTCTCAGCATCAGCAGCAGCAGCAGTGGCTTGTCGAAGCTTCCGATCAGACGCCGCCTTAGAGGCTCTAGCCAAAGCCTCCGACGAAAAAGTCCCCAGCTTGCTTCTCTACAACTACCCTTGTTTCTCCGGCGCCTTCTCTCGGCTCAACCTCCCTCTCCTCTCCCTCCCTTTGTCCTCCGTCGAACCCTTCAGATCCCATCCAATCCCTCTCTCTCTAACTTTCTCATCATCCATAAATGCCCTTTCAACTCAATTCTTAGGGTTTTACAGGGTACTCGAGGGCTGGAGAGGTGCTATTTCATTGATTTTCTTGGCCCCAGAGGATTTGCGGTCGAGTTTGCAAGGAGAGCTTCGTGCGAGTGAGTTTTCCGGTACTTGGACTCTGTACACAAAGTTGTGATGATTGGAAATGATTCATGTTTCGAGTTTTGATTAGGGTGATTGCTTTCGAGTGAGTTTTCCGAAGAGGATTGCCCGGACAATCTCACATTTCGAGTGAATACTGAAAAGAGTAGCTCTAGTGCTGTGTATGATTACTTCTCTGCTAAGCTTGCTGATGTTGAATGTCGTAATGTAAGTTGTAGTTTTTGAGTGTTTCACTTGCAATTTAGGTGTAGGTGAATGGGATGTTAAGATAATGTTTCGTTTTGGTTTTGGTTTTGTTTGAAATTAGGGAATGGGTGCATGTTTGTTACAAGTTGAGGACAGGGATCGTGTGGTGATGGTGCTAAGTACATTGAGGATGGAGATCTCCGTCGCTGGAGCTTACCGGATATTAGGGCATTTAATATTGGACTTGGTGAATGGCGCTCAAAGTTGAATTGCTTTACTAATCCATACATGTATGAACAGGTCTGGAATGTAATGCAGTTGATTCTTAACACACACACATATGCCCATCCTCCTGAAATACCCATCACTTGCTTGCAGTTTTTCTAATCCAGTTCTGAAGTCACTATTGACTCTATAATCAATCTTGAGGCAGTTACTGGAGACAAGTGCTATGGATGTTATTGCTAAGGGAAAGTCTTATATTTCTGCTCGACAAAAAGCTGCAAAAAAGTTACTGGATAAAGCTTTGAAAATAAGGTTGGGCAGAGGATTTTATGGGGAGTGTCTGGTAAATTTTATCTCCCTTTCAAAGTTTTCTTTAGGTGCTACTTTATTATGATTTGTGCACACAATATTGGTTTGGTAAGACAGTATCTAGTCTGCTAGACATGCAATTGTTTCATGCCATTTATTTTTTGTTGAGACTAAAGACTACTACTTGCTTCTGAAATCCATCATTCTCTTCTCTAGTTGATCCTTGACATAGCTAAGCACATGTTTATTCATTGTAGGGAGTGAGAGCTGATGGGAATTCCGAGTTAAGCGATGAAATTGGCAAGCAGCTTAGTGTGAAAAGTGCCGCTGCTGGTCTTAGGTAACTAAGAGAAAGTACTTTGTTTTTCCATTTCATACATTTTTTACATAAATGATTTCTGCACGTGATGCTCAGTTGCTCACTAATACATCAAATGTTGAAATGGTTTACGGGTCTTTCATGGACTGATGTCATTATCTGGTCCCACAATATGCACAGTACTAGTTAACTGGATGTTTTAATTGGATTGGCCTTTTTTTTTTTTTGAGCCATACAACTTTATATTCATTGCTTTGCCATCAAGGCTTTCCATAAGATACGTTGAGCATTTCATTTAGGCTTCATAGTTAGAATGTTGAGACAGTTTAGAAGTTCCTCAGCTATGTCAGGATTGATTCTATTAACATTTTCAAACAGCTCTGAAGGTCACATTTTTACTGATGCAAGGATTGCATTTTTAGTAGTCCTGTCATGCATTATCACAGTAGCGAGGTTAAAAATCCTCTTTGCCTGCCCAACACCGAGCCTGATGCACTGTCCACATACTCGATTTCTGATGTCAGGGTTGTTTTTCTAGTAGTTCTGTCAGGTATTGTTGGAATTTGCTAAAGCAGCAGCAACTTAGTTAGAAAGGAATTTAAGAGAATAAAATCATTGTTGGCTATCCTAATTGCTGATTACAAGTTTATTAGGATGTTAACAGCTTTTTTGGGCGGTTGGAATGGATTGGGGTTGGGTATTGTGGTCTTGGAGTGAAGAGGTGTTTGACAATGTCAGGAAAGAGAAAAAAGGATGGTGGAGGCAAAATAGAGGAGCTAACCTTTCAGGAAAGGTAAGAGGTCTTAGATATTGATAAAAGGCAGGGAGTAGGAAGTCCTAACTACTTCCGTTTGGGAAATTTGGCCTTCAAGGAAGAAATGAGGTATAGGCAGAGAGCCATAGTTGAATGGGCAAGGGATGAGAATGTCAACACCAGTTTTTACTCAAGGTTGTTTGTGTAAGGAGGAAGAAGAACTGCGTAGAAAGACTGGAAGTGCAGGATGCTAAATAGTAGTAATTCAAGCGAAATAGAACTATAGCCGAGAAAAACACATCCATTTCATTAAATAAGTTTGCAATTTTGAAAGGAAATTCAAGTTCTTTTTGGCCTTCCAGCTCATAAATCGGATCAATGTATTTTTACGGATGCCTTCTTGAAGGTTTGAAGTGGAATTCAAGAGTTCTGCATCCATCTCAAAGAAGCAGCTGATAGTTTTAGATGACAAACATTGATTTTTTTTTTTTTTAAACAGACATAGTTCCTGATAATATTTAACATTAACCCTTAGGTTCTCTTTTCTATTTATTTTTTATATTTTATACCAATCCATTCAAGTCTCAGAGAGGACAGCTAGTCTCTTT
The DNA here is from genome assembly GCA_024704745.1 of Rosa lucieae. Lineage (NCBI taxonomy): Eukaryota > Viridiplantae > Streptophyta > Magnoliopsida > Rosales > Rosaceae > Rosa > Rosa lucieae. Next base: position 30,003,637 of record CM045493.1, on the reverse strand, counting down.
CCTCTTTAAAAACACTGAGAATAATGATTCGATCATTGCTCAATTGATTGTTTCCTATCCGAACAATTTGGTTGGAGAATAATTATCCATATTATGACCCCAAGAGTGACCATGTTGTGATGTTGGTTCATATCTAACAAGGAGACCTTTTTTGGTCCAGACTCCAGAGTGACATACCTATGTTAGTGGAGAAGATAATCAGTAAGAAACAAAACAATAAATCAGTAATTCTAGGACTTGATTTAAAGGTGGTGTCAAGTCTTAATGTGAGTCAATGAATTGGGTCTTGGAGAAGCTTGTCTATTAAATTTTCTCTGAGCAAGTTTTGTATTTCTACGAGTTTTTGGGTCAGTTCTCTTGGAGCCTAATTTCTTGCCAACAAAATCTGATGAGTAGAATTGAAGCTCTGTTGAAGGGCTTGGCTCACTGATGTCTCATTTACTTTCTTCTCTTTTCTGCTGCATTAAATTCCTTTTTGGGTCTGGAATCAACTTCTCTAATTCATTTCACTTCAATGTTTACAATCTAAAGTCATCATCCAGACTAAGATCTGCCTCTAGTTAGGAAGCAATGGTAGTGGCAGAGATGAAATTTCTTATGTTTCATGGTGTTATTAACAGACTTTTGGTTGAGTATTAATTTTTTGAGATGAAACAAAAGCATTTTAAAGGGGGTTTAGCTTCTTGAAACTTGTCAGAAAGAAGCTACTGCCATTTGCGTACATTAGTCATTTGTGAACGTAAAATGATGGCATATCATGTACTCTTATGGTTTTCCATGCATACGCTTTGGGTGATTGGAGTTTAGATTTCCATTTGAAATGTTTCTTGGCCTCATATATGCTATTCCTGAAAGTTGGATGGCTCTTTATTTGCTTTTATTTACTTTTTATAGTTTACATGTTACTAAATATTTAATGGAGGATTTACCACCATGCATGTAGGTTTTCTGGAATAATCATCATTTCCTTAAGGCCATATGGATAAAGTGTCCAAATTAGAGATTTTATAAGGTTAAATTGCTTGTTTAGACTATGTTATAATTGAGTAAGAAGAAGAAATGAAAGAATTTTTAAATTACTCCTTCCTCAGTTGCATCTAGTCATATCTCTTTAGTTTCCATTTAATTTTTATTCTGCCCAGACAGCCCAGTGAACTCCTTTTCCCCTATTTCCCGACTTTCATGTGTGTTTTTTTTTTTTTTTAATGAAAGTATGTTTCTAAACTAAAAGATGAAAAGAAAAAAGGAAAATTCATGTCATAATCAAATCCATTATATTGAATGTTATGAAGTCTTAATCCTTCTTTTGAAATCTTTCCATCAAATGGAGCCTAAGAGTAAATTCATTCTTGATGCAAGGCCTATTGGAGCTGTTATATACATGCAACGGAAAAACCTCAAAATGTGCTTAAGGAGTATAGAAACTGCTACCGATACCTCTGAAGTCGCAAAGGTGTGGCTCCAATGCTCCATTATTAGTGTGATCAGTAATTATCTTTGGTTCTGTTTTGTTTCAATAAACTAGAAGTTTTGTTGTTGTTGTTGTTGGTGCTTTTCATCATGTCTAGTAATGTCGGTGACAATATGTGAAGGCATATGGAGGAGGAGGCACCCCAAGTTGTAGTTCCTTTATTATAAGGATGGATATGTACAATCAGTGGGTATCAGGAAATTCAAGATGAACATGTCAAGGTGTGAAACACCATCAAAAAGCTGATTTTCCATGTTGTTGAATTACCTGACCTTCTCTCATTGATACTAATAGTCTATTACTGCTATAAATTCCTATGTCATTTTTCACACTGGCATTATCATATATTCATGCACTCACTTTTGAGTTATTCTTTTTTGGAGAAGAAACTGAAATTCTATTAGTGAAGACAGAAAATCCAGTAGATGATACATTCCAAAAGAAAACAATACTATCAAGGAAATACACATTTCCTAGATAACATCAGTTTATCACCTACCTGTAGTTTTCCAGTGTAACAATAATTCTGATAGATATTATAATGTCCAACTCTATAGAGACTCATGCCCATAGAGCACAGACTAATTGGATCCCACAGCTTTTACACACCCATCCGATTACCCAACAGTCCTATTTCGCTCATCCAAAAAACCCAAGAAACTGCCAGCATCCCTCATTCACCTTCTGATCTTCTTGCCTCTTCTTGTACCCTTAAATGCCTACCTAGAAACTCATAACACCCGCTTGGAATGGTCCCCAAATATACCCACCAAGAAATTTTGAGGATCCAAATAGGCATCGTAGGAAATATCCAAAATTCACTTCATGGACACTTTGAAAGTACGAAACCGAAATGGAGGGTGGATTGCAGGTGTTAAATGACACGGGAAGAAAGCTCAGATGTAAGCATAGTTAGTAATTTTTTATATTATACGTGAATGAAAAGATATGTAATGTTGTCTATATTTTGTATTTTTAAAAAGAACTCGTTAATTTTTAGAGGAAATTATCACTAGCTATAATGGGCTAATGTTTCTTCCCATGCGCAAGATTCATAACTTGCAGCCTATATGGTCAGTTTTAACAATACTGGCCCGTTTGCATAAAGTGAAATAGTCCATCAAGTTCTAATTAATTACAACAATTGCCATAACCTTCACTTCAGATTTCTCCCAAAATCAAACCTGTCAAATCCATTTCTCCCAAATCAAAACTCTCTCTTCCATTTCGGCAAAGCAAGAAGGCGAAGTTAGCGTTGAAAGAAAACAGTGAAGTTAGGGTTTGGTCCCGGCATACAAATCCATAATTAAGCAAGGCGGCGAAGCTAGAGATTGCTCCCGATCTGTAAATTTTTCGTCGAGTAAGGCAGCGAAGTTAGGGTTTGGTCCTGACCTATAAATCTGCAGTCAAGCAAGGTGGTGAAGCTAGAGATCGCACCTAGTTTGCAAATCCATCATTAAGCAAGGAGGATCGAATTATTTGAGATCAATAGCATAGTTTCTGAAGGTCAATAGCTTTAGTTTTTGAGATTTGTTTGTTATGATGAAAATTGATGAGTTCTGTGATCAAGAATAGTAAAAGAACAAATTTTATGAGCTTATTGAGAGTTACCAGCATTAAAATGCTGCAATATGTGCAATCTAGGATTATATGGACCCTCTAAAGATTTTTAGCTTTAGTTTCTAAGGGTCAGTAGCTTTAGCTTCATGATTTCATTAACTGTACATTTATTGCAAACTCATTATTGTGTTTATTTCTGAGGGTCAGTGGTTTTAGATGATTTCATTTATATGTGTAACTCTATGTGTATTAGAACTTCATGTCAATATTTAATTTTAAGGGTCAATAGCTTTAACTTCATGATTGCATAAGATACTCAACTCAGATTGGTATTTTGTTTTTCATCATTTTTCAGCGATTTTTCATAGTAAGAGTTTTATGTGTTTCTTGCAATTATACTATTTTTCTTTGTTCTTTGAATATGTTTGTTTGCTCTTCTAAAAATTGATGGACTGTCCTTTTTTACTGAGGTTATTGAGGGTCAATAGCTTTATCCTTTTAGAAGTGCTTGTTTGTTCTTATGGAAATTGATGGAGTTCTTGTTTTTTATTAAGCTTATTGAGGGTCAATAGCTTTATCCTTTGAGAAGCGTTTATTTTTTATGATGAAAATTGATTGAGCTCTCATTTTCTACTAAGAGAGATGTACTTGTTTCTTCTTATAGAAATTGATGGAGTTCTCATTTTTTACTGAGCCTGTTGAGAGTTAGTAGCTTTATACTCTAAAATGTGCTTGTTTCTTCTGATGAAAATTGATGGAGTGCTTGGTTTTCACTAAGCTTATTGAGGGTTAGTAGTTTTATATTTTGAGATGTGCTTATTTGTTTTGATAGAAATTGTTGAGAAATTGTTGATTTATAATGTATGATTTCGTTGTTGCTATATATTTTCTTAAACGAGTGGAGTTAGGATGAATCTAAGTAGCAAAATGATCACAAAATAGAATAGTTGGTTTACTAGACTATAAATTATTCATCTGCTTTGATATCAGTATCGAACCTATTGCATGTCAATAGCTTTAACGAAACTTACTAGTTACATGAAATGCAATGTGTATTTGCTACGTAATGTTGTGTATATTTTATGCAATATGTATTTTCTACTGTATGTAATGTGCCTGCACCAATATTTATGTAAGATTTGATTTTATCGACCTTACTGAATGTCAGTAGCTTTAACTAAATACATACATTTACGTACGGCTGACCAATCAGGGATCAGCAGAGGGGTATTTTGGGTATTGCACTTTTAAAAAGCAGGGACAGTTTTAGAAAAGCGAGAAAAGTTTCTTTCTTCTGATTGGCTTGCCCTAAAGCTACCTGATAGGAGAAACCCCTACCTAAGAATTTCTCTGCACTTGCTTACATTTCGTTATCATTTTTTGTAGTTTGATTGTGGAGCATATATATCCTAAACAATATACAACAAGTTGCTATTAACTAAGAAGTCCAGGATAGAAGTGTTTAGGCAAACAAAGTGCTACAAATTGAAAAGAAAATTAAAGAGACCCTCAAGCATGAGGAAATCCTACTGGAGAAACTTCTTCACCATGAGAAGAGGTGAAATTCAAAGCAACTTGATGTGAAAGCAGCAAAGAGAGATAAACGATAGTGTTCAGGTTTCATATTGTAATATGTATAAATAGCTTTTGAGATTATTATATAAATGAGTTGTTTCTCAGAAAAACAAAGATGGAATGTAGAAATATTATTTATCTTTTTCTTTGTGTATTTCACCACTTGAAAAAAATACTTTTTTTGTACTGTGATTAAGTAGATTTTATCGGGAGGAATATGTTCTTTAAGTTTAATGACGCATTTGGAAAATCCTAAATAGGTTCTTCAAGTCCATATATGTACAAAATGTCACAGAATACTCATTCATGAATAAGTTGTACCCAAAAGAAAACAATAGCATCAAAAGATAATTCTTCATAATGCTACTGACATTCAGCAGTGTTAATGCAAATTATCCAAACCACAAGGGTAGTTTCGTAATTTAATTGTTAATAGATATAATCCAAAAAGATGAGGAATTTGACCGCAAGGGATTATGGGCTAAAAATGTAGGTAGTGGTAATTTGCTATAATTTTTATTGTATTTTTAAAGTCAAAGGTATTATACACCATTTTAAAGTTTTTTTAATTTTTATTTTACACATTATCGAACAAAAATAATATGAATTAATATTTTAAAATTAAAAATTAATTAATTTATAAAAAGTATATCACCAAAATTTTTAGGGTCCTTGACCCAAAACACCAAAATAAGAAAAGATTAGTCCACTTACCCCAACAACAGATTTTTGTTCCCACCTACACAGTTTAATGTTAAATGACCATTTTGCCTAATTAATAAATTACAGCATTGCCACTCTCTTTCCTCTCTTCTTGAGCTCTCTCTCTCTCTCTCCCCAGACGACTCCGGCGTATCTCTCCCTCGCTCCAGACTACTCCGGCGTCTCTCTCCCTCGCTCCAGAAGACTCTGGCGTCTCTTTCTCTCTCCCCAGACGACTCCGACGTCTCTCTCTCTCTCCCCAGACGACTCCGGCGACTCTCTCTCTCCCTAGACGACTCCGGCGTCTCTCTCCCTCGCTCCACACGACTCCGGCATCCCTCTCTCTCTTTCTCTGTCGAGCTTCCTCGAGCTTCGTATTGAGGTTAAGTGATTTGCTGTACCAGTAAAACGTGTCGGCCAGTGACGTCGAGCTTCAAGTAGGAAGAAATTGACATCAAGCTTCGGTGCCGGAGCAGTACGATTCGGCGCGACGAGGTGGATGTGGCGAACGAAGTCGGTGGCTACTCCGATGAGGACTGGAGGTTCGGAGAGGTGAGAGAGGTCGGCAGCAAGCTCCGGAAATGATTCGATCCGGTGGTTTTGGTCCGACTATTGATTGGGGTGCCCAAATCATTTTTTTTTTAAGTAACGGGACAGAAGAAAAGAAAAAAGAAGTTTTGAATGTCTATTGCCCCCTAATAGACGTCTATTACCCCTCTATTGGAGGGCAATATACGGCTATTGGGAGGCAATAGACGTTTTGAATTGATGTAATTTCCTTGTTTTTTTTTCTATAATCAAAGTTTTATTTGTCTAAATTTAGAGAGATTAGTTCTCATTCTGGCAACTGAAAGTCCTATCGGGAGGCAATAGACGTCTATTGGGGGGCAATACATGGCTGATAGTCATCTATTAGGGGGCAATACATGGCTGATAGTCATTTATTGCGGGCAATACATGGCTGATAGTAGTCTATTGGGAGGCAATAGACGTCTATTAGAGGGCAATATGCGTCTATTGTGGGGTAATACATGGCTGATGGTCGTCTATTAGGGGCAATATATGACTGATAGTCGTTTATTGGGGGGCAATAGAGGGCCAATAGTCGTCTATTGGGGGGAAATAGACCTCTATTAGGTCTATTGCCCCTCTATTGGGCGACTATTAGGTCTATTGCCCCTCTATTGGGCGACAATAGACGTCTATTGGAGGCAATAGAGGTTTTTGGAAAAGTCTGGTGGGTGGCAGCCAGTGATCGGAATCCGACGGCCGGTGACCGGGCTCCGGCGAAGTGCCCTATGGTCTCTCTCTCTCTCTCTCTCTCTCTCTCTCTCTCTCTCTCTCTCTCTCTCTCTCTCTCTCTCTCTCTCTCTCTCTCTCTCTCTCAGTAACAAAGGTGAGGGGAAAATGGTATTAAAAAAAATAAAAATAAAATAAAAAATCTTAATGGGGTATTAGGGAAGATCTCCTTAGAGTGTTTTGGGTAAAAGAGAATTAAAAAAACTTAGTAGAGTAAGTGGGAAAAAAATCTCTAAAAATAGTGTAAATGGACAAAAACCCAAATTTTTAACGAACTATCTGATGAGAAGTTTGAATAATACACACACACACACACACACACACACACACACACATATATATATATATATATATATACGGAGGCGTTCCAAAGAGGACGTCCGCACTTTCGTTAAAGTGCGGACGGCGCTGCTGCAGCTCGGCTCGGGGCGCGACGAAGCGGCGGAGGTTGCCGGAAGGATGCCAGGGGTCGGGCGGAGAGGTCTGCAGTCGGTGGAGTCGCCGGCGACGTCGTTGCAGAGCTGCCCAGAAAACCTGCAGTTGCAGGTCGGGTTGCTGCCCAGAACCTGCAATTCGGACCTCCTCCGACCTCGAACACTGCCCAGACCCGTCCGCCAAGCCTCCGGCCTCCGTCCGCCAAGCCCAGAGCCGCCGTCGCCGCCTGGAACACCGCTGCTGCGTCGCCTTCCGCACTTTAGCAAAGTGCGGACGTCCGCTTCAGAACCGGCCTGTATATATATATATATATATATATATATATATATATAGCGTATTATAGACGTCCGGTATTTTACTAATTATGAATAAAAAGCAAGTATTTGCCTAATTATGAATACAAGAGATTTATGGTCAATTGAAAAGTGAGCGTGGTAGGTGAAACGAAAATTACGGCTTGCATTAAAATCAAAGATAACAATTGACCCGACAAACGTCCGTTTTGGTGCATCGAGATGCAGCGATAGGGAAATACAAATAAGAAAATAAACAATTATAATTCTACTTTTGAGCATGACTCATAAGCTGTATCCAACTGGTCGCAACTCAGGACACTTATGGTCAAAACCAAAAAAAAAAAAAAAAACAAAAACTCTAGGACAGTAATAAAAAAGAAGTAGATTCTAGATAATAATAATAATAACTCAGGAGTCAGGACCACCACTGATTGTTTGCGGATAAAGTCATCAATTACCGTGGATGATAAAATCCTTGGTAGTCTTGATGGCAGAATCCTGAGCCGACGTTGTTCCACAATTCCATTGAAGTGGTCGTATTCCATCTAGACGATTGTAAAGTGCCTCCAGTGTTTTGTTCAAAGCAATAAATTTGTTGGTGTATTCTAACTTCAGCTCATCGGTCCACACAGCGACCTCGGGGCAGTTGCGGAGGAGATTCACCCCGTCCTTTATCTTCGTTCTGAAATCCCTTACTTCGCCAACCGGTATATAAACCATCGCTTTATTTTCTGCCGTCTTTTTTTCTAGCAATCCATATACCAGGTCCAGTCTCTGCAGGAATTCGTAATTGAACGGCCGGTACCACGTATCATGCCTTGATCGTGCAATTCCCTCTTGAGCCACATCATCAAGCTCTCCTAGTGCATCTACTAGAGCCGCCCCTTCATTTAGCAGATCCACTGCCATAAAATCAAAAGAAAACCTTTAAACTTACTTCCACCACATCTCTTGAATAACTTGGAATCAGATACAAATTAATATATTCTGATGTAGAGCACGTTGATCGAGTACATAATGTTGATAGAGTTGACAGAAATTATTGTAGTTTTGTGATATGTATGTGCAAGTGTAATATTGACCAGCGGATGAGTACAAAATTTTCAGAGATCTTTCGAAGGAAGTTACCTTGGTTTCCCAAAAATTTCCGTTCTAGTTTCTCCATCTTGTTCAGGAGCACTTCATCCCTCGTCTGAGACCCTAAGAATCCTACTTTAACAGTCTCATCCACTTCATCAAGTTTTCTCTTGGTCCCCTTCACAACCGTAGCATTCTGCTTTCCCAAAGCCAAGACCTCCGTTGCTAACTGCAGGCGCAGTTTCCCCACCAGACTCTTAAGAGACGCATCCAATTCAACAAGTTGGTCGTTGTCACTTGTCTTGGACCAGCTCAAGTCATTATCCTCCGACAACTTGTCAAGAAACTTTCTTGCCCGCTTCATCTCTTCTTTTACTTCATCTCCAAAGGTCATGTCATGATCTTCCATCTTTGGAATGCATAGCTCTAAACTCTCCACCGTGGATTTGACTCTGTCCAGGACCGGAATATCCAACGTGCCGCACTTCTCTATCGATTCCAGGAAGGAGTCACAGGTCGATCCAAATACTGCTCCAGCAGCAGCATCTAGAAACATCTCCCCTGCTCGCTTCATCATTTCCATTCTTCAATAATCTTGGTGACAAACTCCCCAAATTCACAGAACTCGTATATGTCCTAACTGGCTGCATCAATTGGAAAAATTTAACAAAAATTCAGACACTCGGAAACCAGGAGTTCATTCCATTTCAACAACAACAACAATCTGACTGCATCAATTGGAAAATGTAATGAAAATTCAAACACTCGGAAACAAGGAGTTTATTCCATTTCAACAACAATAGCAGCAGCAGCAACAACAACAACAAAGTCTTTTAACAAGTCGGAAAGATTTACCTAGCTAGCTAGCTCGTTGATCCGCAAGGTTTGCTTGGGGTTTTCAAGAAATGAAAGAGTAGAAAATTTCAGAACCTCTTCTCACTTCTCTCAAAATCACTCTTTGCTTTGATGCTCTCTCGATGACATCTATTTTTTCAGATAATCCGAGCTATTTATATGGGTATATTTACAAATGACCCCCTGAATTATAGGGTAATTCTCAATTTTATACTTAACTATTAAATTTCTGCATTTCTGTAGCTCAAGTTTAGGACAGTTACCAATTTGATACCTCACCGTTAAATAATTATATTTTCCGCCAACGTGTTCGGATCGGGTTCAGTGAATTGCATGGCCCAATGGGGATTTGCCTTTTGTTAATTTTGGGGTTGCGTGTTCGGACCACTCTAGGCTCCGGTCTCTCTATTTTAGTATTTTGGAGGGCAAACGATAGTCTTTAGCCATATATGAGAATCCAGTGAGTCTTAACGTTGACATATCAGCTGATAACGGAATTATTCTAGACCTAAACTTTAGATATAAAAAACAAAAAGTTTTAAAATTCAGAGATTTATGTGTAATTAGGTTTGAAGTTCAGGTTAGACGGTACTAAATAATTACTACTATAAAATATTAGAGATAAGATAATATAAGATATTCCTCTCTCTTCCTTAAAAAAGTACTTGAGGTGCCAGAAATTCAAAATGGTGCTCAAGATAATAATTAATAAAATCCTAAAACATTGCGTCGACCATTACGTGGCCCGCTAACTAATTAGACATAAGATAATAATAAGATGTTTCTAGGAAGGTACTCAAAGTGCCAAAAATTCAAAATATTTAATAAAAAGTTCCTAAAAACTTTAGACTTTGCTTACTAATCTCTTAATTTGTCCCATGTTGGAAGACTTAAGAAAAGAGAAGGCATGCCAGGGCGTCTACAAGGAAAAGAGGATAAAGATGCTGCGATGCAGCTTTCGAATCTTGTAAGTTTAACCAGACGAAAAGATTGTAAAGATTTTATACAAATGAAAAGATTATTGAATTGCCAAAAAAAAAAAAAAAAAGATTGTTGTGGTTGGTGGGGAGCATTTTCTCATGAGCTTCCTAAGTTTTGAAACAGATGAAGACAAGAAAAAGCCTCATTTTCTCTGTTAGATTCATTTAATATTCTTGTTGTTTCTGTTCATTGAACAGGATCGGATTTCTCCTGTTTGGGAATGGTTCAACTTGTGAACCGATTGGAAAAAACCGAACTAGCCGGATAATTAATATTTATTTAAATTAATATTATTTTTATTTAAGTTAATAATAATTTTAGGGTGCAGTTATTGCCACCCAACTATTTTCTTAGTTCATCCTACAAACATTTGAATTATTAAAAGACCATATTACCTAAGTGTAAAAAGACTAATAAGTACACTACTTTTCTAAAATACAAATCTGTAAGGAAAACTAAATACATAACTAATTAATTAAATACAAAGACTACTTAGTTTCTCGTTGGATAACATCAATCTTCATCTTCTCCACCCAAATTAATTTTTTTGTCTTTTTGTTGCCTCGTCATCGTTAATTAGTTATTCAATTCGTAAAACTATTAGTGTTAATTTAATCAAAATCTTTACAATACCCTTTGTGAATACTGAAAGTAAAAAAATTTAAAACACGAAAAAAAAAATCAATCTTTTTTTCATTGTTCATAGTTATTAACTGCCACGCCTCTGATTTTTAACACAAATAAAAATCGATATATAATCTCATAATTACATATGCGTGATCGTTCAACCATCAATACCAAGCACCTGGAAACTTTTTCCCTTTAAACTGCATACGTATTGATGCCTTGAACCTAGTATGTCAATATTGACCCGCCCACAGAGTCATATATTACATAAACTTACGAATTAAATTGTCAACAACAAAATAAAACGTAAATACTCCTAAGAGTTTACTACATAGCGGAAGTCATAACAATGGCAAAGCCAACCAAATTTGCTTCCTATCTATTCTGCTGCCAACAAGCTACCTTAGCTTCAGCCACGATTACCCTGACCTGCAGGATTAACCCCTATACCGTTTGAATAGTGCACCGGGTTGTCACACAACAAACCCGGTAAGCTTTTGCAAGCCCGTATGAGTAACTCAAAACAACTCACACAAAATCACAGGATAAAACACGCACGTTTCAATCAAGAAACCAAATCACGCTTTGATCCCTTAAAACACGAAATAAAGGAGAATAACTCACACTTTAATTTCCTTTCAAATCGAAATAAAAGAAAGCAACTTACACCAACGAAACATAGAAAGCAACACATTCCTTGGTTTCTATCAATTATAATATAGAAAACAACTCACACCTTGAATTCTATTAATCGTACCATAGAAAGCATCTCATACTTGATTTCTATCAAATATAACATAGAAAATAACTCACACCTTGAATTCTATCAATCATACCATAGAAAGCAACTCACACCTTGATTTCTATCAAATATAACATAGAAAATAACTCACACTTGAATTCTATCAATTGTACCATAATCGTACCGTATAAAGCAACTCACACTTGATTTCTATCAAATCATTAATAAGGAAAACAACTTGCACCTTGTCTCCTTAAAAACCGTTAATAAGGAAGCAACTCACACTTGTTCCCTAAAAACACGTAATGTCATGAGTTATCAATAACCAGTTTCCGTTACACCATGAATTACCTATACGGCAGACATACTAGAGCTCTAACTGAAACTTAACCACTCGTCCGGCCAAAGACGTGATTACCTGATATTCTGCCCAAGGTCATAAACCTTCATTCCTCGAACTTTTCAGTCCCTTGGAATAAAACATTGAAGGAGCCGCACTGGACCCAAAATGTTACACAATCTCAACGCTTTTCAAAACAATCGAAATCAACATTTCCATAATCATTGTTTTCCGAAAAGCCATAACACAAAAAAATAAATGAACATCATCATGCATATTGTTTTCATACACAAATCTCAACGCTTTTCAAAACAAATCAAATCAACAATTCCACAATCATTTGTTTTCAGAAAAGCCACAACCTAAAACAATAAAAAACATCATTCATGCATATCGTTTTCATAAATCCACAACCCACCAAAACATATATATTTCACATAAATATATATATATATATATATATACGTAGTCATCTGCTCAGGATTGCATACTAATACCAACTTTAGTTTGCAATTAAATCAATAACTCAAAACGATAAAGTTAATTTCGTTCGTAAATGAACCTTGTGAGATTACTCACCTCGAAACTCCCGATGCGTCTTCAATATAGAACAAAACAGCCACTCCACAAAATAACCGTCCAAAAATATTTCGTCAAGTACCTAATCACATATGGTTTTCAACTTAGTAACAATTCACAAATGATTTAAGTCTGAAACCCCTGTTTTGAACTAAAATCCCCAAAGTAGCGCCAATCAAGGAGAAACCACATCCAAGACCACCCAATGTCTCCGGAATACTTATATGATCGATATGTCAAAATCACAAATCGATCGGACACTCAAATCCTCAAGGATCGAATCATCAAACGGTCTGAAACCGTAAAAATCACAATATATTCATACGATCTCCAAAAATTACGTATTATATATCGAAACACTCATATTGACGAGTAGATGATATATAAAACCAGAAACTATCCATTATATGGCCGGAAGTCCGCCACCGGAGCCTGTACAGGCGGTGGTGCCGACGCCGGGTCAAACTGGACCACCGGAAAATCAAGACCAACAAACATGATCATCATGAAGAGTAGAGCAACTTTCATACCTGGAGCTAAGTCTGGTTCGGCCTAAATCGTCCTGGATCAAATTTGCAAGATCGGCCAATCGCTGCTGTCTGATCAAGCTCAAGATTCACTGTGCACCGCTAATCTTCAACCCTTGATCTTCCACTCCACAAGCAAAATCGTCCTTCAAGGCGGGTATGAGGATGATCAGGAGGAAGAGGAGATTCCAAAACCGAGAAGGATCGGCCGAGACGTCGCCGGAAAAATTGATTTCCGACCGAGTCGGTCTGTCGTCACTGTTCACGTCTTTGATCTCCTTCTGGGTAGAGGTGGCAAACGGGCCACTAAGAACCAGCATGGCACGGGCCCAAGCCCGTTAGTGGCCCGGCCTGGCCCGAGCACGACATATTGTGGGCCGGCCAGTTACAAACACAAAATTTTATTTTGTTTTTAAAAATATATAAAAACCACAATGATGAGATTTCAATATTAGACCTCTTTATTTAAAATCTCATGACAATTCCACTAATGCTATTCCTTTATATTGTCAAAATAGTGAAATAAAACATTATATCCTTGTTTTGACATAAAGTATTTTTTCTAATCTCATAATAATACAACTATAGAATGAAGGAAAGAATAGTATGATACTAAATCTTCATTATATTAATAAAGATTAATCTCACAATAATATACTACAAGCAATATATTTTGAGTTATTTTTTTCTTTCTTTCTTTCTTTCTTGTAGTGGAATATAAAAAATATTAGAAAACTAATCTTAAAAAGCTATGATTAAGAAAAATATTGTAGTGTTTTAGGGAATCAGAAATTGAGAGAAATTTGCTGTGTATTCTCATTGATAATAAGGGTCTCTTTATATAGAGGATTACAATGCATAAAGTCTGAATCATACAAGGAAAGATAATCCCTAGATTCTTCTAATTAAACCCTATTACCACTAGGTCAAGTAACCTAGAGTTTGTGTCAAACACAAATAGAGATATCCTTAAACACTCTCCCTTGTGTTGTCCAAACGCGGTGCTTCTCTCGTTGCCTCGTTAAAAACCTTGTCGAGTAAGAAAAACCCAGTGGAACAAAAATAACCTAGGTCGAAGGGGGAAAAGAGCACAACATACTCTTCACGATTCGAGACGAACATGTAGACATCTCCCCCTGATGTCTGCGCCTCCCCCTGATGACTACGATCATGAGAGTTCAGATAATTTCCGCAAGCCAATTCTTGCCACACGTTACTCGAACGTGGATTTGGGCAATGACTTAGTAAACAAGTCTGCCGCATTGTCCTCAGATCGAACCTGGTTCACTTTGATCTTGAGGAGCTTCTGTTGTTGCTGATTATAGAAGAATTTGGGCGATATGTGCTTGGTGTTATCGCCTTTGATGTAGCCTTGCTTCATTTGTTCAATGCAAGCAGCATTATCCTCATAAATGCTCGTTGGCTCATCTGTGGTAGACATCAAACCACAATTGCTTCGAAAATGCGTAACTATGGACCGAAGCCATATACATTCACGAACTGCTTCATGAAGAGAAATAATCTTTGCATGATTTGAAGAGGTAGCGACTAAGGTCTGCTTTGTAGACCTCCAAGATATCGCGGTCTTTCCCATGGTGAAAACATAACCAGTTTGGGAGTGACCTTTGTGTGGGTCAGAGAGGTACCTAGCATCAGCAAAACCTTCCAAAACACTTACATCGTTTTGGGGTAGGGAAAGGGAACGCGGTCCACCATATGTGGCGTCCCTGACACTAGATGGGTCCGAATCCATCTTCTCTCTATAGGGATAGAACAAGCCCATATCGATTGTACCAGTTAGGTATCGAAAGATATCTTTAACACCAGTCTAATGGCATCGTGTTGGCACAGAGCTATATCTAGCTAGCAAGTTCACAGCGAATGAGATATCCGGTCTTGTGCATTGTGCTAAGTACAATAATGCGCCTATTGCACTTAGATAGGGCACTTCTGCCTCTAGCACTTCTTCGTCGTCGTCATCTTTTGGACGGAATGGATCCTTCTTTGGATCAAGACTACGGACGACCATTGGGGTGCTTAAAGGCTTAATCTTGTCAATGTTGAAACGACTAAGCATCTTTTGGGTATAAGCTGATTGATGAATCAGGATACCATCTCTACGGTGCTCAAGTTCTAAACCGAGGCAAAACCGTGTTTTCCCAAGATCTTTCATCTCAAACTCAGATTTCAAGTGTTCAGCGGTTTCCCTTAACTCTTTAAGGGTGCCAATTATGTTCATGTCATCAACATAAACGGCTACTATTGCAAATCCGGAACTTGTCCTTTTTATGAACACACATGGGCATAGTTCATTGTTGACATATCCCTTTCCAATCAAGTAGTCACTTAAACGGTTATACCACATCCGTCCGGATTGTTTCAATCCATATAGTGAGCGTTTCAATCTAATCGCAAACGCGCTCCGTGGTTTAGAGCCACTTGATTTGGGTAACTGAATTCCATCTGGAATCTTCATGTATATTTTTGTATCTAGATCCCCATATAGATACGCAGTAACCACTTCCATAAGCTGCATGTTCAGTTTTTCGGAAACTACCAAACTGACAAGGTAGCCGAACATAATGACGTCCATTACAGGAGAATAGGTCTCCTCATAGTCGATTCCAAGGCGTTGTGAGAAGCCTTACGTCACAAGGCGAGCTTTGTATCTTACAATCTCGTTTTTCTCATTATGCTTTCTAACGAATACCCATTTGTGACCACTGCATATCGAATTGAAACTCAAAATCGATGTAATCAAAACTACTGCATATCGATTTCTAATCACCAAACCGTAATCTATTATGAACATACAAATGACCTACCATGGAGTAAACCGATGTGTGGTCAAAAGGTGAACATCGGTTTTGGAAATAAAAAACGATGTCTTCAATGAACTAACACATCAGTTTGAATAAACATTGTCGACGTACATAATACCGTTGAACATCGGTTTATTTAATTGAAAACGATGTTCATTCTCAAAACAAACATCATTTCTGAATAAAAACACGATGTAGAATAAAGATACAGACATCGTTCCTAGGAAAATAATGTAGCAACCTACATGTAAAAATGGCCACGAACAAACAATACTCTTGGGAACTGATGTCTACAAGTGTACTGGACATCGCTTCTGGAATAGAAATCGATGCAAATGTTCAAGTAGGTTTTTTTTTTAAGCATAAAATGTGAAAATATGAAGAATTAGACATACCTAACATACAAAAATATGATGATTATAACGATTATACATCGATTTGTTTTTTAGAATCGATGTTGGTTGTTGTCTGGGACATCGGTTGAAAACGCACTTATACTGATGTCTATACTTTTCTCTACACCCACTAAGACATCGGTCGAAAATTAGTTTAACATCGGTCCAGAACCGATGTCTATGAACAAAATTCTAGTAGTGTTAGTAGTGTACATTGTAAGAAAATGTGCCCGAGGATTGCTTGTATCAAAATATCTTCCAAAATCTTTAAAGTAATCAACTGGAATATGTTGAGAGTAGATTATATCCACTTTTATGTTGCAATGGATCGAAGGATAATTATTGATTTGACATATATGTGTATGCGAATCGAAGAGTTGGTAGAAGTAACCGTACTTCTGTGGTTAGTTTTTTTTTTTATTCACCAGGGCTCTGGTGTCCACTTTTAATTTTTTTTATATCCAGCTTGGGTGCGTCTGGGCTACACCGGGCGTATCATATACCATGTGGGGGTCAGCATGCGTGGCCAATTCATGTCCACAAGTTTTGATTGTAGAGATAACTAGCGTTAGGCCTGGCAACAGTGCGGTCACGGGCGGACTTAACGGGTTGGCGGTCTTAACGGGTTGAGCCCGATGGGTTCGCGGGTTACCCGTTGGAACCCGTTAAGACCGCTAAGGTTTTTTTTTTTTTTTTTGAAATTTTAAAATTCTTTTCTAATCAATTACCCACTAAAACCCGTTAATACCTGTTAACAATAAATTTGCCATTGAAACCCGTTAAGACCCGCTAACATAAAAATAAATTTATTATTATTATTTTTTTGCATTTTTTTAAACTTTTTTTTCACACACATTATCTATTAAAACCCTTCTCAAAAAAAATTAAAAAAAAAATTATTATTATTATTTTTTAAAACCCTCTTCCAACCCATTACCCATTAAAACTCTTTTTCATTGTTGATTTTCATTAAATCGAACTATCAAAAGTTAATACATATTGGGCTCACAATTCTTAAAAAAAAAAAAAAAAAAAAACTCTTTTTGTTTTTCTCTTCTAACCGGGCTCGATGGGTTCAGTCGGGCAGCCCATTTCCGCCCGTTAACTAACGGGTTGTTAACGGGTTGGTAGCCCATTAACACGTTAAGTTATCGGGCGGAAATAAATGGGTTTTTAGCGGGCGGTTAATGGGCGGTTAACAGGTCATGGGATGAATTGCCAGGCCTAACTAGCGTTATAAGTTAAAATGATGTCATTATGGTGAAAAACTCAGGGTATTAATGTAATTTACATAAGAGATAAAAATCTGGTTAAAATTCGAGGAATGAACCATCCCATTTATGCGTATCGTTGTGATTATTATCAAACCCACTATCCCAGAGAGGTGATCCGTTCACTCTCCATTACAATGTGAAAATCCCAAATCAACACCAAGATGTTTGTTTTTAGCAAAATCAAGGCAAAGGTAGGAGTCAGAGAACTAACAACAGCAAATTATGAAACATAATATGCAAATCGAGTGAACTATGCCCTGAATTTGATAAGCGATGGAGCAATTGATAAGTCTGGGTATTGCCACTTTTCGAATCTGGTGATCTCTTCTGGGATTGCCGGAGATTGATAAGTCTGGGTCGTCGGGCTTTGTTTGAAATCCAAGGTCTGAAGCTATAGAAGGCCTTGATTCGTTGACGTTGTTGGTGGTGCTGTTGGTTAGTGTAATTGAAGATGGAAGGTTAAGGTGAAACGGGTATCTTTGATTTTCAGCTTTGATTTTCAGTTGATTAAAGAACAAAAGTTGAATGGAGTCAATGGACTGGATTTGTTGCTCAAATGGAAATAGTTAGAATTGCCGGTTACTTTCTTCTGGTTTGATCAGATATAGTTTTCAGGCTTGTAATTATGAAACAAGTCACCGAATTTATTTTATAGTTAAATGAAGAAATATTGTAGCATCCGCACACATTGACGTAGTGGTGAGGCAATGTAATTAGGGATGGCAAAAATCCCCAGTGGGGCGGAGCTCCATTAGATACCCGCCCCTAATGGGGGGAGAATTCGGGGACAAATGGGGTATGAGGATGGAGATCTTCAATCCCCGCTATCTAAGATTGGAGATGGGGCGGGGATGGTATTGTGATCTCCATCCCCAAACCCACCCCAATAATATATACATATGGTTAACTTATATATATTTTTTAATTTATTTTTTATAATATGAATCACAAACATATACATTAATGGCTACACTTTTACTTTAATAGTGTTTTGACTTTTGCACTCCCTGAATTATGATTTATGAATTTAATCATATTTTAAATTTATTTGTTGTAGATTTTGATTTTAAAAAAGGTAATATGAGAAAAAATTATTTTATTTATTAAATTCTTATTGGGGATTTGGGGCGGGTTTGGAGGTTTAGTCCCCAATGGGGATGGGGACGGGGAATCCCCAATATATTTTTATTGGGGATTGGGGCGGGGATGGGGGTAGAAAATAACCCCGGGGATGGGGATGGTATTGTGATCCCCATCCCCAACCCGCCCCATTGCCATCCCTAAATGTAATTGTTCTGTGGCCTTTCCAGGTTCGAGCCACATGCTTGTATTTTTTCTGTTGGGCCTTTTTTTGGGTAAAGTGCAAATATTTTTAAGGGTGGTTCTAGTTGGACCTCCAAATTTGCTATTTAAACCTCTCATACTTAGTACACCTCTAATTTACTTTTTATAATACTTGAAAAACTAAGTAGACCTCCTTATTTTTACCAAAACGCCCTTATGAGATACAACAATTTGTTATTCTACTTTTTATCTTTATCTTCAACCACGAGAAGAAAAATTAATCAAAATCACATTTCTCTCTTATAAGTAGGTCTATCCTCCACCAAAATTAATCAGATAATTGGTTCTCGATCTTGATATGTTGTTGGAACCCTTTGAATTTGCTAAAAAAGGATTTCAAGGGTATTGGGTTGGAAGATCGATAATAACTATATCATAATATTCAATTAATTTAGTTTAAGAAAATTTCAAATCAGATTGTTTTGAATTTACCTTTGTAATAAATGATGGGTCATGTATAGAAATTGTTATTTTTACTTAATTGTTTTGAGTAAATTATAAAACTATATAGGCAATATAAGGAAATATCGGGAAAAAAAATTAATTAAATGTTATATTTGGTTGGAGGAGGTAAGAAGAGTATTTATTTATTTACTTACATAATTTTTTATTTTTCTCTCTTTGTCCTTATTAGTCTTTTCATATAAGTTGGCAAAGTCAATTAATAACGGAAAAAAATTGGAGGTCCAAATATCAAATTTGGAGGTCCAACTAGAATCACTCATTTTTTTATCCGAAAGAAGTGCCATTTGTTTTGTTTAATTGTTTGTTTCTTATTTTTGTTTTTTTAACAGATTTTGTAAAAATCATAATAAACTGCACATTAATAAAAATGCATAATATTCCGTTTCAAAAAAAAAAAAGCATTTATTCTATAATTAAAAGATTTGCATATTAATTTCAATAGTGGAGATGGAGTTTTTAGAGAAAAGAAAATGGACTACGGAAACTCATCTTTTCTATAATATTTTCATGGGGAGCTCTAGTTGGACCTCCAAATTTGCTATTTGGACCTCTCCTACTTATTGGACCTCTAATTCACTTTTTTAAATACTTAAATAGCTAAGTGCACCTCCTTAATTTTACTAAAATATTCTTGAACAATTAAATTTATTCTTCAACAATATTTTGTTCTATTTTTTTTTTTTAATTATCTCTATTAATTCAACTAAGAGAAGAAGAAGCAGATGAATTGACCAAATTGCAGATTTGGACTAGTCAAGTAAGTCAAGTTTCAGGTATTAACGCTGCTCGTGAGTCTTCCGGGTATTAACGCTAGAATTTGAAGAAGAGCCTTTCCTAAAAGCGAGATTCTTTGATGTTGGTTCCCTCGGTTCTATGAATCAATCCAACATTTTGGAGTGTCATAAGCCATGGAGAATTGAAGATATAAACTTTGAAGAAAAAGTTCAGGGAAGTAGCAGAACAAACTGAGAAATTACAAGTATTTTTTGTTACCGTTGCATTCATCTATCCCTTCCTAAAATTGAAACAAATAAGGAGTAGTTTTGCTTACACGTATAAAGGCCAAACTTATCTAATTCCATCTTCAAAATATGGGACTTTAACAGAAAACAATAACAATTTAAAATTTTCTACAAATGTATCATCTTGCATCCAAGCATGGGAGATTGAAGGGAGAACATACTTTGAAAGTAAAAAAAAAAAAACGTCCTTAGTTTGTCGTGGGAGGTAAGAAAAGTTTTTTTTTTTTCTTTTCTTTTTCTCTCTGTATCCTTATATGTCTTTTTATATGAGTTGACAAAGTCCAATAACTATTGAAAAATGATAGAGGTCCAACTAGAACCACCCTATTTTCATAGGAGAAATGAAATGAGGACGAAAAAAAGTTAGCGTATTTTCACATATTTTGTATAATACAAAGAAAAATGAAACTAAAAATTAATAAATTTGAAATTCTCCAAGTGTTTATTTCGTAGTACCAGATATTATGTAAAAAAATTATCCTGTTCGTCGTCATTTTAACATTGTTCAAAGCGATCAACCCTATAAACGCTTATATTTCCCTAAAGGAGCCAAATCACAACGAGATAAACATCCCAAATTTTTGAACTACACAAGATCCTTATAGCCTACTAATGTTGTCTAGCATGTTTATTGGTTGTAGGGAAAAGTATAACTTCCAAAATAAAATAGGTGGACGAAATAAAATTCGACAAATTCGACCGTTGGATATGATCAAGGTGGGGAAATATGGTTATGGTAAAAAATCTACATGTTCTTGTCACTGTTTCAGCCATGATCCTTGTGGTCAACCCTAAACTCTAAATAGTTATCAAACTAAAAATCTCGTAACTACTCCCTCGCAACTTCTTTTTTCAATTTGTAAGTGGTCACACTCTCGTGGGGATGAGGTGTATCAATCTATGTAAAAAAATTGGGACGTTTGTCTCCCTGTGATTTGGCTCCCCTTAGGAAAGCATAAGCGTATATTGGGTTGACGCATTTGACCAATATGAAAACGAAGGCCGACCGTGTTAGTTTTTTTATGCTGTACCTATTAATACGTGTTAGATACATGGGTAATGCTAAATCAATTGGTTTCCAATTTCTATTATTTGGATCACAAAAAATCATTATATGCCTACTAGTGTTACATAGCATGTATATTGGTTGTAGAGAAAAGTATACCTTCCAAGATGAAAAAAGTGAAAGAAAAAGAATGTGACAATTTTGACCGTTGGTTGTGATCAAAGTAGGGGAACATGTATATGGTAAAAAATTGACATGTTTTGGTCGTCGTTTAGACCTCGATCCGCGTGGTCAACTCTAAATTATAAATACTCATTAGACTAAATCTCTCCGTAATCACTCCCTCGCAGCTCTTTCTCTCGATCTATTAGAGCCCACACTCTTGAGGGAACAAGATATATCGACCCATTTAAAAAATTTGGGATACTTATCTCCCCATAGTTCGGCTCCCCTTAGGGAAGCATAAATGTATATTGAGTTGACCCCTTTGACCAATATGAAAACGAATGCCGATCGGGTTAATTTTTTTACACAGTACTTATAAATACGTGTTAAATACATGGGTAATGACAAATATATCAATTTTCAATTTTTACTATTTGGATCAAACAAAATCTTTATATGTCTACTAATGTTGTATAGCATTTTCATTGGTTAGAGAAAATTATATCTTCCAAGATGAACAAGGTGAAAGAAATAGAATTTGACAAATTCGACCGTTGGATGTATTCAAGGCAGAGAAATATGGCTATGGTAAAAAATTGACATGTTTTTGCAATCGTTTCGGTATGGATCCGTGTGGTCAACCCTAAATTTCAAGTATTTATCAAATTAAACGCTCGTAACCACTCCCTCGCAACTCCTTTTCTAGATCTATCACAGCTCACACTCTTGCGGGGACGAGGTGTATCAACCTATGTGAAAAATTTGAGACGTTTATCTCCTTGCAATTAAGCTTCCCTTAGGGAAGGATAATCGTATATTGTGTTGGCGCCCTTTGACCAATATGAAAACAAAAGCCGGTTGAGTTAATTTTTGTTCATGGTACCTATTAATATGCGTTAGATACATGTGTAATGTCAAATCTATCGATTTTCAATTTAGTGTTTGCAAACCGCTAGAAATATCTATGTATCTATTTTTTTTTTTTTTTGAACCAAATACCTATGTGTCTATTAGTATTGTATAACTTGTATATTGTTTATATAGTGATGTAGACTTTTCAAAAACAACAAATAGGAGCAAATTGAATTTGTTTAGACCGACCGTTGGATGAGATGATTGAAATATTTCATGTCTATTGTTTATATAGTGATGTAGACTTTTCAAAAACAACAAATAGGAGCAAATTGAATTTGTTTAGACCAAGCGTTGGATGATATGATTGAAATATTTCATGTCTATTGTAAAAAAATTAACCAATTTCATCATCGTTTTGACTTCGATCTGTAAGGTCAATTGATGACAACTTAATAACAATAAATTTATTTATTAAAAAAAAAAATAATAGCGACTATATTTATTAATTACATTCCTCTAAATATGTGAGATTTCAAAATTTCGGTTTTGTATTTTAAATAGGAAAAATAACTTCGAGCTATTTTTGCTTGATTTTCTCTTAATTACATTCCTCAAATGTGTTTAAGATTTTGAGAATTATTTAAATTTTAATTTTTCCAAATACTTGTAGGAATTTTTGGAGGATTTTCGGACTCCCGAGCTATTTTTAATGATTTTTGGTATTATCCTATAATTAATTTAAAATAGATTTATGAGGCGGTTTAATCTGGAGTGTCCATCTTAACCACCGCAAGACCTGGAGCGTCATATTCAAATACATATAAGCTTGGATCAACTTGAGAAGCACAAGATTGCAATCCCAGACCGACCCATTTCCTCGACCCGTTTTGCAGCGACGTGACCCAACGATATCTTCACTTTTCAGCTATCGCCGGAGGTTGCACCGGCGCCGTTAGCTTTGTCTCAGCTGCGAGAAGCGAAGCCCGGTCCTCCCTTCTCCAAACTAGCAGCAACGGCAGCAGGAAGAAGCCCAAAAGCTTCTCGAGTTCTCCGACCTAGTTTCCAACTCCAGCCACTGCTGCAAGTGAGACCGGTGGCGGCAACTCATCTTGGCGAGGTGAAGAAGCCTGTGGTATCCTATTGTCCATCCATTAGCTTGAGATAGAAAATCTAATGGAAGAACTTTTCTGAGATCTCAGGCGAGTTTCCATGTTTTCCAGCTTGAATGGCTTCTAGTATCACTACTCCCACCTTCATGAGAAGCTGCACCATAATGTTGTAGACGAGCTACAAATTGGGGACCCATTATTCAACAATGCCATTTTGCCATTATGCTCCGAGTTGCACCCATTATTCTCGAAATCCTGAAACCGCCGCCGCTGCCACTATTATTTCCCTCAGATTTCTCTTGAGAAACAGAGAACCAAATCAACCACAGCCTAGAATCTCATGGAAACACAGAGACTCCTGAGCTTTCAGAGTTTCAGAGCTCTTCGATCTCAACCTTTAGCCATCATCATCGTCTTCAACCTCCGAACCTTCATCTTGTATCTCATCGCAAGCATCTATTCCTCATCAGACTTCTCAATTGCTGAGATACTTGATCGCTGCTTGCAGCAACTTACCTCGATGTGGATTGGCAGTTTCCGATGAGATACAGCTTCGACAACACGACTTGGAAGGTGAGAGGGATGGCGCCGAGTGGAATATCAAATGACCACTTCGTCCCTCGTTGAGAGGGATGGGACCGCAGTAAAAGGGTTTTCTTTTACCCACTTCATCTGACTTGTCGTTTGTGTAATGTTGAATGACCATATTAACCTTCCGTTAATGGCTGTTACAGGCATAAGTTACGCTGGCGTAGCCAAGAATCATGCAGCTTCAATACCATTTTATCATTTTAGTTTAAATTCATTTATATTTAGCACACATAAGTAAAAGTTTAACCAAGCAAACTAAACGAAATCTATGATGGTCCAAAACCTAGTTGCCCCGCTTGGGTTCTCTCTCATGGTGGGCAACGTCAGCCTCCCCTCTAAATGGAGGTCTTCTTCCATGTTTTGCAGGCTACCTTCAACCCTTCAGCACTGATGTTTTCGGTGAACACACAATTAAGTCAATCTCCCGGTCGGATTGGATCGATCCATTGATTATTAAGAACTCTTAGATTATCAACGGTTAAGTCTCCGATTTGCTTCTTATGTAATCTCCTAGGACCTCCTGATTTGGAGGAGGATAGCCAGATTCTTGGATTTCCACCAATGTAAGCCGGTAGAGGGGACGCCTTAAATTGCTTCTGGTTGGGTGGCGGCTGTCATGGCACACGCTTGCAAAAATCAGTGAGGTGGTGCTGAGGAGTATGGAAATGGACAACAATGATTGTGATAGGAGGAAGTGCGATTGGATGTTGAACAACGCGGTTTTTCTCTGTCAGAATGAAGGCTTGGGTGCCCAGAAGCTGGGTGTCCAAAACAAATAGAGGGCCAAGCTTGTTGGGGTTTGGAAGGAGTCTAACATGCAGGTATGTATGCCTGAGCTAGCTAGGTCATAGGCTACTAGGACCGTAGTTGTCGTAATGGATCAACGCTGCCGGCTGGCTGGAGGCACAACATCGAGGTGGTGCAATGACCGAGAGGTCAAAGGAGCTTTTGGATTGGCTGCAAGGAGAAACCCTAATTGGGCTTGGACTGGCTTACGCCCTATTGGGTGGACTAAGGCAACAAAAATTGGATTTGAAGTTGGGCCCTGCACTCTAGTTGGACTTTCTTTGAGTTGGTTTCTGCTGCTACATTGTGAGCTATTTTGGGGCTTGTGCATTATGTCTTAAGTAGTGGTACCAGCGAATCTTCAGGAGTAGTATTAAAGGAGAATTAAAGCTATTTTTTAATAAGTGAGCACTGAATATATGTTCGATGACTGGAATTATCTCTATGTACCACCGTGGGTACTACCACATATTCTTGTTCTGTTTGTAGATGACAGTGGAATGATATATAATGACTATTCTAGCTTGACACCAGCACAAGTTCCTCTTGGTTGATAATGCTCCATAATGTTTTTCTAGATGGGTTACAATATATATGATTGTAATCAAATCCATTGAGTTTTTATATATGAAGTTATTTCCTTGATTCAAAAAAGTAAAAGCTTAATTTAAGCTCTTCATTTGACAAAAAAAAAAAAAAAAAAAAAAAAACTCTTCCTAACAAAAAAAAAGAAAAAAAGAAACTCAAGTTCTATAGCTTTATATAGTAGGAAGTGGTTCAACCCAAAATAAAATAAAAATAAATAAATAAATAGCAGAAAGTGATAATGCAATCTTGGGTTTTGAAAATTTAACCAAAATTCAAAGGCATAATTGTTAATTTGCTACCCTAAGTTTTTTTTTTCCTGATATGTCTAACATGTTAAAGTAGAAATAAATAGCATATGCAAGAATAATGTTAGTAATAAACCTAATTAAATTAGAATATATCAAACCCTAAACTGGAGGTAAATCGGCATATCCATATCCATTGCACTTGTTGGAGCAAACCCAAAATATTTTTTTCCCTTTCCTTAGAGGAGTGCAAACCCTACCACCTTCTCTAACTATTTATAGGAGACCGAAATTGAACCTGAACCATTCATATCACCGCTTAACCAAGGGACCATTGATGATTATCATCGCTTAAGCTAGACCCTCGATTAAGAGGTTATAGATAATGTGGTGATAACCTAGACCGTCATTTTGGAGCAGCAAGACAAGGTGATCACTGTTGGCGTGAGTCATACTTATCTTATTTATGTAGATATTCTATAATATTCCATGATCTGTAATATATGTAGTATTATTAGGTTTACTACTTGCCTTAGGAGTAGTATTTTTCTTATTAGGCACATTTGTAATTTGTATATAATTTCTTCTTGTAAGGTGAATGAGGTATCTGAGTTATTCAGTCAAAATTATCTCTTGTTTTTCGTTATATTTGACTTGGTATCAAAGCAGAGATCCGATCCTGGACTCTGACTCATTGTTCTTTGATCCTTGACCCTTATTCATTGTGCTTGGATTTGTTCCTTGTCCTTTGATCCTTTCATCACTGTTGCCTTCTTATATTTCCAAGTACTTTGTTGTTTTTCCTTCCGCTGCGTATTCACCATGGTGAAAGATCAAGACGTTTCTCCCAAGTTCTCCTCAAATCTGACTTGTAACTACTGCAAGAATCCAGGCCACATCAAAGCAAATTGTTACAGGTTGGTTGGTTTTCCAGCAAGCTACTTTGATAGGCCCCGACCTCAGGACAACAAACCCAAGGGAAAGGCTGCTGTTCGTCTTGTTCAAGACCAAGATTACAATGCGGTGACAAAACTAGATCACACCAACTTTGCTTGTAAGGATACCGCATCCGTAAGTTGCGATGGTAATGGTAAGGTTGGAGTTGCTTTAAAAATTTCTAGCTTTACTGGTGGAAATACTTGGATAACTGATTCTGGAGCATCTGACCATATGACCTATGATCATAGTCTCTTTCTTTTTCTCAATCCACCCTCTATTTCCTCTGTTGTCAATGCTAATGGTGATTCTTTTCCTGTTTTAGGAATATGGTCTGTTTGTCTCACCCCTTCTTTGAACTACATGATGTTCTTTATGTCCCTGATCTCTCTCATCATCTTATATCTGTGCCTCAGCTTAATACTCAATCTCAGTGTTCTGTAACATTTTTTCGGTTGTATGTGATTTTTCAGGACCTCCTCACTAGGGAAATAATCGACAGGGGTTATCTGAGGGGTCGACTATTTCATCTGGATTGCATGTTCGCCGAATTGAAGCCGGAGAAGGCAGTCCAAGTAGCTTTGATTTCGACTGGGGTTACTAATCAAGTTGAAGAATTATGGCTATGGCTTCGGAGATTGGGGCATCCTTCCTTTAGTGTCATGAAGAAATCTATGCAATCCTTGTTTCTGGGCATTGATGAGTCTAAGTTGCATTGTGAGTCATGTGTCTTAGCTAAAAGTCATCGCACTAGTTATCCTTTGAGTACTACTAGGAGTTCTTTTCCTTTTGAGCTTATTCATTCTGATGTATGGGGACCTTCCCGTGAGTTAACCTTGTCTGGCAAACATTGGTTTATTTTGTTTATTGATGATTATACCCATCTTACGTGGGTCGCTTTATTGAAACACAAATATGAAGTCTTCTCTACTTTCCAAGAATTTTTTGCTCTTGTTCAAAATCAATTTGGAGCCAATATTAAAGTCTTTCGTTTTGATATTGGGGGGGGGGAGTTTGTCAATTCTCAATTTCACCAATTCTTTCATTCTCATGGGATCATTCATCAAACTACTTGCCCTCAAACCCCCTGAACAAAATGGGGTGTCAGAAAGAAAGAATCGTCATGTTCTTGACATAGCCCGGTGTCTTCTATTTAGTGCTCAGATGCCTAAGTATCTTTGGGGAGATGTAATTCTCACTGCTTGTCATCTCATCAATAGGCTACCTTCCTCTGTTCTCAATGGTTAAACCCCCTATGCTGCCCTTTCAAATCATGTGTCTGTCCCTTCGTTTTCTAATCTCCCTGCTCGTGTCTTTGGGTGTGTTGTGTTCGTCCATGTTCCTAAGAATCAAATGTTCAAACTCGATGCCAGGGCATTAAAGTGTGTTTCTGTGGGCTATGGTGTTAATAAGAAGGGCTACAAGTATTTTCGTCCTCCTACACCAAAATTTTTTGTTACCATGGACGTCACCTTTTATGAGGATGCATGTTATTTTTCTCCCATCAATCCTTCACTTCAGGGGGAGAAACACACTTTTTTGGAAGAGAAGTCTTGTGGGATTAAAATTCAGCCCATTGAAGCCAATGACACTCCTGCAGAAATAGAAAAGGCAATTGCCGAACAGAGCATTGCGAGTTCCGAAACAGAAAATGCAATTGCTGAATCGTCTACCCTTCACCATGCAACTGCCAAACAGAGCATTGTGAGTTCCGAAACAGAAAAGGCAATTGCTGAATCCTCTACCCTTCGCCATGCAACTACCGAACAGAGCATTGCGAGTTCCGAAATAGAGCAGACAATTTCCGAGTCGTCTACCCTCTAAGAAGGCCAAGCTCCTCCACCCCTCTTAGATACTAATAACCCTTGTCAACCAATCCCTGAAGAGAGTCCCAATCTTGAGGTTAGTGGTGTTTCTTGTAACTCTGATATTAGTGATAGTGTGTATGTTTTGCCTCCTAGGTCCACCCGTGGTAAGCCACCTCGTCAATATGAACCAAGTTTAGATGTTAAGTCTAAGTATGCCATAGGTAACTTTGTATCCACCCACCGATTATCCATATCCCATGCTTCTTTTGTGAATCAAATATCCTCTGTATGTGTTCCCAGTAAAGTGCAGGATGCTCTCAAGGATCTCAAACGGTCTCAAGTGATGAATGAAGAGATGGAGGCATTGGAGAAGAATAATACTTGGGAGTTGGTGCCACCTCCACAAGGAAAGAGAGTTGTTGGATGTAGATGGGTGTACACTATCAAACACAATGCAGATGGTTCAGTAAACAGGTATAAAGCAAGACTTGTTGCAAAAGGATATACTCATACATATGGCGTGGATTATGAGGAGACCTTTGCTCCAGTAGCAAAGATTAATATTGTTCAAGTGTTGATGTCTCTAGCAGCTAATCTAGATTGGCCTTTGCAATGGTTTGATGTGAATAATGCCTTTTTACATAGAGAGCTATCTGAAGAAGTCTATATGGATCTACCACCAGGACATGAGGCAAGCATAGGAGGTAGATTTGTGTGTAAGTTAAATAAGTCCTTGTATGGACTCAAACAATCACCACGAGCTTGGTTTGGAAGATTCTCTCAAGCTATGCGTCGTTTTGGGTACAAGCAGAGCATCTCTGACCATACATTGTTTCTGAAACGCTGTGAAGGTAAATTAACTGCCTTGATTATTTATGTTGATGATATGATTATTACAGGTGATAATTAAGAGGAGGTTGAAAGATTAAAAGATCTGCTTGCATCAGAGTTTAAGATGAAAGATCTTAGTTCTCTTAAATATTTTTTGGGGATTGAGGTCGCCAGGGGGAGTTCAGGAATTTTCTTGTGCCAGAGAAAATATGTGCTTGATTTGTTGACAGAGACAGGAATGCTAGGATGTAGACCTGCTGATACTCTTATTGAGCAGAATTATAATCTGGCTGAGTACCCTAATCAAACTCCTACAGAGAAGACTCACTATCAGAGGTTAGTTGGTAGATTAATCTATCTCTCACATACTCGGCCAGACATTGCATATGCAGTTAGTGTTGTGAGTCAATTCATGTATAATCCAAGTGAAACTTATATGGAAGCTGTGATCTGTATTCTGAGGTATTTAAAGTCTGCACCTAGAAAAGGCTTGATGTTTTCAAATCATAATCATCTGGATATTAGTGGTTATACAAATGCAGACTGGGCAGGTTGTGTTACGGATAGAAAATCTACTTCTGGTTACTTCACTTTTGTAGGTGGTAATCTTGTTACTTGGAGAAGTAAGAAGCAAAAAGTTGTGGCTATGTCAAGTGCTGAAGTAGAGTATAGAGGTATGGCTCATGAAGTTTGTGAATTACTTTGGTTGAGAAATTTACTTCGTGATTTGGGATTTAAACCCAAACGAGCCATGGATTTGTATTGTGATAATAAGGCAGCGGTGGATATTGCTCACAACCCAGTTCAACATGACAGAACTAAGCATGTTGAGGTTGACAGACATTTTATTAAAGAGAAGCTCGATGCTAAGCTTATCTCTTTTCCTTTTGTCCACTCAGAAGAACAATTAGCTGATGTTCTCACGAAGGCAATATCGAGTAAGGCATTTCATGACTCACTTGACAAGTTGGGCATTCGTGATCTGTATGCGCCAACTTGAGGGGGAGAGTTGGCGTAAGTCATACTTACTTTATTTATGTAGATATTCTGTAATATTCCATGATCTGTAATATTCTGTAATATCTGTAGTATTATTAGGTTTACTACTTGCCTTAGGAGTAGTACTTTTCTTATTAGGCACAATTGTAATTTGTATATAATTCATTCTTGTAAGGTGAATGAGATATCTGAGTTATTCAGTCAAAATTATCTTTTGTTTTTCGTTATATTTGACTATCACTGTCGCTAATATGAGGATTCATGGTGTGGTGGCAGAACTGCCACTTATGGCAACTGGGTTTGAGCACTTGTGCAAGATTTTGATGAATGAGATTGAGAACTGGCTTAAGGACTCTGGGATTGAGAGGCTTGTTTTGCCTTTGGAGCAAAGTGTGCTGAAGACATGGACTAGTAGTTCAATTGGGTTTTTGACTATGACTGAGGATGAGAAAGCAGATCTCTTCTCATCACTTATGATTGCATGGATTACCAGGACAGTGTTGTGGTAGAAACAACTCCCCCCCCCCCCCCCTCCCGACTTTCTCTCTCTCCCTCTCTCTCTCTTCGGGTTTCTAGTTTTACTAGCATTTCTCTGCCATCCGACATCTAACTGGCGTGCCACTGGTGTATTTGAGTTCGTCTCCTCCTCCTCTACAAGCCCATAGTCGGAGTTCACGACGATTTGACTGGAGAAGTGAGAAATCAAACCAAGAACTTTACTATTGCAACTTGGAGGTCGACGTCGTTTTCTTCCAGTTTCGGCCCCCACAAGCGACCAAACCAGGTTGTTTGGAAGCGCCTTGAGCCACCCTTCATGCTCTTCAAATGTCTTGTAGCAAATTGAAGAGTGGAGGAAGAAATCATGGCTGGAATATTTGACTGTGCAAATAAGAGTTTTTAGTTGCTTGGTTTTCGGCCACTTCAAGGTATTTTCTAACTTTGTCACAATTGAGAAACTTGTTGGAAATGTTGAGATGATGTTGTACAAGAAATTTGGTAGCCAAAGATGGAGCTTGTGCTTGGAGGCACATGGGCAGGTTTTTGGCTTCGGTTTTTAGCTGGATAAGTTGCTTGTAACATGTAGAACTTGTAAATGTGATTTTGGTAGAAATGAGAAAAACTTGTTATCGATTGTGAATTTCTGAAGTTTAGAGTTTCGGATGTTGATTTATGGGAATCCGACCTTCGGATTTCCCTTCTTCCTACGATGGAATACTTTAATCGACAGATTGATATTAGTGGTGAAGTTTGGGTTAAATCCAGAAAGAAATGAATATGTTAGTTTACGTGGGGTTTTCGGGTTTCGTTTTAGAATCATAATTAATTGCCGATTTGTTGTTTACGGAATATAATTTTGTACAGGATGAGGTACCGACCCATCACTCGACGAGGATCCTTACACTTGGCCATGTTAGCTGGATACTGTGAGTGGACCTTTGATTTAAATGATGCATGCAATTATTTTTCTGAATTATTGATTGATTCATTTATTGTTTCAATTATCGAGTATATAATTTGATCTCAGATTATAAATTGATTTAAGAAATGAATTGGTTTCGGATTATAATTTGGTTTATTGATTGGTTTTCCATCATGATTTTTGGATAGGAGTTCGCAATGCTCGGACTGAGATTTATGATTTATGATGATTTTCGACGAGTTATTTTCTGATATGATTTTCATAATTAAGTATATCTTTATTCGTCGATTTTGTGATTTCTGGAGGATTTCTGAAAATATGATTTTTTTTATGGAATTATATCTATCTATCATTTCTGGTTTATTGGTTTATGGATTCTAGAATATCTTGGCGTGTGGGACACATCGATGATTCATTTGTTTTCTTTTGAGATTTTCCAAGTACGGTTGGGAATTGTATTTCATCTGCGAGATATTGGGGAAGCCTTACTGATTTTTCGATTTTCACATGATTTTAATCCACCATACCTGGGACGTCTTATTTATATTATTGCTAGCTAGCCTATTAGTACTCCTCTCTGCTTACTTTATGCTCACCCATACACTACTGTTATTTGACTAGCGGGGCTGGTTCGATTTCGTTTAACCAGCAGGCTGGTCATATTTTCTTGAGCATCAAAATTTCAGTCGTTTTACTTGGGTATTTGTGACTAGCAGGACTAGTCGGCTTTCTTGAGTTGAATATCATTTGGATTATTTTCTTTAATTGCTGCATGCATTGGGTTTTTGCATGTCTTTTCCGTTCTCAGTATGTGTTTCCGCATGAAATCTGTTGGCTCTTATATCTTTAAAGCTCAATAAGGTTCGATTTGTGTTAGGAGCAAAGAGAGCTTCTGCAACTTTAATCAAGGTGCCATTAGGCAATAGGAATTGAGCCATTCCATGTCCTTAAACTAAACCTGATGGTCCAACCATCATAGTCACAGAGGAATATGTAGGCAATATCTCTAGGAATAATTGCCTATGGCGTAGAATGGTGTGCGTAGTCGCACTATCCGCAAGACATTGTAGTTCTCCATAATCCATTCCTAAAAGAAAGCTCGTAATTAAAGAGGAGTCATAAAGAAAGGAACTCAACTTTTATTAATAAGCCAACAAGATTACATCATTGTCTCTTTCACTAGGAAAATCTAATCCAAAAACTAGCTAATGCAAACCAATGGTAGTCGTCTAACTTTTTTTGGTAATTCCAACACAAATGTGACCAGATGAGTAGAAAGATGTCGGTAGAGCAAGGCTCTCGTAAGTATCACTATTCTCAAAACCTTCCTAGGCATCACATTTTTATTGAGTACGCCTACTTTGAAGAAAGATTAAACCATTGGCATCTACTTAAAAAATAATATGGCAATTGCCTACATTTCTTGGAAAATAAAAAGGACTTAATCAAAATCGCCATTTTCTGGCCCTTGAAGTTGCCCACCCTAAGAGCAACGTCATCCTCTTGATCTTCTTGCTCCATTTAGTGCGCCTCCCTTGCTTCACGATACGCCTTGTATGCGTCTGTAACATTCTGGGATACTCTACATGTTTTGGCCCAATGTCCAGTTAATCCACATTGAAGAAAAACATCATTATGGTCAGGCTCCCTTGATTGAGGCCCCTTTGGGGCACCATTTGGACGACCATTGCCCTTGGTGGAGTCACCGCCATGGTCGGAGGCTCCGCCTCTCTCTCTCTTCACACGTTGACCTCCACGGTTCCGTGCACACCTCTCTTGGCTGTTTCCTTCCTCTTTGGGGCGAGTATATGGACCAGAACGTCCAGAATTGTCCCTTTTTCTTAGGGTTTCGATCCTTGCGTCCTCCTTTGGGGGTGCGGCTATAGTCCCCGAGAAAAAGAAGAAAATAATGAAAAACTTCAAAAAGGGGAATTTGAGGGCTACGAAATTAGGGTTTTCAGGATTAGGACTTCGTGCTGATAACGTGTTTTAGAGAAACGGAAATTGAGAGAAAATCGTTGTGTATTCTCATTGATAATAGGGGCCTCTTTATATAGAGGATTACAATACATATAATCCGAATCATACAAGGAAAACCCTTTCAACTCAATTCTTAGGGTTTTACAGGGTCAATGATTTGTGTACTCGAGGGCTGGAGAGGTGCTATTTCCTTGATTTTCTTGGCCCCAGAGGATTTGCGGTCGAGTTTGCAAGGAGAGCTTCGTGCGAGTGAGTTTTCCGATACTTGGACTCTGTACTTATGGTTGTGAATTGTGATGATTGATGTTTCGAGTTCTAATTAGGGTAATTGCTTTCGATCATCGAAAATCTGTACTACCGGAGATGCGCTCGGATGAGGATTGCCCGGACAATCTCACATTTCGAGTGAATACTGAAAAGAGTAGCTCTAGTGCTGTGTATGATTACTTCTCTGCTAAGCTTGCTGATGTTGAATGTCGTAATGTAAGCAGTAGTTTTTGAGTGTTTCACTTGCAATTTAGGTGTAGGTGAATGGGATGTTAAGATACTGTTTCGTTTTGGTTTTGTTTGAAATTAGGGAATGGATGCAAGTTTGTTACAAGTTGAGGACAGGGATCGTGTGGAGATGGTGCTTAAGTACATTGAGGATGGAGATCTCCGTCACTGGAGCTTACCGGATATTAGGGCGTTTAATATTGGACTTGGTGAATGGCGCTCAAAGTTGAATTGCTTTACTAATCCATACATGTATGAACAGGTTTGGAATTCAATGCAGTTGATTCTTAACACAAATACATATGATCCTCCCGAAATACCCATTCACTTGCTTGCAATTTTTCTGTTCGGTTCTGAAGTCGCTATTAACTTGTTTAAAATCCAACTTGATGCAGTTACTGGAGATAAGTGCTGTGGATGTTGTCGCTATGGGGAAGTCTTATATTTCTGCTAGCCAAAAGGCTGCAAATAAGTTACTGGATAAAGCTCTGAAAATAAGGTTGGGCAGAGGATTTTACCCGGAGTGTCTGGTATTTTTTTTTTTCCTCCTTTTCAATTCATTTTTTCTTTTTCTGCAGGTGCTACTTTCTTATGATTTTTGTACTCGATATTGGTATGCTAGGACAGTCTCTAGTGTCTGTCTGCTTGACATGCAATTATTTTGTGCCATTTATTTTAATGGGATTAAGAACTACCACTATCTTCCTGAATCCTTCTCTTTTTTCTCTAGAAGATCCTGTGAATATATAAGCACATGTTTATTCATTGTAGGGAGTGAGAGCTGATGGGAATTCCGAGTTAAGCGATGAAATTGGCAAGCAGCTTAGTGTGAAAAGTGCCGCTGCTGGTCTTAGGTAACTAAGAGAAAGTACTTTGTTTTTCCATTTCATACATTTTTTACATAAATGATTTCTGCACGTGATGCTCAGTTGCTCACTAATACATCAAATGTTGAAATGGTTTACGGGTCTTTCATGGACTGATGTCATTATCTGGTCCCACAATATGCACAGTACTAGTTAACTGGATGTTTTAATTGGATTGGCCTTTTTTTTTTTTTTGAGCCATACAACTTTATATTCATTGCTTTGCCATCAAGGCTTTCAATAAGATACGTCGAGCATTTCATTTAGGCTTCATAGTTAGAATGTTGAGACAGTTTAGAAGTTCCTCAGCTATGTCAGGATTGATTCTATTAACATTTTCAAACAGCTCTGAAGGTCACATTTTCCTGTCATGCATTATCACAGTAGCGAGGTCAAAAATCCTCTTTGCCTGCCCAACTCCGAGCCTGATGCCCTGTCCACATACTCGATTTCTGATGTCAGGGTTGTTTTTCTAGTAGTTCTGTCAGGTATTGTTGGAATTTGCTAAAGCAGCAGCAACTTAGTTAGAAAGGAATTTAAGAGAATAAAATCATTGTTGGCTATCCTAATTGCTGATTACAAGTTTATTAGGATTTTAACAGCTTTTTTGGGGGGTTGGAATGGATTGGGGTGGGTATTGTGGTCTTGGAGTGAAGAGGTGTTTGACAATGTCAGGAAAGAGAAAAAAGGATGGTGGAGGCAAAATAGAGGAGCTAACCTTTCAGGAAAGGTAAGAGGTCTTAGATATTGATAAAAGGCAGGGAGTAGGAAGTCCTAACTACTTCCGTTTGGGAAATTTGGGCTTCAAGGAAGAAATGAGGTATAGGCAGAGAGCCATAGTTGAATGGGCAAGGGATGAGAATGTCAACACCAGTTTTTACTCAAGGTTGTTTGTGAAAGGAGGAAGAAGAACTACGTAGAAAGACTGGAAGTGCAGGATGGTAAATAGTTTTAATTCAAGCGAAATAGAACTATAGCCAAGAAAAACACATCCATTTCATCAAATAAGTTTGCAATTTTGAAAGGAAATTCAAGTTCTTTTTGGTCTTCCAGCTCATAAATCGGATCAATGTATTTTTACGGATGCCTTCTTGAAGGTTTGAAGTGGAATTCAAGAGTTCTGCATCCATCTCAAAGAAGCAGCTGATAGTTTTAGATGACAAACATGGATTGTTTTTTTTTTTTTAAACACAGACACATAGTTCCTGATAATATTTAACATTAACCCTTAGGTTCTCTTTTCTATTTATTTTTGATATTTTATACCAATCCATTCAAGTCTCAAAGAGGACAGCTAGTCTCTTTCCTCTTTAAAAACACACTGAGAATAATGATTCGATCATTGATCGAGCTTCAAGCTCAATTGATTGTTTCTTATCCGAACAATTTGGTTGGAGAATAATTATCCATATTATGACGAGTGACCATGTTGTGATGTTGGTTCATATCTAACAAGGAGGCCTTTTTTGGTCCAGAGTGACATACCTATGTTAGTGAAGAAGATAATCAGTAAGAAACAAAACAATAAATCAGTAATTCTAGGACTTGATTTAAAGGTGGCGTCAAGTATTAATGTGAGTCAATGTATTGGGTCTTGGAGAAGCTTGTCTATTAAATTTTCTCTTAGCAAGTTTTGTTTTTCTACGAGTTTTTGGGTCAGTTCTCTTGGAGCCTAATTTCTTGCCAACACAATCTGATGAGTAGAACTGAAGCTCTATTGAAGGGCTTGGCTCACTGATGTCTCATTTACTTTCTCCTCTTTTCTGCTGCATTAAATTCCTTTTTGGGTCTGGAATCAACTTCTCTAATTCATTTCACTTCAATTTTTACAATCTAAAGTCATCATCCAGACTAAGATCTGCCTCTAGTTAGGAAGCAATGGTAGTGGCAGAGATGAAATTTTTTGTGTTTCATGGTGTTATTAACAGGCTTTTGGTTGAGTATTAATTTTTTGAGATGAAACAAAAGCATTTTAAAGGGGGTTTAGCTTCTTGAAACTTGTCAGAAAGAAGCTACTGCCATTTGCGTACATTAGTCATTTGTGAACGTAAAATGATGTCATATCATGTACTCTTATGGTTTTCCATGCATACGCTTTGGGTGATTGGAGTTTAGATTTCCGCTTTGGGTGATTGGAGTTTAGATTTCCATTTGAAATGTTTCTTGGCCTCATATATGCTATTCCTGAAAGTTGGATGGCTCATTATTTGCTTTTATTTACCTTTTATAGTTTACATGTTACTAAATATTTAATGGAGGATTTACCACCATGTAGGTTTTCGGGAATAATCATCATTTCCTTAAGGCCATATGGATAAAGTGTCCAATTAGAGATTTTATAAGGTTAAATAGCTTGTTTTTACTCCTATCACCCTATGCCACAAAGGTGCCTCCTCCAAAAGGTATTTCCACAATCACTCCTCAAGCAAGGCCTTGTTTCTTTCGAAGATCCCCATTCTGCTTACTTTTAGCCACCACAGCCAATTGATTAAGTCGTCTTTCTTTCCTGCCTCTCTACCCTGCACGAGAAATTTCACTTATTCTCACACAAACAAAATTTGATTTCTGAGTACATTTTCATCAGTAGTTTTGGTTAAGTCTTGTGAGTCTAATTGGTTCTGGTAAATAGTTTTAATTTATTTTTCCTAAGTGGTTGTCAATCTCAGGGTGTGGGATATGGTTAGTGGCCTGTTAAATGTGGGTTAGATTGCAGGGCTCAAAGTAGTTAGGTTTGCTGTTGGAAGGAATCAAGGGGTCTCAGAATTCTTCTCAAGCGGTCAATTTCACTTTGATAGTTAACCAAAGAATTAAACTGTAGGTAATTTGATAAAAAGATTAATGTTTGGTTCTGCATTTGTAAAAGTCACGAAATCATCTTGCTCATATTAGGAGATAAAGCCTCCTCCATTCCGTCAGTTTCATTTTATATTCTACACAATACTTTCTGTTCTGCGCTTTAAAAATAAAATGAAGTGCATTTGCTCACAATTGCTTGGACCATCCTGCAGGAATTGTTATTCAATGCTATTGGGCCATACATGGACTGGAAGAAGGTTGCTTTGGGAATGGTCCCATTGTACCCTCCAAGAAGAACCTCTTCAGTGCACTTACTTCCCAAGGGTTCAAAATATCTCGCCAGTCTGTCTAGTTCTGGTTTCATTAATTGAAGAAGGAGACAAATTCTGATAAAGACCTTTCAAGTCCAAGCTCAAAGGTGATGTCGTTCACAAAGATGATTTCATCGTGATCAAATTGTTTGTATCCATTAAACAAAGTAAGGATGATCTTCATCACGTACACTGGCAGATTCCACGGTAGCATACTAGCATGAATTAAAGCATGAGATCAAGAGAGCTGGACCCAAATATGGAATACCCATTATAACTAGGGAAAAAAATACAAACAGTACCCAACCTATGGCCCACTAGTAATTTCAGTACCCAAGTTTTCAAAACTATCACTTTGGTACCCAGGTTATCTAGCCCGACCCAACTTTAGTACCTGGAGCAATTAACTCAGTAACGACGTCTGACAAGTGACATATATTGAAGGGTAATTTTGTCTTTTCATATTTAATTCATTATTTATATATATTATTTTTTTTTTTTACCTCTTCTTCGCTCTCTCTCTCTCTATCAACGACCAAGACCCGCGCCTCCTCCTCTCCAGCTGCCCCCCCCCCCCCCCCGCCGCAACCCCTGCCGCGAAAATTCAAGAGCTCACCAAATTCAAGAGCCGTCTGATCCGGAGCTCTCCGAGGAGGACGTGATAGCCGGAATCCGGAGCGATTTCGCGGAGATCGGCGGAAAGTTCAAGAGCGGGATCTCGAAGCTTTCGAGCAATATGGCGGTTTCGGAGTTCACTAAGATCGCTTCGAATTTGCTTCAGTTTGGATCGGAGGAAGAGGTCGAGGCGGCTGGGCTGGCTCTCGGTGTGACGCCGGAGGTTCTTGCGTTCGTGAGAAATGTTTCTATGCATCCCGAGACTTGGCTCGATTTCCCTCTCTCTGATGATGATGAAGATTCAGATGGTATGCTTGACTTTCGATTGAACTTCAATTTGAGTAATTTGATTCAATGTGTGTTGAATTGTTGCTTAATTTGGTTGTGTTAGTGTAAATTAATGTTTATTTGTCCATCATTTTTATGAAGGATTTGATTTGAGATATTTGCTTTTCGCAAAGAGATTTTGTGTTCGTTGCGATTGCAGCTCTACATACTGAGAATTATGCAACTTAGAGGTTTTTCAGATAAGAATGAGGTGAATCTCAGCTAGGTTTTTCAGACCTGGAGGCGCTGCCGAGTGAAGCTCTCGACGGCTTTGTGGTTCTCTCGGCCAAGCTCCCGATGCCTCTCTCTCTCTGAGACTCACTCACACTATGAAGATGGGAAATGAAATTCCAAAGATTTGGATTGATGTTGTTTGATGTTTCCCAGGCTGTGAGGATCGGAGTTAGGGCCTTGATTGGTGGTGGGATTCGCTGTGACTTCTCTTTTTCTGGAAGATGCGACGGCTTCGGGGACGGTTTTGAACTGCAGACGGCGACCGGGTTTTGGTCACGAAGAGAGTGTGAGGAAGAAGAAGACGAACAGTGAAGGGACCATAATACCCTTCAAAGTTTGCCAGGTGGCTAACACCGTAACGGCAAACAGTGTTTTAGGTACTAAAGTTGGGTCGGGCTAGATAACCTGGGTACCAAAGTGATAGTTTTGAAAATTTGGGTACTGAAGTTACTAGTGGGCCATAGGTTGGGTACTGTTTGTATTTTTTTCCCTTATAACTATACAAAAACGCAAACAGAGTGAGGACAAACAAAATGAATAGTGGCCGGACCTTTTTGCCCTTCTTCTTTGGTTATAGGAATTGCATAGGCCACGTATTGCTTTGCTGAGATACCACCGCTTTCCATTTGTCGCGTGTCTTCGTTTCAGCAGAAACAGATACTCTCAGAGAGATAGAAAGGTGTTTGTTTGGGAACTTTGGGTTGTTTGCATGATCTCTGAAGAAGGGGGGAGGCCGGTCGGATTTGTAGTTCTCTGTATTTGCAGTTGTTTCCGGTTTCATTTGTAGTTTGGGTGAGTGGTTTTTGTGATTGCTGTGTTGTTTTTCTGTTTTTGTTTTTGTTGGTGTTCGATCTATGGTTGAAATTATGGTGAGTGTTCGATCTATGCTCTTCAGTTGGTAATTTGGATTTGGTTTGTAAGGTTGAGTTATTCATGGGTTTGATAAATTAAGGGCTTTGTTTGGCTGCAAATTCTCTCTGTGGGTTTTTAGTTCTTTCCAATTTCTCTTGCATTGGTTTTTGGTTCTTTCCTTGAGAATTCAACAATTTCAAATTTAAACCCAAAGTCTTCCAATATATACAGAAGGAGATTGTAACCCCTGCTTTATTATGTTCAATTCATGTCAAATCTGAGGTGTGTTTTTGCTCTAGATTATGTTGTTTTGAAGTTTCTCTATTTTCCATTATTTGCAGTGTTTACAAAGGCTTAGCTACTGCAGTGAAAGAGAGAAGAAGGCAAGTCAGTTTGTGTTTCCTTTGTAAAGGTACATACCAAAATTAGATCAAGTTGAACATCTTTATTTTCACAGCATTCATATTACTCATATTTTACAACATCTCTATCTCATTAATAAAAATTGAACCTGTGAATATACTAGCTTTTCTGTTCTTATTATCATCTGTTATCTACTTTCAATTTCTGCTAAAAACACTTCAGTTCTGTACTTCATAATTAATCCAATTTTGTACCCAAAGTGTATCCCCAGTGCTATATGCAAGTATTGTATATATAATGAAAAATATAACAGAAGCAACTAACCAAAACTTATACCAGCAGAGTGAAGTGATGATAGCCCAAATATAATCTCCTAAATTATAGCACAACCATGCAAAATAACATACCCCAATTTAGGCTTCTATGACAATACCTTCCTGGAAAGTAGAAGCCCTGAAACACTCCAGCAAGTCAGCAACATTACCTTGCTGTAAAGTGGAAGCCATTCTTTTTTAACCTATTTTCTGTTACAAAACTGGATCGTGCTTTGATAAATTCCTATCTTAGTTGCTCAAACCAAGTGCAATCATAGAAAACCAATTTTGGTCCCAAAACCAACATAGTGGCAGCATCCATTCATTTTATGACATTGCTGCTAATCCACTTGATAAACAAGTATCAGGATCAAAATCTGATAAGAGAAGGCGATTAATGTTAGAAGGTTCCGTTGATAGCAGTATTCAAGATCATCGCTTAATGTTTTGTGTTCTAATACTATCTTTTTAATTTATCATTCATATCAAATTCTTATTGTGAAATGGTTTGTTGTTTGTAGTGAGAGCATCGCTACTAAAATCAGACAAGAGGAAGGAGTTAATATCACAAGGTGGAGTTGATAATGAGTGCGTGAACAATTTACTTGGATGTGAATTGCAAGTTGGAACAAGTAAAATTGGCCAAGCCTCATATCAAAAAAGTATTCAAGGTTCAAATTTATCAGATACTTATATGCTTACCACAGTCTACATAGCAACTATATTTTTATATGTTTATCAAAGTATCAATCACATGTTTATATGTTTATCATTTCTGTATCGTATATATATATATATATAGCAGTTATTTGATGAAGGTAAGCATGTGTTTTTTGTGGTAGGGACTGTGCATGATTACAGAGATGTTGGGGACAAGATATATTGTTGTTGTTATTTGAGAAATGAATCAAAGAAACAGAGCAGCAAGAATAAACCACCAATTTTTAAGAAGCCAGCATGGACTATGACCTTATGTAAATAGCTACCCGTCTTCACATGTTTTAGCCAAGCCTAACCATTTTTGGCACAATGTACATAAACAACTACTTCGCTGGCATCTGTATTTTGGGAAATCTGGCAGAGACACCACATTTGCAATCTGGAGAAGGCACCAGATTTTTGGTTAGCATCTGTATCCTTTAACATCTGCCTATAATGTAGTATATCTATAACATAGAACAATGTGTAATATAGTTTTACTATATGTAATATGTAATATATCTAGAACATAGTTTCGATGTAAAATTCAACCATATCAATAGTATACCCGCAGCACCGCGCGGGCCTTCTGCCTAGTTAGATCTAAATATCAAATATACCCACCAAGAAATTTTGAGGATCCAAATAGGCATCCTAGGAAATATCCAAAATTCACTTCATGGACACTTTGAAAGTATGACCAAATAGGCATCCTAGGAAATATCCAAAATTCACTTCATGGACACTTTGAAAGTATGAAACTGAAACGGAGGGTGGATTGCAGGTGTGAAATGACACGGGAACAAAGCTCAGGTGTAAGTATAGTTAGTAATTTTTTATATTATACGTGAATAAAATACATATTTATGTTATCTATACTTTGTATTTTTAAAAAGACCTCGTTGTTTAAGGAAAACTGAAATAGAGAGAGAATTGAGTCGTGGAAAACTGAAATAGAGAGAGAATTGAGTCGTACTTTCATTGATAATAGGAGCCTTTTTATATAGAGGATTACAAGACCATATTTGTTCCTATCACGTTACCACAAAGATCACGCCTCCAAATGGTATTTCCGTAATCATTTCTAAGCAAGGCCTTATATCTTTCAACCAGGTCATCCACTCCTAGACTCCTGTTATTTTATTAAGGGCTAAATACTGATTACTACCCTATAGTTTGGGTCTAAAATCAATTCAGTCCATGCACTTCTAATTTCATCAAAAACACCCCTGCACTTTCAATTTTGATATAATAGGTCCAATTTGTTAGTTTTCCAATAATTGAAGTTATTTAACTTGTTAACGTAGCTCATATATGGCCTATGTTTTATGATGTGGTGTCGAGGTGGCCTGCATAGTCAATTTAGGAGTGAGTCGTACTATAAAATAAATAGTTTTTTAACAAATAATCCAACTATAACTTGAACTCATAACAAAATATTAATGAATTGGACCTATTATATCAAAATTGAAAGTGCAGGGGTGTTTTTGATGAAATTAGAAGTCCAGGGATTGAATTGATTTTGGACCTAAACCATAGGGTAGTAACTAGTATTTAGCCCTTTTATTAAGTA
Organism: Rosa lucieae; assembly: GCA_024704745.1. NCBI lineage: Eukaryota > Viridiplantae > Streptophyta > Magnoliopsida > Rosales > Rosaceae > Rosa > Rosa lucieae. The sequence continues at coordinate 29,960,485 of CM045493.1, read as the reverse complement.
GTCTTTTTCTTTCCTGCCTCTCTTCCCTCTAAAATTTGATTCTTTCTCACACAAACGAAATTTGATTCCTAAAACATTTCCATCACTGCAATAGCAGTCAGTTTTGGTCAAGTCTAGTGTGTCTAATGGGTAAATACTTCTAATTTCAAACGAAGTGGTTGTCAATCACAAGGTGTGGAACATGGTGAGTGGCTCGGTAGAATGTGGGTTAGATAATAAATATCAACTGTGAAGGATAGATTAGTTGCATATCATTCAAGTACCATGAGTTGAGTTCAAGTCTTATATCAAGGACTGAGAAATCTGAGTAAATAGGTACCGGTTGGCAGGAGACTTGGTGTCTCAGAATTCTTCTCAACTCTCAAGTACTCTGTTCTTTTTTATAGTTAACAAAAGAACTTTTTTTTTTTTTTAGAAGAAGGAAGTTAACAAAAGAATTTAACCGTAAGTAATTTGATAAAATGATTTACATCTATCTATACTGGTTATACATTTGTAGAAATCAGGGAATTATCTTGATCTTAGGACCCAGAAAAGCCTCCTCTTCTTTGTTAGATTCATTTAATATTATTACACTTTTTGTTTCTGTTCTGTGCTTGTCAACAAGAGAATGAAGTTACACTCATTCCCACACAATTGCTTTGACTATAGTGTAGGAATTGTGATTCAATGCTGTTGCTGCTGGCATATATGGACTGGACGTAGGCTTCTTTACAAATGGTCCTACTGTACCTCCCAAGGAAGAACCTCTTCATTGCACCTTAGTTTCCAAGGGTCGAAACGTCTTGCCAAACCCTAGATCACAGATGCATGATGCATCAGGGTAGACTTGGTCACCTGATCATTCAAGCGTGGATGGAGTTCAGCAGCCAATATGCTTCCACAAGGTTGATGGTACTAGCAAGAAGAGATGTTCTATCAACTTAGGCATACATTGCAAAAATATGTGCCCGAGGGATCGCATGTATCAAAATATCTTCTGAAATTGTTAAAGTAATCAACTGGAACACTATGCCAAAAGTGGTATCAGACGACAGACAGAAACTGTTGTCTGATTTGGAGTGCTACCGTTGTAGAGGTGACCGCTGTCTGATGAAAAATCAGACAACGGTGGAACACAGTTGTCTGAGAAACATACAGACAACGTGTATGTGTTAAACATGTTGTGTGATACTCGGCAGATGGCTCGGCAGATGCCAAGCGCAGCTGCGCGGCAGTTGCGGTGCTGCCTTCAGACAACAGTGCTAGTGTTGAAGCTGTTGTATGTTGAGCTTCTCAGACAACAGACTTTTATTTTGTGTGTTGTCTGACTGATATTCAAACTTCAGTTCTTGGACTATATCTGTTGTCTGATTAACTTTGGGACAACATAATTCAATTTATTCCGTTGTCTGATTAACTTTGCGACAACAGAGTTTAATTGCTTCTGTTGTGTGAGTGTAGATTAGAAGACAGTGATTTGTTAAAAACCGATGTGTGATATGAATGATTACAGTATGATTTGTCCTCATTTTTGGCCATTCAGACAACAGGCAGTTATCACTATATATGTTCTGTTGTCTGATTATTTGAACATATCCCATTCCTGAATTAAATTGTGCATTTGATCCATTTACATACCAAATATAAACATTGCAAACCATCAAATATAAACATTGCAAACCACTAATCATTGAACCTAACATTTTAAACAAGAAAAATATTCTAGTGCATGCCCATTTACTTGGGACATCAAAAAGCTGATACATATATATCGATTGTTCCAAAACATGCAACACATGGTGCATGACAATGTACCAGCAGGGAAGCACAAAAAAAGATGCTTTCCTTAGCAAAAATGGACCAGCAACAAGCGCGCTACTTCATGGCTCATGCACATATTTGTTGACAACAAACTTCCCCCACTCATTTCGCACTTGATCAATATCCGCTTGGGTGTATTGGTTGCTGCCTCTCCTCTCCCACTGAAATCAGTTTATTATATCAAAAGAATTAGTTAATCATTTTGCGAATAACAAGGGGCATGATCAGGGAGTAAAATTTGATCTCAAGTAAATAATCCATATAAAATTTAATGAAAAGCCAAATCAGTAAACATATATATAAACCCTGTACATTGAAGTAATGGTTGGTTTTCACTTTGCATAGGCATAGCTAGACTTTCAACAACATACAAATTCAAGTTCACAAACCATGAGTAAAAGAGTAATCAGATAAAAGAATTAGATTTAAAACAAATGAAAAGTTTACCCATACTTTGATTCGAAAGTATGAGAGATCAGCTTTTTCATTAGCAAAACTGAAATTGGCATCAACTTAACATGTAAAGTCTCTTTACTGTAAGCAAACTCTTGTAGGAAAAAAAAGGGAAATTTGACCAACTGTGCACAGCTAAAAGATTTTGTTCAGATCAGAAAGTCATTGCCAAAGGCTTTTGATAAATGGCGAAGGCTAAAACGTCATAAGTACTTAAAAGCCAAGAGCATCTATTAGTTCTTAATACAGGCAGACCTTCATTGAGTGATCTATTTTTGAATTCGTAAACTCGTAACTTCAATGTAGCTGTAGTCAAAGAACGAAGCTTTGCTTCAAGTGAATTCAACAATTGAGAAGCTTTGTTTCAAAACGTAGTGCAGGGTAAATCAAAAATCAGTTTTTTTTTTGCAAGGCAGGAGAGAAGTCAGCAAGTATGTTGAACATGTATATCAGCAGTCGTAAAGACCCAAACTCTAGAAAATACTAGAAAATTGTTGCTCTTATGAAAGTTTTTGAAAAATGTAATTAATAGTCTGCTACACTCAAGTACTTAGGCATTGCTATTTAGATTTGGCTTGGAATGTAATCTAGTCTATTGAATAATAGAAACCAATTTTCCAATCTCATACCAAAAAAAAAAAGGTAATAACAACAATACCATTTGTGCACCTGGATACTTGTAAGATGTTACTGTTGAAATGTAAAATCCCATGATTTCAATTAGTTGAGCTGTTTACTTGTGGGAAAATGCATTTATCACCACTCACTCAAACCCTAAATATCATGCAAAATATCTCAATTAGGATGAGACTTACTTTGATACCAGAAGCATGACAGAAAAAAGCTTCAGGAGATTGTGAGTGGTAATGTCCACCATGGCCTACAACACCCTAGGGCACTGTTATGGTTAAGCCTAAGAAGTTATACAAGGAACTGCAAAGTGAGTAAGCTTCAAAGCAATGAAACAAGTGAAGTTTTCACCTCCACAGTTAAATTGGTTTCCACTTGGGTATCTGAATTTTGTAGCTTCATTGACAATCTGCAAAGTTTGAGTCCCTCAATTAGTCATCAATGTGAGTGTATATGATAAAACCTAGTATAGGAACTTAGGAAGTGATTCATGACTAATCAAAAGCAGGAAAAATATAATCTGCAAATTGGATTTCTACAACAGCTCGATTGCCCTATAGAAATGAAACCAAGAATTCATGAGGCTTGTAGGTATCAAGACATTAAAACTGAAGTAAAATCTAAATCTACTCAATAATCCCAAATTTCCAATACTAATCATTTGTAATAACAGAAAGCTAATTGCATAGAAAAGCGATGAAAGAATCCCAAAACTGTCCAGATTAAAGTAGATATTGCAATACTCACAAACAATCAAAGCTAAATTGGAACAAACATGACAAAAATTTAAGCAAGGAATGACTAAAAAGGAAAAGAAAATAATACCTTATCATTGACCTTGGCTCCTTTGAGGCGCTGTGTATAGATATATTGTCCAGGTATATCAATGTATTGGCGCCCTCCAATCTAAACACACAATTATAGTCAGCTTATAAGCAATGAAGAACATATTTCCCAAATTTAAAAGCTCACTGAAAAAATAGAGATATACGAAGCTGCAATCTAAACACACAATTATAGTCAGTTCAGATTCAACAGTTGCAAAAAAAAAAAAAATGAAGGCCACTACTTTGCTCTTAAGAAACGAAGCTGACTAACCTGAACGCGTTTCCCTTCAGCCGATGCTCTTGAATATATGTTCATGCCAGCCTTTTGATGTAAAGAATATTGTGTAAGAGTACAATTAGGTTGGCACACTCAAAAGCAAATTCAGAGCTATGTAATCATTGACAGAGAAAGAAGGAAACTAAAATGGAACTAATTCACATTGGATCAACAAAATGCAGAAGACACCAAAATTATTTAGCAGTGGGTGCCTATTTATATATATTGGAGTTGATAATTCACAAATCCGAATGAATTGCTCAAGCTATATTAAACCAAACTAACTAATTCAACAACGCAGTAGAAAAACAAAAATATGAAAGATTAGGGTATGTGCAAAAGGTGTAACCTTTCAGAAATGCAAGCTTTGCCTGAGAAAGAGTGAAAGAGAGTCGACCGCTTGGAACCTATAAGATCGGGCCGAGCTGATGAAGAAGGACAACTGAGTGCACATAGATTACCAATAGTATTAACATGAAGCAATTCTCAATAGTATAATAAAATCATTCTTCTAAAATGACCATATATTTTCAATAGTATAGTAAAATGTTGTTGTGGAGAGCATAGAGATTACCTCCACCTATGCAGCTGCCTCTTTGTTTGGAAGCCATCACTTAAAAGCTGTCAACAGCTGAGCCTGCCAAGTTACAGAAAAAGTATTGACATGAGAATGAATTTAACTCTACACAGTAACAATCATAGACCAACAAAGTAACAATTGATCCATGCAATCATAGAATGTAGTATCCATACAATCATAGACCAACAAATTAACAATTGAATGAATAAATGATTAATATATTTAAAAACTAAGAACAACAAACAGAGCACATTAGCACATCATATGGACAACAAAGCACGCAATATCCATGGAATCATGGACCAACAAAGTAACAATTGAATGAATGATTAATATATTTAAAAACTAAGAACAACAAACAAAGCACATTAGCACAACATATGGACAACAAAGCACAATATATTAAATGAACATATACATATTTTCATACCATCCAAAACTGGGAGAGCTGCCAGAGCACTGAGCAGTGAGAGCACAATACATATTTTCATTCTATTCGAAACTAGCAGAGTAGCAGAGCACGAAAGAGGTTACAGAGCATTATCATATATTCCAAAACTGGCAATGGCAAAAGTTGAAAACAAATACAAATCAATGAATACAACTGGAAAAACAACTTAATTCCAATCTAAAACTGGAAAAACAAATTCAAGAGTACAAATACAACCACAGATGCAACTTAATTTCAAAATTTCAAGTCTGTAACCAAACTATCAAACTCCAAAACGGCTCAATCAAACTTCATCCAGCTTGAACTTCAACAACCAGAAAGGCAAAACAGATTACATATACAAATTTCATCTCATATGTATAGCAAAACAGATGCAATTTGAACCAAAATTGAAGAAAGCCGAACCCAGAAATCGAAGCAAGGGCGCAAGGCAACAACTTACCAAGCCTGAAGAACCAGTAAATCACCAATCTTGAACCCAGTCACCTAGCTTGAAGCCTTGAACCCAGAATTCCAGAAATTGATCTTGAAGAATCACCGACCGTGAACCCATAAATCAAACCCAAAATTTCTGCTTTGCAGCTTCACAGATTGAGGAAGAGTCGAAGACAGCAAACAAGAGTGAAGAGTTCGAGCCTTCGACTAAACTTGTGAGATTGTGAGTCAGAAATAAGATTGAAATTCGACTTACCAGCAAGGCAGCAACTCAACACCTAGGCGATTTTGGAGAGAGGCTGAGAATAGAGGGCGTGCCGGAGAGAGAGAAGGGGGGGGGGGACAGCGATTTTGAACCCAGAACCCTATCTTCTAATCTTCGTCGATTTCGTTTCATGTCTTAAGAGATACGGGAAAAAAAAAAACAAACTAAAGCGCCTAAACGCCTAGGCGCTGACCGCCCAGCTCCCGCCCAACACCGCCTAGGCCGCCTAGGGGGCCGATTTTCTGCCCAGCGCCTAGCTTGCTCGATTAGGCCAAAATCGGAACGGGGTTAAGCCGCCCAGCGCCTAGGCTGCCGCCTAGGCCGATTTTTAGAACCCTGGATTCGAAGACAAATCTCGGATTTAGGGCTTCGGATTGGTACCAGAGAGTTGGGGTTCAAGGCTTGAGGGTTTCGGAGGCAGTGGATTTAAGGTCGAGGGCTTCGGAGGCGGAGGATTTAGGGTCGAGGGCTTCAGTGTCGGAGAGAGTTGGGGTCGGGCTGGTAGTCGCATTGGAGTTTTGGAAAGAGAGAGTCGGGGTCTGAGTCTGACCGTGAAGTTTTGGAGTCAGTGTGTCTAGGGCTGGTAGTTGTGAGGAGAATGATTTTGTAGGCTTTTTTTTTTTTTCCAAGTTGGTCGGAATGTGTAGTGGTCCAGGACACATGGCTAGATAAGCCATTAGTTGATGGATGCACATACGAGGCATCAGACCATGGTTTTTCACTTATGTGTTGTCTGAATGCAACTTTTAAATTTTCAATTTGCCTCATCTTGTTGCCTGGATGGGAGGGAAATGGGAGAATGGAGGGAAATATTTTGCAACTTACTCTCATACAACAGATATAACTATACTGTTGTACAAGGTCAGTTCAAATTTCGACCCAAATTTGAGCAAGGTGAGGGGGAAATTTTTTTTACATTCAGACAACAGAAAAATCTTAAAACTGTTGTACAATAATCTTGGACCCAAAAAAATTGATGTACGACCTCCTTATACAACGCCAATCTCATTAAACCTGTTGTGTGAAGCAGTTTCAATGATCACACAACGGAAATTTTTTTTTCGTTGTCTAAAAAGTGTAGTGTGATGCAGTTTTTGGCATAGTGGAATATGTTGAAAGTAGATTATATCCACTTTTATGTTGCAATGGATCGAAGATAACTATTGATTTGAGTCATTTGACATATATGTGTATGCGAAACGAAGAGTTGGTAGAAGTAACTGTACTTCTATGGTTAATTTTCTTATTCACCAGGGCTCTGGTGTCCACTTTTAATTTTTCTATATCCACCTTCAGTACCATTTTATCATTTTAGTTTAAATTTATTTATATTTAGCACACATAAGTAAAAGCTTAACCAGTCAACTGAGACCTATTAGTTTATGTAATGTGCTGTACAAGATTGGTTCCAAGGTATTGGCGAACAGACTGAAGCCTTGTCTTCAAAATTTTATTTCACCTTTTCAGAGCGCATTCATGTTTGGGAGTCTCATATCGGACAACACACTCATGGCCTATGAAATTGCTCATTTTCTGAAGAGATGAAGGGATGGTAAGGTTGGCTTTGGGGCCTTAAGCTCGATATGAGCAAGGCGTAGTACGACCGGGTTGAGTGGCCGTTTCTTGAAGCGGTGATGCACCGGATGGGCTTCCATGCACGATGGGTGGGTTGGATTATGAGGTGTGTACGTACGGTGAGCTACTCTTTCATGATTAATGGTGAACCTCGACGTAAGATTATTCCAATGAGGGGCTTGAGACAAGGGGATTCCATTTCACCCTATCTTTTCCTTATGTGCACTGAGGTGTTATCGAGATTGATTTTGAAGGCGGAGGAAATGGGAGCTCTACATGGCCTAAAAATTTGTAGAGAGGCTCCAAGTATAAGCCATTTGTTCTTTGCGGACGACTCCTTTATTTTCTTTAAGGCGGAGATGGAGGACTATGAGAACTTGAGGAGTATATTTGTGAGCTATGAGGAAGCATCTGGACAAAAAATAAATTTTGACAAGAGTAGTGCTGCTTTTAGTCGTGATGTGCCTGTGGAGAAACAGGAAACTCTAGCGTCTGTTATTGGAGTAAAGAGGGTGGACAAACATGAGACTTATTTAGGGCTGCCTATGGATGTGAGTTACTCTAAGATGGAGGCATTCAGTTTCTTAAAGGAGAAGGTGAAGAAGAAATTACAGGGGTGGAGAGAAAAGACTTTGAGCTCAGCGGGCAAGGAAGTCCTCTTGAAATTTGTGGTACAATCAGTTCCCACATATGTTATGAGTTGCTTTGACGCAGTCGGATTGATAACTAGGTTTACCAGCAATAAACCTAAGCAAAAGATTCTGGAGTCCACCAGAGATAAAAGAGAAAATCTCTATTATATTGATTAAAAGTTGAAAGATGCGATCTGCAGCCGCTTGCGGCTGCATAAATAAGAGAAAAGTACCCTAGGGCGACTAACAACGAAACCCTAAGGCCCATGGATAAAAACGAAAACAATCCAAAAATAACTAAGAAAACCAAAAACGGGTAAAATAGAAAAATGCCGTTTTGAGGCCCTAAACGATCCCGAAAGCCCGAAAAATGCTACAGCTCATGGCAAAGCAATGAGTCTTGTTTCTGGCGCGATTCCCTTTCCGGAAAGGTAAGGTGCGTCCCAATCAGACACCGAACTGCCATTTCCTGTCTACTAGTCACTTTTCGTTTTCCTCCTTTAGCACGGTCTAACTGTTGCTCAAATTGAGCCGCCATCCTCTCTGCATCATGCTTCCAATTGCCTCTGCAGATATGTCATGATATTCATCAATTAATGGCAAAATTTTGGTAGGGGTCGAAGGAGGATGATAAGAAGATCCATTGGTTGAATTGGGAAAAGATGTGTGTGCCTAAGAGTGAAGGGGGCATGGGATTTAGGAACTTGGTCTGATTCAATTTGTCACTTCTTCCGAAACAAGGTTGGCATATATTAACCAAGCCGGATTCCATTGCAGCTAAGCTTTTTAAAGCGAAATATTTTCCAAACTCAGATTTTCTGCATGCTGACAGGACATTTTTTTTACTTGGCGCAGCATCCTGGCAGGTAGAGAGGCGTTGGCTAGGGGGTTGAGAGTGCAAATTGGGGATGGTAGAGATGTGTCGGTGTGGAGGGATGCATGGCTGCCGCTGCCATATAATTTCAAGCCGTTCTCATCACCTATGGAAGGTACAGAAGACTGGAGGGTTTGTGATTTGATCGATCAAGAACAGAAGGAGTGGGTTAAGCCGGTGATCGAGGAGCTATTTACGGATGTGGAGGTGGATATTATACAACGTATCCCTCTAAGTATACGTCCAGCAGCGGATCAATTTGTTTGGCATTATGGCAAGAAGGGTGTGTTCAGTGTTAAGGGTGGCTATCATGTAGCACGAGTACTGGCAACTCATACTACGGCGGCCTCTTCCTCTGATGGAGTGAATAGTGAGGCTAATGAGGTTTGGAGGGCGAGAGTCCCACCCAAGGTGAAAACATTTGTGTGGAGGCTCCTGAGGGGTATCCTACCTACACGCAATGCGTTACAGAAAAAGGTATGTATTTTGGATACCAATTGTCTGTTCTGTGACAAACGTGTAGAAAGGGATGTGCATGTGTTTAAAGATTGCGAAGCACTTGATGTGTTTTGGCATGCTAGTGAGGTTGGTTTTATACCTAGAAAACAGCCAGGAGATATGGTTCAAAGTTCAGTGGTGGATTAGAGACAGGGCCGGTCCTGAGTTTTTCAAGGCCCTAGGCGAAAAATATATATACATCAATAAAATGGAATGAAAAAAGAAAAGAAAAAAGTCTTCAATAATTGAGATCTTTAAAGAGAAGCCAAACATAAGTCTACTAAACTTTGAATGTAAATACTTGAGCATAGAACAATAAAATGTGAAATCAGTCAATCAACTTTGTTCCTTCTTGTTTTTCCTTTTCTGCTTGAGATCGACTTGGAACTCCAACTTCCAATTGCACCAAAATTGCAAATTGAAAACGAATTAGCAATCAACAGAACCCAAAAATCAAGTAACCCAAAATCAAAATTGAAAAACACCCAATACGTATTTTGATTTGTACCTCAGCCTACGTCGATGGAAACCCGAAGAATTCGTATGAACACCGTAGAAGTACATAAGCATAGAGAGGAGAAAGAGTGGGTGATGATAAATGATGAGAAGAAATTGAAGGATTGAACAACCATTGAAACCAATTTAAAGAGAATTTGCTTGATTTCAAGGTTTGGGAGAGAGTAAGAGACGCTGGAATAATGACATCATGCGTGCAATTGGAAGAAGAAAGAAGAAAAGACGCTGGAATAATTGCGTCTAGAAATCTGCAATTTTTTTTTTAACATTCCTTACTTATTTTTATATATAATTATATATATATATATATAATTATTAAATCTTATTTCTTATTTTAAAAATCTGGTGCCCCCCTCTTTGTTGTGCCCTATGCGGTCGCCAATGCTGCCCAGCAGCAAGGCCAGCCCTGATTAGAGATGTTGTGGGTTTGGTATCTAGGGCCCAGGTGGATAAGTTTGTGGTGTGCTTGTGGGTAATTTGGTTTATAATCCTTTGTGCATGGCTAGGTGGGCTGCTCATCACTTGGAAGAATTCCGAAAACTACACCTAGTAGCATCAAAGGCCAGGAACCGTCCTCAGTCAAGATGGGTTTGTCCACCTAGTGGAAGGCTGAAGATAAATGTGGATGGTTCTTTTAAATTGGGCACTGAACATAATGGCCTAGGGGTGGTGGTAAGAGATTGTGATGCAGTGTGTGTGGCAGCAATGGCCCGTCATATACCTTATGCTACTTCTGCATTGCATGTTGAGGCTGAATCTGTTAGAGCTGGGCTGCTTTTATCCATACATGAGGGATGGTCCGAGGTTGAACTGGAGACTAACAGTGCTAGTCTAGCTTCTGCACTAGCCACTTCTAATGAGGACTTCTTTGAAATTGGTAGCATTGTGGAAGATTGTAAGGAGTACATGAATGCTTTTTCTTTCATCTCGGTACACCATATCTATCGTGAAGCAAATAGTGTTGCTCATCGTTTAGTACACTTTGCTAGTTATTCTTATTATGATGATGTTTGGATTGGAGAGACACCCTCTATTATTGAGGATGTTCTCTTTGAGGATGGTTGTACTAGTACACGGGGTTTAGGCACCACGTCCCCCTCGTCGTACAATGCTATGAATAATAACATCTAATGGGGCTGCTATCCCCTGTTCAAAAAAAAAAAAAAGTAAAAGCTTAACCAAGAAAACTAAACGAAATCTACGATGGTCCAAAACCTAGCCGCCTCGCTTGGGTTCTCCCTCATGGCAACCGATGTAAGCTTCCCCTTTTAAATGGAGGTATTCTCTTCACGTTTTGCAGGCTTCCTTTAGCCCTTCAGTGCTGATGTTTTCGGCAAACACCCAATTAAGCCAATCTCCCGATCGGATCGGATCGATCGATTGATTAAGAACTCTTAGATTCCCAACGGTTAAGTCGAGCATTTAATGACTATTCTAGATTGAGGCTAGCACAAGTTCTTCTTAGTTTGATAATGCTCCAGAATGTTTTTTTGTTGGTTGCGTTACAATATGATTGTAATCAAATCCATTAAATTTTAATATATGAAGTTATTTCCTTGATTTAAAAAAGTAAGAACTTAATTTAAGCTTTTCATTTGACTAGAAAAAAAAATCTTATAAAAAAATATTTAAAAAAAAGTCAAAGTATTCTTTAGCTTTATATAGTAGGAAGTGGTTCAACCCAGCAAAAAGATTAATTAGCAAAAAAAGCCCTAAAGGCTCTCAAGCTGCACCAACCCTAGCAAAACCCTAGAATCCAATTCTGACCTCTTGTGGGTCATTTTGCCTCCAAATTTCTCTGCCTATGCACTAGTTCTTCCGTCCATCATGTCAACCATCGATTCTGTCACCAAAAACTTTGCCGACTTGCTTGGAATTGCAAGTAATGAGGTCATGGACATCTCTCGCATGTCTGAGGGAGGTGCGTAGTGAAATTCCCAATCGTACCTCCTTGCATGGCCTCTAACCACAAAGCCAACTACGACAATGGATTTGACGTGACACTTCGCCGAGATTGGGTCTTCAATCAAGGCTTCAACGTCCAGCAGTGTACTCCAGGCTGCTTTCTGTTCTCCTTCGATATCCGGAGTGATTGCATAAAGGTTTTGATGGGTGGTCCTTGGAGATTTAATATGGCTTTAATGGTGTTGCAACCTTATGATGGGATTTCACCTCTGCAGTCAATGGAGATGCAAGATCTCTTCTTCTGGGTACGAATAACCAATATGCCACCTACATATGAACAGAGGAAAACAATTGCTGATGTCGCTTCGTTGGCCGAAAAATATCTGGATATAGATCGGAAGTTGTTTGATGCAACAACGAAAATTAGGGTTCGAGTTTCTCATTCAATCTTGAAACCATTTTTTATGAAGAAAACCCTAAAATTTGCTAAGGGTGTTGAGCAAGAAGTCCACTTCTTCTTCAAAAACTTGGTGGGCAACTGCAGCATATGTGATCAAGTTTTCCATGAAAATGGTGCCTACAATCTAGCCGCTGCACCATCAGCAGTGAAGGGAACAGATTAGCCTGTGGCTCGCAAATTGGTCCGTACTGGCCCTTTTCTGGGCTTGAAAGGTCATCAGTTCAAGGAGGGCACATTTCGGTTCCATGACCACTAATGGGTTGCACACTATTTGCTGGAGCTGAATCAAGCAAACCACAATGATCGTTCGTCATTTGAAGGGCAGAAGCAAGGCGTCAATGATGATGACACCCTTGTCTAGTACTGGTTGAGGCTGAGAGTCATGCTAAGCGGGATACTCTGTTTTCCTCCCCAAAAAAAATTAAAGTTCATGATGTCTAATTTTCTCAAAGGGAAAACAAGTTTGGTAGCTCCCACAAAAAATGTAAAAATGCTTGAATTTTCCTCTTAAGTTCAGTGCCAAGTCTTTAGGTCTTGTTGAAACTCCAAGAGGCATGTTGGTGCATGCTGAAGTCATGATGCCTAAGCCTGCAAAGGAGCTGCCAAGTGCTAAGAAGGAGAAAGGTAGGCCTTTAGGCTCCAAGAACGAAATTTCTAAGTCAAAGAAAGTGTTTGCTTAAGAGATCTTGACTGTTATGTATTTAGGTAAACCCATAAGCCCTAGCTTGAAGGTCAAGGAAAAAATATAGGTAGATGAGGTAGGGGAATATTTACTATGTCTTACTATTCTCCATAATTTATAGGCTCACTTTCAATAAGTGAGCGATTAGTTCGAATATAGATTGTCAGTTTCTATGTATCACAGTAGATTTCTTACTAAAACTTCTTGATCTGTATAGTTGAAGGCAGTAGAAGGATATATAATGACCATCTTGGCATAAGTTAATGAAATTTACATTTTTTTTTTCAAAAAAAGTGGTTCAACTCAAAATAAAATATAAATAAATAAATAAAGTACGAAGTGATGATGCAATCTTGAGCTTTGAAAATTTAACCAAAATTCAAAGGCATAATTGTCAATTCGCTATCCTAAGTTTTTTTTTCCCCTGATATGTTTAACATGTGAAATACAATCCAAAAATCTCACGCTACCAACTACAACCAAATATTAGTGGTATTATTCTCTGTAATATGTCTAAAATATGACATACAATTAGAGGTTACACATGAGCTTGCTTTCTGAGAGAAGATCCAATTTAGACTACTGGATCCAAACTTCAACACATCCACAGTCACATATTATCGTCCCCAATTTTTATCACAAACATCATCTTACATTTCCAGGAAGAAGGGAAAAAGAAGGGAAAAAACAAAGCAATTCCTGCAGAAATTGACCATATATGTTAATCATGATTATTTCTCTTTGTCCTTCTTATGTGTATGGTATCCATCTTTAGTGGCAGTACCTATGCGGGGACCATCAAAGATGAGATAAACATTTTAAGATGCAATACCTTTTCTCTAAAATCAAATGGCATACCCTCAAAACTACAAAACCAACCACCAATATTTGTATAAATATAACTAGAACAACATGAAGATGTGTTTAAAATAGTTAGGAGGAGACAGATGAAAGTCTGGAGTTGGAGAAGACCTTTTTTTTTTTTTTTTCCGGCATTTGGTGTTTGTTCTTCTGCTCTTCATTTTTTTGAGAAGGAAGAAGTCAAACTTTATTCAATAAGAGAACTCAACGATTACAAAGTTTAGAATCTCAAACATCCAAAAGAAAAATAGGAGTTCCACTTCATTTACAAACTGAAACATTCCTAAAAGCATGTTCCTCTTCCCTTTTATTTTTTCTTTGTTTTGGCGTTCATTGTTCTACTCGTTCTTTGTTCTTCTACTATTCTTATTCTTCTTTAACTTTTGACCGTGTATGGTTCTGATCAGTGGTGTTCACATGGTCAGTTATTGACCAAACACCTTTAGATATAAATTCAAAGTTGGAAAACAAAACAAGTCAACCTAATAATAATTCTCTTCACCATTGGAATATTTACATCCTAGGGTGGTTGAGCATAATTTTCTTGATCAGTAACTGTCCCAGTAAATATTATTGATATCCATAGTTACTAACAGTGGAATTCACATGGTCAGTTGCTGACTAAAGAAAATATGTTCAATCACCTTTGGATGTAAATTCAAAGGTAGAAAACAAAACAACTTAACGTAATTGTAATTCTCTCCACCATTGTATTTACATCCTAGGGTGGTTGAATATAATTTTCTTGTTATGTAACTGACTGGGTGAACATATTTGTAGTTCTGATTAGAACAGTATTCCTCAAATTTTGATTTTTTTTTTTGTTTAATAAAGAAAATTTTATTTATTATAATTTTTTTGATTGAAAATGTGTAATGTCATGTCATTTCCACATCACTTGGTGTTGTGTTTTGATATCATTTAAACTATAAATTCAGACCATTAAACGTTCTTAAATCTCACGGCTCACAAGATGTGTAAAATATGGTGTCCTAGGATCCAGACCAATAAAATACATACTTACATTGTTTTTTTAAATGAACTCATTAAATTTTTTATATTTTAAAGTCAAAAGTATTATTCAAGTACTGTAAACGATCTGTATGTTTTTTTTTTTCTCTTTTTAATTTTTTTTTATGACAGAAAAAGATTATAATGAAAACGAAAAACCTCTAATTACTCCCCATTCCAGCCTCACTTCCTCCAACCTTGCAGCTTCTTTCTCCTATGGATCCCACTGAAGAAATCGTAGAGGAACCAAAACAGACGCGCTAGATGCTTAGAAATCAACCATATCAATTCCATGAGATTGAGCATTTTCACTATGAAGTGATGTCGAATGTCAAGTGGCATTACAAATACATAATTTATGAAGTCATGGAAAATATGCTAGTATCGGGGACATTGAGAGAGTTTGAAGACTATGATTCAGCCCTTTCGGCAGCTCGTTCACTGACTGGATCAGAGTTCAATTTCATTCTATGGCCAGTGAAATGCATTGATTACGAGGGACACTTCTACTTAGTTATCCCGAAGGTTTTCATCCTCCTTGCTTATTGGCCTAAAACCTTCAAGTCGCACCCCAGGACTCTGCTCACTCTCTTCTAATTTTCATCCGCCATGTAAAGAGCTTTGATAATCTTATCAGTGTATATGTATTATCAAAGGAAACCAAGTATTTTTTTGTGATAGGCCAGGTCACACCCGTTTTGATCAAACTATTTGGTTTTTGGAAACAATTGCTCAAGACATGGTTGCTTCCTTTAGTTCCTTTACTGCTTCAAATTCTACAGCTATCATCAAGTAGTTTAAAGGGTTCTTGTCATTCGTAAATGATTATTATAATTTCTAGCTTGCTGATGGGCATTTTAATCACAAAATATATCATACATGCATTTCTATCAAACTATTTGGTTTTTGGAAAAAATTGCTCAAGACATGGTTACTTGCTTGAATTCCTTTACTGGCTCAGATTCTATAGATAGTATGATCAAGCATTTTAAAGAGTTTTTGTTGTTCATAAATGGTGATTATCGTTTCTGACTTGTTGATGGGCGTTTTGATAAGAGAGTATGATACAGTTGTTTGTTCTGTATCATCCTATTTTCTAGAATGAAGACATTACCGTGAGATTCCTTGGCAACCTCAGTAGGTTAGGAGCCGAAATGAAACAACTCTTAGACTGTTTGGGTTCAAATTTGACTTTCAATAAACGTATCTACCATTCTAAAATCTCAGACTGGCATAATTTGGTGAGTAATGCTTCAAATGCTCCGATGCTTAGAAGTGTGGTTCAGTACTCTTTTTACCGGAGAGGCGATCTTCCACTTTGTTGTCTGAATGCCATGAAGCATCATTTGCAACATGCCAAAAATGCTAGGCCTTCCTTGCCAGAGCTGAAGAAGAAGGATGTGGTGATCCAGTTGTGTAACATACTGGAAAGTTTAGTGAAAATCTTGTTCAAAGCATATGCAGATGTTGTGTTCATCGGTGGATATAAGCACTCCACATTGACTCCCTTTTTTCCTCTTATTTCACACATTATATATTGAACAAAAAATAAATATTTCAAAATTAATTAATTAATTAAAAATATTTTGCCGAACTTTTCAATGAGCTATTTGATAAAATGTCTGAATAATACATATATGTATTATTAATGTGCTATCTATGTCTAGTATTTTAGTAACTTAATAATGTTCGCCCAGTCAGTTACTTACCAGGAAAATTGTGGTCAACCATCCTAAGATATAAATCCAAATGGTGGTTTTGAATGTCCTTCAATGTCTTAAAAAGTTCAAGAATAAAACGATGGTTTTGAATGTCTGACTCAACATCTTGAAAATGTTCAAGTTTTTCATGATATTGTTTTTGTCGTCAAACTCAATATTTGAAAATGTTTCAGATTTTTATGAAACCGCTTTTGTCATTGAATTCAACATTGGAAAATGTTTCAGATTTTCATGAAACCGTTTTTTTTTGTCAAACTCACATTGGAAAATGTTTTGGATTTTTATGAAACCATTTTTGTCGTCGACCTCAACATTGAAAAATGTTTCCAATTTTCATCAAACTCAAAGAAAAATAAAACAAAGAATTAGTTGCAAGATTTACAATGATATGGATAAATGAAGCATTAGAAACAAAGCAATCTACCACAATTATATGAATGAGACAAGTTATATTCTCTACGTTCAATTGCATATGTCATGAGAAAGAAATTGACAAAGTGAAATGTTAAAAGCAAATAATTTCACTTATTTTACTTTTCTTGAATATTTAATCTAAGTGAAAGCACTTAAATTAAACCTATTGAACATGCAACATAGTCTAGAAAGCTAGTTAATCAAAAATACATTCAATGCAATAAGAACAAAGAAAGAATGTCAACTTTAGTGCACAATCTAGTATAGAAAAGCTTGTCTATTTGCAATCATATTTAATTGATCGTGACTTTTGCCCAAAATCTTTACTACTTTCGAAATTAGGTCACAAAACTATTAGGTGAATTATTTGCCTAATTCTAGCTCTAATTAGATGTAAATCTTATAAGTTTCGAACCACACAGAACATGTATTCAAAAGATATCTATATTTTGAAATCAATTCAACAATCTCGTAAAAGCAACGTAGCAATTAAGATGTAGAAAACATAACGATACTATCAATCACATAAATGGAGCTTTAAATTTTTCCCCTAACGTCATGTTTACTAACTACACATAGTTTACGAATTGAATAAAGGAAGAACTAAAGAGTTCTTAAAGAAAAAGATGAAATATCCCATGAATGGATGAAGAACAACACTTTGAGATGTTGGCTTGAAGATCTTGAAAGCAAACAACTCCAAGGTGGCAGAACAAAGTGGGAGGACGGCTAGGATGATGATGTATTGCACAGCTTCTTCTCCTCCTTGGTTGAAAATGCAGAACTATGGAAGCTAGAAAGTGATTTCTGCTTTTGTGAGAGAGGATAGGATGTTGAATGGTAAATTAACGTTGAGAATAACATCCTTATACAGGAGATGACGTGCTAGCATTTTTTTTTTCAACTCTACTTCATTTTGGTAATTCAAGAAATTAATTAATTCATTACATAACAAGAGCCAATATAATAATTCTATGTTATCTCTTCTGCATGATTCAACAAATATAATTCTTCTAGGACCAAGTAGAATCCAATAATGAATATGGGAATGTATCTTTGAAATCTCTTAGTATTTATTTCCATATTTCATCCAAAAGACATGTTATGCAATAAGGAATTCAAATCTGATAATTATTCAAATTTAAAACCGTTTTGTTGTCAAACTCAACATTTGAAAATGTTTCAGATTTTCATGAAACCGTTTTTGTCATCAAACTTAACATTGGTAAATATGTTTTAGATTTTCATGAAACCGTTTTTGTTGTCATACTCAACATTTTGAAAATGTTCTGGATTTTCGTAAAACTATTTTTTGTGTATAAATACAATGTAACTTAACTGAAATTATGAAACTTTTTTTTTTCTTGTCATAAAACTTAGTTGTTACTAGAGAACTATTTCATACCTTATACAATTTTAAGTAATAAAAACTCTTAATGATGTAGTTTTAGCTTTGGTATGACACAACACTGTTGATATCCCAGAGAAGAGAGTATATGTTTTTTAATTTTTTTTTTTAAATAATAGAATGTCAAGCCTTTTATAGAACCAATGGTATGTAAAAATAAATATGACTTACCCACAAGGGCCACGCCAATATTAAGCCATGCAAGGCTATCCTAAAGCAACATAAATGAAATTACCATAGTAATAACACCAAAGAGTCATACCCAGATAATGTTAGGGCAAAGAAGAGAAAGGTGCCCTAACTTATTCACCGAAATCTAGCACCTACCTATGCAGTGGGGGTTTCCCCAGATTCCACAGTAAAAAGACCCATAGAGGTGTTGTGAAATCCCACATCGCCCAAGGGAGAGGAGGTGATGTGACTTATATATGCAAACTCACCTTTCCATAGTAAGATGCGTTTTAGGTGGGAACCCAAGAACAAAACCTTAAGGGCGAGGCTCAAAGCGAACAACATCTTGCTATGTGGACTCAGAGCCGGCCCTGGGATTTCGGGGGCTCTAGGCGAAAAAAAAAATTGGGGCTCCCTCAGTTTCATTCTCAGTCTCATTCTCATGTACTAGTTCACTATGTGCATTAAAGTACTTGCGTAGAGACCCAGCTTGAAGCTTGACTAATGCATCTCTTTTTTGTTTCTCTTTTCTTTTTTTAGCCCCAGAAGGATCCTTACTAATTGGAGCCATGATAACAACCTGCAAAAGATAAAACACATAGAATTTTTAATTGAAACATATTGCCATATAATACAATTACCAATGTATCAAACCGACAAAACCATTTTCAATTCAAACTTACTACCATACAAATGATACAATACTATTATCCTAATATTAAACCCAAATAATGGTCAACAAAGTAGAACAATTTTCAATTGATACAACTATACAAGACCATTATCCTAATATTAAACCCACTTTCAATTGATAGTCAGCAAAGCAAAACAATTTTCAATTGATAGTGAACTAGTCAAGTTGATTGTTGATTAGTTCATCACTTCATTGTTTTGTAGTCTCAGTAGCATGGTAGCACAAACAATCAAATTGAGATTAAAGAATAAAGGAGCACCAGAGACTTGTGTTCTTCCTCTCCTATAGTCCTACCGAGTAGTCGAGTACCGACCTACCGTCCTACCCAAACAGAAATTAAAGAACTCATCTCCCTCTCCCAATGACCCACAGACCCAGATACGAAAATTAAAGAAGAACTGAAGAACAAGATTAAGTCTTAACATAAAATTATCATCACCCAGAATCCCAGATACAGAAGATAAAATAAGACTGCAATAATGGATGAAGAACAACAGGCCTTCGACCTTTTGTTTCTACCCAATTCAAGAAGAACTCGTTTCCTTCTTCCTCTCTCTTGCTCAAATTCAAGACGAAGAGGCATGAAATTTGAGCAAGAGAGAATTACCTGGACAAGTTTCGTCTGAAAAGTGAGAAGCAGAGATCTGGAGACTACAGTTCGGCGCAAGACATGCATCGTTGTTAAGGTGAGAAGAACTGAAGAACAGAAGTCATTTAGAGGCGATCAAACAATCAAATAAGTATCAGATAATTTTATTTTTTTTACATATATATAAAACGAGCTTTTTTTTTTGGGGCCCGTGAAACTGGGGGCCCTAGGCCTGTGCCTATTGGGCCTATGCCCAGGGCCGGCTCTGTGTGGACTGGGTTGTGATAGAATGGTATCAGAGCCACTCCCTGGCCATAAGTGTGCCGATGAGGGCGTTGGGCCCTTAAGCGGGGTGGATTGTGAAATCACACATCGCCCAGCCCAGGAGAGAGGGGGTGTTGTGTCTTACACGTGCAGACTCATCTCTCCATAGTAAGAGGCGTTTTGGGTGGGAGCCCAAGAACAAAACCATGAGGAAGAGGGCCATAATGGACAATATCTTGTTATACAAACTAGGCTGTGACATGTGTCTTCCTCCACCACAGCTTCAGCCATTACCGGATCTTCATCCATTCTTGGCCCCCAGAGGCCTTCCTACATTCTTGGCCCCAAGAGGCCTTCCTACTTTTGTTTCTTTAGAGGTGACACCATAAGTCTGCCAAGATGATTTGGGATAGCCAGCCCTGGGCGTTAACCCTAAATCTAAATGAGTAGTAATCCGAGTGTTAACTTGATTGCTTAGGTGTTGTTGGATTTCATTTTATTATCATCAGCCCTCTTGCTTTTATAAATCTCAATGAAGGATCTTGAATGGTTAAATGATATTAATTTATGGGTAAAAGAAGATATCATTGTGCTAGGTAAAAGGAGGCTTCCTCCAAAGTTCAAGAAATAAAATCTTACTTGAAAGACAACAACTATTGTTGGCGTCGAGACTTTGATGTTGGAAAATTGATTGCTACACTAAAGTTGACTGCAATGGATGGAGGCAATGGTACAAAATTTGAAATCCAGGTAAAGCAAGACAATATTTTTTTTTTTATATATATGGTAATAATCAAGGCATGAGGAATTCTTGAGCTTTACTTGTACTAGCGCAATGAAGAAAATGAAGTTGGTTCTTTGGAACAAGGATGAGAAAACAAAAAGGAGAACTAGGTTTGGCATTAATTAATACTTTGCGCCACTAAAGAATTCATAACAGATACGAACTCGCTCCCAACCTTTGCTTAGCCAAATTATCAAAGCATAATGATATTTCAATAGAAGAAGGAATCCCGACGACAGCAAGGAGGCAAGGAGGAATCTCGTGATCTTTCCCCTCATCCGGTGGCGGTCAACAACAACATTGGCGGTTTCTGCTTCGCTGTTGTTGTATCATTTTCCAGATAGGAATGGTTGTGTTAATACCCTATTGTTGCTGGCTTTAGGCCTGTGGTGGCGACGTAGTTCGGTTTTTCTTTCTTTTTTGAGGCATGGAGGTCATGGGCATCACCTCGAAGGGATTCATGGCGTGAGTTGTGTTTAGATCATGTCCAGTTAGCGGCAGTGGGGATGGCTTATTCGGGCTTCATCGATGCTTTCTGGTGGCGATTCTTTTAGGCTTTGTGGCTCTGGCTTGCTCGTGGCGGGGTGGTGGTTGTGGTAGCTCGTTTTGGTGCATACGGCGTCTCTGCACAAGGAGAGATGACTGGACTGGGTTGGGTTGGGCCACGGGTTAGACCTAGGGCTAGGGTTTTCTTTTGGGCTTTAAGGTTTTTAAAGTTTAGTTCTTAAATTCCAATAACTCCCTAATGTGTTTAGGAAAGATAGTGGGTTTAGGCCCAGCTTTTGGCTTGCTTTTTAGTGGGCTTTAGTTTACACTGCTATGGTTTCTTTTTACACCAAGTTAATGAATCTCCTGAAGTACCACAATTTGCATTGATAAAGGAGATTCAAGATAATTTTCTTAGTGTACGCTGAGATTTGTAGTTGTGTAGGCTTTTAAAATAAGTGAGCATCATTGTACTAGTAGATGGTACCCGTATTCCCTTAATTGCCTGACCATTGAGTTAGGGTACAAGCATAGAGAGTTTATTTGTATGTGTCGCTTTGGCTTTGAGATTAAATGAAATCTCTATTACTAATATAAAAAAAATATTAAAAAAATTAAAACTTTGCTTAGCCAATAAAGCTTAATTAAAAAGCCTAGAGCCTCGAAAGTCCATTTCATTTTCAGCTTACAGTGATAAAGTATACCATCCCAACTAGATCGACCATACAATTAACAATCTCACAAATTCAGTTTGCTATGTTGTTTGTAATTTATTGTTTGGTACTTTGGTTGATAAAGATTTTCTTTTACCAGCAAAATAAAAAAGAAAAGAAAAACCTGCATTCATCAGGCCAACCAATCAAAAAAGACAACGTATGTTCTAATATAAACTCTATGTCTCTAATACCCCTCGTAATTATCCCAAACTTTCGAAAATACCCTTATGTTTAACACGTTTCTTTTTTCTATTGGGTGGACGGAACAAAAACCATAAACAAGACCCCCTCCTCCTTATTCTTCAAGATTTAGCCAAAACCCATTGTCACTACTCTCTCGAGTTTAGCGATCATCGGGTCGTTCTTCTCAGCAGAGTCTCTCCTCCATCTTCCAAGGTTCTGGATATGAAGTTCGAGAGAGAGGTCACTCTAAATTCATTGGCTCGCCAATTCCAACATGGGTTTAAGACGCTTTCTCGTTCTTCTGGACTTCACATATCTGTGGCTGGTCTTCTGGGTATTGCTGGCCTCGTTTTGGCTCTCAAAGACTCCAAATTGGGCAAGCTCAGCAGCTTACAGTGGCTACCCAAGAACGAACGTGGTGATCCCAACTTGCATTTGGTACCTGGGTTGCAAAACCTTGGGAACAATTGTTTCCTGAACGTGATTTTACAGGTACATCCAACTTTAAGCGTGTTGGTTTCTCTTGTTTTTTGCTTTGTACAGTGATTGTGTTATGGATTCTGAGCTGGGTTGAGTGAGTATATGTATTAGGTTTGCTGAAGTCATTGTTATTACTGAAAGTTTGAATCTTTGGAATTTCTCAGGCTCTGGCTAGTTGTTCATACTTTCAACCTTTTCTTCAAAAGGTTTTAGAGGAGTCTGAGTTCTTAGCAGTTGAGGATTCCGCAGATTGCGTGCCGCTTACAATATCTTTAGCTGCATTGTTAGAAGGTTAGCATCAAATGTTTTGCTTTAAAAGAAACTGATAGCAAATGTAGATTTTGAAGATAATAGATTTTTGGGTTTTGAGCCCTTTAGGAATATGGTATAACAGAAATTAATTTATAGTGTTTTTGTAGACCTATGCGCAGGTGGTGGAGGAAGAGTTGTATTGAGTCCACGGCCAGTGATGCTTGCCATAACACATTACATTGAGAACTTTGATCTAACAAGCGAGCAGGTGCTACTTTACTTTGCCTTCTGAATGACAGAACAAATTGAAAAATCCTATGACGTACTGAATGTCTAACACAGTATTCTGTGCATGTAGGATGCAGCAGAAGCATTTCTTCACCTTCTGTCCTCTTTAAGAGAAGAATTCTCAGATTTTTATTGTCCAACTCAAGGTTCTATAGTGGAAGTCTTAGCCTCTAATGGTAGGATTATTACTCCAAAGAGAATGGAGAGCCAAAGTGAGCAGGAAAGATGGCAGCAACGCTTCTTTGGACCATTTGATGGAATTCTTGGCAGTATCCTAACCTGTCGAAGTTGTTCATCACAGGTGATCATATGACCTTCAGAAGAAACTTGTTATTGTGAAACACTTGTATGAGTTACAATTGCCCTCATGTTTGTATATATGTACATTTGGTGTTGTGCAATCAGTAGGACTCTGGCATTTGGTAGGCATGTATGTTGCTGTTGATTTTAGAAAATCAGCTCCTTTGAACTTCTGCCAATTCCATGTGCCTAATTTTTCTTGTTATTTTGTTGGAAGTTTTGTATCTTGTGGTCTGTCATCCTTTTAAGTTGTCTGGTCTTTTAGGTGGGAAATTTTTATGTACAAGATTATTCTTCAGAGTATACTACTTTCACTTGCCACAGTTCTGGTCTCCTGTCCTGATTTATCCTTGTTATTTTTCAGATATCATTGAATTTTGAATCTTTTCACAGCTTGCCTCTTTCACCAGTACTTGATGGTGGTGCCACAATTGTATGTGTACTGAAGACTTCACTCTTTGATATTGTGTATGTTTGAGCCTATCACTTGACTTTTTCTTATAATTATTTTCTTTTACAAAAATGATGCCCCTCTTTTCCTTCGCTTTATTTTCTTATCTTTCCTTATTTCTGTAAAATATTAGATGGCTGGATGTACCTTAGAGGATTGCCTGAAGCAGTTTACTACTGCTGAGCAAGTTGAGAATTACCACTGCAGCCATTGTTGGCATATTGCTGCAGTCAAATATTTATTATCTATGGGAGGAAATGAGGTAAATCTATATTTTAATAGTTGTTATTACATTGAACTAAGGGAAATGAAGGGAAACTGTATAGGATGGTTTAGAAACTGACAACATGACAAAATATATTGAAGCTTGAGGTTGCTGCAGACAATTTATAGAACACTATTGTCACTCGTATGACCTATCCAAGCACATATCTAGAATTTGGACAAGACAATAATAACAGACTTGTTCTATGATGACTCAATTGTATTTCTAAGTATGTTTAAGTATGAAACATGCTACCCCTTACATCATAATACACTAAGAGTACTTTTCACTGTTCATCTAGTGCCATAAATGGATTGGTCTACAAAGGTATTACCCATATGTCCAAAGAGGGGATGCACTTTTTGCAAATTTCTTTTATTTTGTTTGCAGTCCTTTTTTTTTTCCTTCTTCCTTATCATAAATTCTAAATGTCTTCTCTTATTTCTTTAGATTTTCAAGGTTTATACCCGAAGTCCTGAACCCTAACATAACAAGCTGTGCTAAACCCTAATAGACCCTAAACCTTAAACAGATCAACAATTTTTTCCACAAATATTCAAAAAAAGGAAAAAAAATAAAAAAAGGAAGCATCCCAGACCTGAACAAACAAAAGAAATGCAGCTGGTCCTCTGGGGAATGTCCTCCTTGTTTTGGACTTCTGATAATTTACTCTAAATGCTTGCAGGGACTTTTAGTTTATCAAGTTGTGCTCTTTGACTGAATTTCTCTGTTATGCTAGCCTGAGTCCAGCTCTTGAGGTTCTCGTACCTTTATATTGGCTATTAAGTGCTTTAAATATTATACTTGTTGCTGCTGTTTGATTTGCAGGCAGCAATTGAAAAGATTGAGAGTTGCACTGAGCAAGATTCCTGTGACTGTCAAGACTTTTTCATCTAGAATCACTACCATGGTCGAATAGATTTTCACGCACTCTAAAGCAAATAAGTATTGCTCGCTGCCCAAAGGTGTCTCTATTGATGCTTTACTTCTTTTCATAACATTCAGGTACCTTTCAGGTGTAAACTAGACTGAACAGTTGTAGCCAAATAAATAAATGGAGGTTAGGTATGATATTGGGAGACATCTTGGAGACATGGTTTTATTAGATCTATTAAGTGGAAGCGGGATGCACAAAAAAAGTGAGTATATGAGAGTACATAATAACATATATGCCTCAGCTGCTTTGGCATTATCTTAGAACGAATAATGGAATGTGGTATGCTATAGGTCTCTAAAATTCTATTGGAGCTAGATTAAGTATGACCATTAATAAAAAATAAATAGGAGGAATTTTCTGTTGGAACGAGGGATGCAGATATTGCCATATAGCAATTATACACAATACATACGAATTTAATTAACTAATTATGGTCAGTGGGATTTTGGAAAATTTTGTAATTATGGTTGCTTTGAGGGAAATTACTCATAAAATGAACCAGAAAAAAAAAGAAGGAATTCTCATTTTACTTGGTGACCCAATAGAGGAGAAAAGCTGGAATGTTCATTTACAGTTATCAAGTTGTCCTATATCCTGTGGCATTATGTTTATAGCTCTGCTGAATATTTTGTTTCCATGTCAATTACGCTTCAAAAATCATACAAAACCCTTTGTTGGATTGATTGTATTGGTAAAACTAAGCCTGGCCAGTGTGGTTTCCTGGTTGGTTATATATAACCTGTGAAAGAGTGGGTAACCTTCTGTAACTCGGGAAATTAGCTGTAGTTTTCTAATCATCAATAATGTAGGGTATCCTCACAGCTTCATTTGCCTCATAAGTTTTGAGTTATGCACTTCAATCTCTAAGAACATCCATTGTTCTGATTGTGTATTTGCAGATTTTGTGCATTCACCTAAAACGCGTTTCAATCAATGCATTTGGAGAACTTGTAAAACTACAGGTATGTAAGGTTTCTTGCTTTTGATTAGGTCTGGTTCATGATTTTCTCGTCATATTTGAAGGATAACTGAGTGTTTAAAATGGAATTTTGAAACAACTCAACATATGTTACCAATTTCTTTTCCCAGTTGAGAACATATGTATGCCAATGTGCTTTTTTCTTTCTCTGTTTTACAATTGTCTTGAACATGTTATTTGATATGCACATATATCCCTTATTGTACTGAATGATGATTGTAGGGCCATATTTATTTTCCATTGGTTTTGGACCTTTTAAGTTTCATGACAAGTGGGGTGGGAATAAAGCATTGGGAGAAAAACCGGAAAACAGGGCGAGTCCGGCTACAAAGAGAAAACCCTCGGCCCAATCATTTCAATTTAGAGTGTGATCCAAGAAAGTTAAATATTGTCCGGGGACTAGCAAGAGGAAGCACCTTCCAAGAAGAATTAGCTTCAGATGTATCTCAGTTCACTGCAAATGCACAAGATTCAGCAGGAGAATTCAACTTTCCCCCAACTGGAGGCTTTCCAAAAACCATGCCTACAGGCACAAACCAGGTAAAATCTCCTATTTGGTTTTACTTTCTCAAATATTTTTCTCAATAAGTGTAATACTTGGCTAACCAAATCCACTATGAAAGTGACACGTGTACGAAATGGGAACTGAGTCAAAGCAATGAAGAGCAGGAGATGATAACTCCTCCGCCAAATTTCTCAAACCGTAACCGCCAGTGTACCCTCCTCCACTCGCTACGACCTCGCCTGCAGTGTCCCCTACACCGCCCTCTCCATCACTACCTGCATCAGCACCTCCCATGACATCCCCATGCTCATGTGCCGCAAGGAGGTCAAGGACAACGGCACCGCCAAGGCCATCGAACTACTTCAAGCCCGCCCGGGTCTGCCTCATCATCGAGAACCTCGTCACCAGCGGCGCCTCTGTTCTCCAGACCACCGTGCCGTTCTGAGTCGCTGTGTTGAAGGTCAGCCACGGGGCTGAGGAGTTATCTTATGCTCTTCATTGCTTTGGCTCAGTTCCCACTTCTTCCACGTATCATCTTATTATTGGATTTGGTCAGCCTTAGCCAAGTATTATCCTCTCAATAATATCGTGTTGTGTTTGATGAATATTGAACTCGTAAGTTGGGTATTAATGTGTTTGTACCTGGTGCAGCAGAATAGGACTTGCGAATTGGTTCCTTCAGATACTTGTTTGTACCGTCTTGTTGCTGTTGTGGAGCACTTTGGAAGAGCTGGAAGTGGGCATTACACTGTTTATAGAAGTATGGGAGTTGATTCATGTATGGAACAACCTCATGATCAATTTGACTCTTCTACTGCCCGCTGGTTTTCTATTTCAGATTCAGAGGTGTGCAGTGTTTCAAAGGAACATGTTCTTGCTGCAGAAGCTAGCTTGCTTTTCTATGAAAGGTATCAAGGCTAGTGTATCTAAAAGATCATGTTATTCTCAGTAACGGAAACTACATTTTACTCCAGAAAGCTCAAAGCTGATGCCTCAAATGTGACTTTAGGAAAAAGCACTTTAAGATAGCAAGGGCAATGCTGAGGCTTCTGCAACTGGAGAGGGCTACAAACGTCCAAGTAGTGAGGCTAGTTATTTGACTACAGAAACCTCAATTTAATTTTGAAATTGTGATAAGGGAAGTACTTGTCTTAATTATACCTCAACAGTTGAGTACGTGAGTTCTTAGCCAACCATCGAAAGGAAAAACGCAGAATTTTTAGAAATTCTATCAACAATCTTCAACTGAATTGTATGCTATTTGTGAGATTGTTGAAACCTCATTCTTGTATCATCTGCTGATAGTGTGACCTTGCAAAATTGTTGCAGTTGCTTTCAGAAATGTATCTTAGTTTTCCTTTGATTTTGACTCATTAACCTTTTATGGCACGTTTATTTATTTAGAATGAAAAATAATCATGAATCGAAGACAACTGAAATAGGAGAAGAAATGAGGAGTTGATTCCTAAACCCATCTCCCCCTTCATAATCAAGTTCCTGATTATTCAGGCATCGATTCTTTATAAAGAGGTGAGACCTACACATTCCGATTATTTCATGTGTTAGTAAACGCAGGAATGCTTTTGCCCGGAATCATTTCGATTCATTTATGTGTTAGTAAACGTATGAATAGTTTTACCCCGTAATCATTCACTTCCATTCCAAGTAAGTAAACGTGCCCTTAAAGTTTAGATTCAGTTGCTTTGTCAGAAGTTCGAATCTACGACCATCATCTCAACAAACGAAGTGCCACCAAAATAGCACGTCTTTATTTCTTTTTTCTTTTTTTTTTGAAAACAATATTAGAAGGCTTGGTTTGTGCTTTCAAAATTCTTTTTAATACTCGAACATGAGCTCTACCAGGTTTTTATTAAAGGTGACGACAGTTGCATCAACAAATTGCGAAAATGTGTTTTACAAATTTTTTTTATTTAAGGTGATGAATAAGAGAAAAGAGAATTGATTGTCAAATTATTCGAATTTGGATCTCCAATCTGCCAAATATATAGGATTGATGTTGTCTTCAAAATAAAAAATTTTGTAGAAAACTTTGATCGTCTGTGAAAGGTTAAAAAATAAAGGGTCTTTCTAAATGTACTCAACAAATATCTAAATACACACAGCATTCTAAATATTATTCTATATTTTCCATTTTACCCTTGTTTAAATAAACCGAGCAACCCTTGTTTAATTAAACCAGCAAACACAGTAGCAAGCTGAGCATCTCTAAAGCTCTTGGGCTGCTCAGACTGTATGATCACCAAAGAAAATGATAGCTAAACTATATTACCACGGACAAAAGTTATTCAGTGAACAAGAAAATTAGAAATACTCTTTTAACCTTTTTGAGTTTTTCTTTTCCTCTTATCTCCTTGCTTATTATACTTAATAAAGCCTCTGAATTCAATTTAGATGAAACTCTGAGTCTCCAACCTATGTGGGTCTTCTTCTTCACCAGGTAGCAATTAACTTACAAGAGGAAACTAGTAACGCTTACAAATAAACAACTGAACAATGGATCCTTTAGTCAAAGACCATGCTAGGGACTCATAACTTGGGGTAAAGCACAATACAATTCTTCCCATTATGCAACAACCTCCAAAACAAGAATTAACATGGGGATTATGATGGGTGGAAGCAAGTGGAAGATAGACAGTGTGGTCAACTATGATCTCTGGTGCATGAACATCTCTTTTCTCTGCATATTCCTGTGATGCTCCTTCCAAAATAGACTCCACCATATGCAGGCCATCTTCACAACAACGCAATAAAACAGCACTCTTTCAGCTTGAGCAAACTCTAAATGATAAGATCTCGGTGGAAGGCATTTTCAGTTCAAAGGCTATAGGAAGTTAGGAACCACCTCTATTTACCGCTATACTTGTGGCGTTGGTTTGTGTATGCTGGGTGTAATATAACGAGGGCAAAATTGAAAAATACAGGACAATTTTTTAATTGCTGGGTGTTAATGTATGTGACCGAAGGGTCTAATTAACATTTAGACAGAGGGAGATAGAGAGTAAATGAGACACGAGAAGTATAGTGGTTCATCTCCTGCCTTAGCAGGAAACTACGTCCACTTGAAGTGTTGCACTATATGGGTTTGGGCCTTGCAGCCCAAAGGGATTACAAAGTGTGTAATGGGATGAAGATTAAGTGGGAGGATGGGTCCCCTTTTATAGGTAAGGGAACCCCTCTCCTTTACATTTTCTTCTATGTGGGACTAAGAGTCTTTATTCTAGTATAGAAAGCATGTTGTGGAGGCATATTGGCAAGGCCGAGAAGGTTGCTTCCTGGCGAGGTCTTGGCCACTTCCGACTACCACGGGGTAGATTGTATGTCGGGCTACAGTATGCATGTCGTGGTTGGGCCCCACATTGGCTTGTGGGCCCCCCTAGGAGAGTGTTACTTAAGCTTGGTGAGATAGTAAATTAGTCATGCTAGTGAGAGATATCTACACTGGGTATATTAAGAAATTTGCTGGGTTCAAATAGAAACACCCAGCACTTCTGTCAATGAATAAAATTTTGGGTAAATTTCGCAAACATAACACCAAGTAAATGCCACTAATAATTCTTATACACAAAGTTTCAAACCAAACATTTCGGTACACGAAATCTGAAACTCGACCCACTATCAGTACACGACGTCAATTTTTGACACCAAAATGTCCATTATGCCCTCAGTTCTTTTTTTTTTAAATTTTTTTAATGTTATTTTTTTTTTCCTTCATTTTATCTCTTTCTTCTTCCTTCTTCCGGGCTCACTCCCTTGCTTCCAACGCTGCCTTCCTCACCTTGCATAACAGAAAAAAAAAATGACTCGAGTCATTTATAAACGAAGGAAAAAAAAATAACAGAAAAAAAAAATTATTAAAAAAAAAAAGAATTGAGGGCATAATGGACATTTTGGTGTCAAAAATTGACGTCGTGTACTGATAGTGGGTCGAGTTTCATATTTCGTGTACCGAAATGTTTGGTTTGAAACTTTGTGTATAAGAATTATTAGTGGCCTTTACTTGGTGTACTGTTTGCGGAATTTTCCCTAAAATTTTTATCGATGACTTTTTCATCAATTTAAATAAATAAAAAATTAGTCTCTTGACCACCCATTCGTTGATAGAAGGTTTAGTAGAGTGGAGATCAAGTCACATATTATTTTATTTCTTCTTTTGATCACGATAATATTTTGTTTCTTCTTTTTATCAAACGATATTACCATCTGATTCAAATCCAAATTATTAAATCATCTAGCTGCTTCCAAAAATTAGGTAGGGTTGACGTAGACTTCATTTGACTTTTTAGCTCTCTCCCATCTCAGCTTCGTTGAATTGTCAAAGTGACATGCGCATCAGACTTTTAACTCTTCAACCTTGCTTTAAACCCCAGTACTCCATACCACCTCTCGAGTGGTTCATCGACCTATTCAGAACTTATCTGAGAGTTGAAACTTATATATGAATATGTGTAACATGGCATTCTGATCATTTATCTCCTCGTAACCAGCTATACATATAGTATATGTTCAAAATGAATGTAAAATTTGTACGTGGATTTTATTCTGGTATCTTCACCGATCATATACAAAAACAATCCAACCCTTATTAGCAGCTATCCTCTTCGTGAAATATGTGTAAAATATTATTTGGACCTAATATTATCTACATTAAGTAAATAACAAATTGATTAAACTTTTTACAATAAATAGGAAATATATGAATTATCTACCTAGACACCTAATGAGTTTTGGTATGTCACTCATATGGTTATGAATCTATTTTGATAAAGATAAATATCTAATTCGTTGATATGATAACCATAGCATCTCTAGAGATAACTCTTATGCTAGGATAGGACTCTTTTATGGGAAGACCTATCTAGCTTGTATATATAGGTGCTTGAAGTCCCTATTCTCTGTGTGTGACAAATACATTCAGTCCTGCCCTATAGATAGGAGTTAAACACACAGAAGAGTAGAAGACTTTCTTGCGTGTAGCTGCTTGGAGGTTGAAGCTCGGAGCCTTGTGTTGAATAGCTGTGTTTGTTGCTGTGAAGAAATGACTGTTGTACATGAAGTAGGTGATTCATCTCCGCTCAATGTGTTCTAGTCCATGTTGTATTGATCGTTTGGTTGTGTTTATGTATTTTGTGAAATGATCATTGGATTGCTCATTAAGTTAACAAATGGTATCAAAGCATGTTTTCATAAATCATAAATCATTTTAGAAGATCAATTCATTATTTTTGAACTAGAGTTTTGTGTTAGGTTAAAATTTGCAAAACGTTTTGGGAAATTAGGGTTTTGGATAACAGGCCAAGAAAACAAATTTTAAAACAGACTCTAAGCCTTCTTTGACATGACGCGCGGCCCATGACCCATACCCGATCTAGAAGAAACCTTCTCACGAAGGCTACAGTTTTTACCGTTGTTTCATAACGGATAGTTTTTCTGGGTTTTGGTATGGATCGTGAAGCAGCACCCGAGTTTCTTCACAAACTCGAAGTGGATTCAAAACCACATCATCCAAATCGGATAAAGATCATTCTTGGGGAATACAAGTTTTGGGGATTATTGCTTCCGCTAAAATTGTTGCAGAATTGCGGTCGCAAAGGTTAGACTTTCTGAGAACCATATTTCAATTCAAAGCTTTAATTCGTTTTCTGTTGAATTGCAAGAACACTAGAAGCATTCCCGGCGTGCACCTAGGCTAGAGTAGATGGTGACTGGATGAAATTTAAGTTTTGGTGTGCTTAAGTTTCTGAATCGAATTGAGTTGAATTGAAATGTTTTTTTGTGCTTTCCCTGTGATTGTTTTTGGATGGTTATGCTTGATGCTTTGCATTATGCTGTTATGTATTTCTAAATGATAATGATAATATGATGAAGTTAATGAATGGTTAAGTTGAAAATTCATGCTATCTCCCTGTATATACTATCATATTTTCATTGGCAAAATTGCAGATTAAGTAAAGTCTCTCTTCAAATGCTTTGAATTGAATTTAGTTAAACTTTACTTAGGTCATAGATTGTTGCAAATGAGAATAGGCATGTTGCACAAAGCAATTTCTGTTATTATTTGCATTTGATCATTAAGATAAAAATGACCTGGAACTTGTGTTAATTGCTTCAAACTGTGCTTACTTGTGTCCTCCAAAGAGGTGTTAAAACTGCATAGTTTGGTAACCAACAACTTCACACATATTTTGAATTCATATTTTGATACTTGAAGACTTTTCTACTGTCATAAGATGTTGATTGTCTTTTTGGATAACTTGAATTCTCTAATTGTGGGGTGAAGATTCAGAAACTTAAGTACATTATGTCGACTGCTACAAAAGTGTTGCCTAATGTGAAATTCAGTTTTGGGGTATTTTCATTGATATAGTATCTTGTGGTACTTGTTGCCATGGTTTTGAACTGCTTTTGGAACTATCACATAAATCTGCAGAACTATTGCTAAATTGAAATTGGAACTTACAAAATTTTTCTTTTTGTTTTTTTTGCTCATTAGGAAGTATTTACATGAACCTCAACAATGTTTTGATGCTCATTGGAACAAACTTTAGAGCCTGGAGAGATTCGGTAGAGCGTTATATGATGCTGCATGAGAATATAGACCTAGTCTTTCATGAGGGTGAACCTGATGCATTAATTGAAGATAGTTCAGCTGAGGAGGTTAAGGCATTTAAAGCTTGGCACATGTCAAATAGAATGGCCAAGAACACCATTAAAAACACTATGTCTGACATTGTAAGAGGTAGTGTAGAAGAACCTGACTTGGCTACTGACTATATGGAGGTCATTGAGAGAAAATTTAAAGAGAGTGAGAAGGCAGAGGCTGCAAGATTGTGATCTAAGGCTTTTCATAAGCTGAAGTATGAAGGATCTGGGGGAGTTAGAGAGCACATAATGAAGCTGATCCACATTAATGCTAACACTATACCACAAAGTTAAACAGAGTACAGTTCATTAACTGTCGTCTGAATGAAAAAGCTGTTGTTATCTAGTAGCCTGTCGTCTGATTGACCTCATTCAGACGACAGTTAAAAACCATTGTCTGTTCAAAATTCACACAACATATATAGATAGTATGTGTTGTCTGAATATTTCCAAATTAAAATAATTAGGTTTAACTATTGTCTGTTACAAACTCACACGACAGTTGTTTATTAACTGTTGAGAAAAGCTGTAGGGCTAAATATTGGTTACTACCCTGTGGTTTAGGTCCAAAATCAATTCATTCCCTGGACTTCTAATTTCATCAAAAACACCCCTGTACTTTCAATTTTGATCTAATATGTCCAATTTGTTAATATTCTGCTATGAGTTCAACCTATAGTTGGATTATTTGATGAAAAAAATTTTATTTGATAGATTTCTAATAGTGAGACCCACTCCTAAATTGACTATGTATGCCACCTCAACACCATATCATAAAACATAGGCCATATATGAGCCACGTCAACAAGTTAAATGACTCAATTATCGGAAGACTAACAAATTGGACCTATTAGATCAAAATTGAAACTGCAGGGGTATTTTTGATAAAATTAGAAGTCCTGGGACTGAATTGATTTTGGACCTAAACCACAGGGTAGTAACCAGTATTTAGCCCAAAGCTATATTACCTCAACAGTTTTAGGAAAACTGTGTTGTGTGTGATTAATCTCAGACAACAGCAACACAACTACATGATGTCTGAAATAATTTCACACCACACAGTTATAATGACATTGTTGTCTGAAATGAATCTCCAACAAGTGTCATTCTTGTTTTAGTTGTGTCTTATGCAAATAAAACATCAGAAGATTTAGGAATCTATCGTTTGATAGGAACTCAGACAACAGTTAATCATTGTTTGTGTTGTAGGATTTGCATAAGGTATAACAGTCCACTGATGGGATATATCGTCTAATAGGAACTCTGACAACAGTTTTTATTATATTTAGTTGTGGTTTATGAATCTTAGTCAACATATTATTGTTATATCTGTTATCTGATTTCAATATTAGACGACAGTAACTTTATTATACATGTTACCGGAGTGGAGATCACACAACGTCAATTTGTTATTTTTGTTGTATGAAATAAATTCAGACAACATGTATTATTTGTTGTTTCTAGATGTGATACGTAAGTGGACCTTAGACAATGGTTTTGTGAACCCTTCTATTGTGTGATACCTTTGGAAACTACAGTTATCTTTGCACAATTGTTGCAAATATGAATGTTCAATCATATCCCAAACAAATCCAAAATAAAACATTGTCATATATTAATTACATCTGTTTCTTTCATTGTCAATCCAAAACATTTCCAAAAGTACATAGTTATATCCAGATACGATCAAATCCAGCAATCCTAACCAAAAGCAACCTCAATCTAGAAAGTAATAATATTGTCTATCTTGTAAAATCAAGCTTACCAAAATAAGTCACCAACAACTAACTAGATGCGATACTACTGCTTACATATATGTTTTAACAACAAATTTTGCCTACTCGTTTCCGACTTCATCAATGTGTTGCTGGGTATATGCTGTTGTCCCTCTTTTCTCCCACTAAAACAAATTGATTTGCTCTTAGTGTTCAGAAAACTATCCAATAACTCATAACCACAAACTTATATATAGCATCCAATACATACAGCAAGCCTTCTAGGATGAATAGTCTTTAATATATAACAAATTAAGAATAGAACTATGAGACAAAAGCTTCAGAATCATAAGGGAAGCATATTCAAGTAGTATTGTTTTACCTTGAAAAGGCATTCAGTGTTATTCTCATGCTGTACTTGTAACTTCTTGGCTTCAAGAGCAAGTTAAAGGTCTTCAGACAAACCAAAAGCTGGTTGTGGATGACTGAA
This sequence comes from Rosa lucieae, assembly GCA_024704745.1. NCBI lineage: Eukaryota > Viridiplantae > Streptophyta > Magnoliopsida > Rosales > Rosaceae > Rosa > Rosa lucieae. The sequence goes on along the minus strand of CM045493.1, from coordinate 29,924,998 downwards.
CACATGAGAAATGGAAAGAGGGTATCATATGAGAGATGTAAAGTGCAATGTTTTTTCTGACTTTTCGTAAAGAGCAAGTTCAAGATTAAGAGCAAGATTAACTACGACTGAGACCAGAAACCAAAATGAGAGTAAAAACCTATACTAAACTACTCTGATTTCAATGAAATGTTATATACACTAAAGTAACACACTAAACTAGATACTAGTAAATTTTTGGGGAATTTGGAGATCATTTGCTATGCTAATTAATTCAAAGAAAATAGAGCACAGAAACTTGCAAAAACATAAACAAAAGATAGTGTGAAACTTGGTGTATCAGAAGTCTTGGACGGCTGATGTGCCTTGGAGGCATTATAGAATCCTGCTATTTTCACAAATTTGGCTATTTTCACTATGCAACATACCAGTTCATTTTGAAATGTATAGCAGAAAGAAAAAGTTAGAATGACGTTGTTTTTGTATATAGGTGACGTAAAAATAATAGCTCTATTGTCTAGTAATTAATAACTCAATTTATATGAAGTCAGGGAAGGCATGATCCTATAAAATTTCAGCCATCGTTACTGAAGACTTGCTCCAGTACATCATTATCCTCGAACGAACTTCGTAACTAATCATTAGCCTTCATATAAATTGTCCAAATGTTAGCAGCTAAATCACAATATGAAATTGGCTAATTACAAAATTGAAAGAATGAAACCAATTAGTGACAAAATATACTCATTAGTTACTGTGAACAACATACTTTATGGGTAAGCCTGCAACTTGGTGGCCTAAATAGCAATTGACATAGCATTTCTTGGATTAATTGTATGAAACCAATATATACAATTTTATCTAAATAATGTATTAGACATTAGCAAACATTCTATTCACTTTAGTACTTAAAAAAAAATCCAATCATTTTCGCAAAGAAAGCTACTCATCAGATCAAAGTATTATTTTGATTATCATTACAAACATTGTCATCGTCATTACTACTGCAAGTTCCAGTACTTGAATGTTGAATGCATTGTAGATGCATCTTTGGTATATGGTAAACTATATTCAATCTTTCCATTTTGGTCAGATTACAAATGAACCAGTCCATCACCATTGTCCTTCTACTCTGTCCCATCCAACAACAAACCTCTAAATAAGTTCCATGACTTTCAATCTCCCCATTTCCCAAGGTCCTACATATAAAATGATCAGAAACTGGTCTGAGGATAAAACATATTAACATACAATTTTGCAGTGGACAAAACAGTCATAATCATCCAAGTCCAATTCTTTGGACACAAAACACCACGACCTCTTCTTTGAAACTGAATCATACCCACCTTTATGTCTCACAACACAGAACAATTTGAACAAATCCACATGTTGCCTATTACCAAAAACTGCAGACATAGGTCTAACAACATATCTAACGAAAATATTCTTGAGAAAAATATATAGAATTTGATCAAATGTATATGTCTGCCTACTCCTATAATCATCATTGTTATCCTCAACATATTCTACACCATCTTTTACAGTATCAATACAATTAGTACCCTTATGATCGTTACCATCATCATCACCACATCCTACATCATATTTTACAGATTTAATACCACTACCAAGACTATCACCATTAATTAGATACTTCCAAAGCAAGATTCAGTAAATCAAATTAATCTCTGTTGTTCCATCCTAAATTAATAACTGTCTACTAAATGTTTTATAACTTTTTTGGAAGACAAATCAGGACTAAATTTATGTTGACAACAAGGACTAAATTTAAGACAATAATGACACAGTAATAAACAAAATAAGAGAGAGAGAGAGAGAGAGAGAGAGAGCTCTTTAAAACTATGAGCTGAAAACAATATACAAACGTCACTATTCTTACCTTAGGATATAACCTACATGGCAAAGTAAAAGGGAAAATGTCAAAAGCTGATCATTTTATCAAAAAAGTCAAATTAATAGTCAGTCAAACCTACACAGAGCACCCATCAACACTGACCCAGAAAACATGAAATTAATGTAAAGGAAAAGCAATGGGGAAACTCACATGCATGGCCTTCAACTCTGCCAGTCTGCCTCCTTTGCAAACAACTCAACCTGCCTCATCTCTTGTTGCTTCTTTAGGACTTCAACCCAACCAAAAATTGTCATTTCCAGAATTCATTTCTTTACCCAAATCATGAAGCATAACTGAAAATACCAAATTTCTTTCTCCAAATGTTCTTGACAACCAAACAAAGCAAGTAAATTGCAATAAGAACTATCACACTACGCCCATATTAAGCAAACCCAAAATCATCCAACCAAAATCCATATCTAGTACACTGAGAGTTGAACAGAGAGAAAGACATAAAATTTCTGAAGCTATAGAGAGCTACCTGATAAGCAACATGAAGACGAAAGCCCTCAGAAACCGAATTGGAAGCGAAATTCGAAGACAAAGGTCCTGAATCAACGAACCCGAATAAAAAATGAAATCAAGGAACCCGAATAAAAAATGAACTCAAATTTCCGTAAATTTATCGAAAAAGGATCTGAATCAGAGTAAAGGATTGGTTACTTGGAAGAGTGTGCAAGCCTTTCAATGCGTCGTCGAACGGTAAGTCTTCTGAATCCAGAGCACCGTTGATCTGGTGGTGGCTTTTGCTGTTTCAGTCTCTGTGAAGAGGCGAGGAGGTCGGCGCAACGGTAAGTCTTCCAAATCCATAGCACCGCCGAACTAGTAGAAGTTTAATGAGCGATCGGACGGGAGAGCTACGTAAGTAGAGGGAATGAGCAATCTGGTGACTACGTCTCGCCTTGTCTGTCTGAGCTCGTCCACAGCTTCCTTGAGGAACAAGAATAGTCTTCGGATTCGTGGTCGAGGGACGACGACGATTATGACTGAGATATGAGCCTTAAGTCATCGAATGAGAATGAGGGAGCAGGGGTTGAACTAAGCAAGGCTGAGTGAGACTGAGAGTGAGAGGTTTGTGCAGGAATGGAAGTAGGGCTGAGAGTGAGGGAGGTTTGTGCGAGAATGGAAAGAGGCTGGAGCTGAAGGTTTGTGCGAGATTGACCTAATCTTTTTAGCCAAGTTTTTTTTTTTTTTTTAGGCTTTTCAGACAACAGATGTTGTTGTTGCTGTTGTCCGGGTTTTTGCAATTTCATTACATTCCATCTTTATGACCATGTGTTGGATGAGAAAAGAACAAACAACTGGTTTAATAAATCTGTCGTCTGATGAACTCAGACGACAGAAAAATTCAATTTGTTGTCTGATAAGTGTCGTGTGATTCACTTATTCTAGTTGTGTAGGCTCAGGGAGTTACTGATGGGAGTGAATGATAGCCAAGTGGTGCATGTTACACTGTATTCCCTGCCAAATACCTTCAGTGGACTTAGAACCAGCTACAATGCTCTAAAGGGTACCTGGACCATAGATGAGCTCATATCTATCTGTGCTGATGAAGAAGATAGAATTAAGAAAGAGAGAGAACCTGCAACCTCTGTGAACCTGGTGGAAAAGCCAAAGAAAAAGAAGAACAAGCTTAAAGTCACCAAAACCATCACTAAGCCATCTGGAAACACTGCAGCACCTAACACTACCAAAGCTTTTAAGTTCAAGAGCTATTTTTGCAAGAAAGTAGGACATATGAAGAAGGACTGCTCAGGTTTTAAAGCTTGGTTGGTGAAGAAGGGTAAGAATTTCTTAAGTACTACAGAAACCTTTTCTTTAGAAATTAATTTTGTCAATATAGAACCTCACACTTATTGGTTAGATTTTGGCTCACCCTTGCATATTACGAATTCTTTACAGGGATTCACAAAGAAGAGGGCACCAAGAAGTGAAGAAACTAATGTCTGTGTGGGAAATGGCATGAGGGTTGTAGTGAAGGCTATAGGAGCCTTAAGGCTAGATTTAGGTTTTGGAAATTTTTTAGTTTTGGATGATGTTTATTACATTCCCTCGATTAAAAGGAATTTGCTTTCTATGTCTCTTTTGGTTAAGACTGGTTGTTATTTTTACATTGATTTGGATGTGATTACACGTATTTTTATACGTGTAATTATATCTAAAATACTAGAATTAAGCTAATCCTCAAGTTAATTAATATATAGTTAATCTATTTTTATTTATTTGTAGGTAATAAGTGGAGTTACGAAAATTGCGAGAAATAAAGCGAAAATGGAGCAATCTGGAGTTTGGATAGAAGAATGAAATAGTCAATGTGGGTAAACCGTGATCAATGCTATCAAGGGAGCGAAATCTAATTGCTTCCCATAATATATGTGGAAATGCAATGAAAAGAGAGAAGAAGAAGAAACAATTATATTAATTAATCATTTGATGATTAATTATGCATGCATGCCATAATCACGTGCAGCAATTAAACAATTAATCTTTGTTTAATTGACTTGAGTCATTTGGCAGCCATTCATTAATTCATTTCCCTATGTTTTGATGGCAGCCCAAGACCAATTAAATCCTCATCTTTTCCCCTTCGACAACAGCCACGTGCCCCTCTATGTCATTCCTTTCTTCTCTCTTTTAAAAACCCACCGTGCATTATTTTGTTCCTTCCTTCTTAACTGGCACGTGCACCCTACTCTCCTTATCTCTTCACATAATTGCAGCCATATATATATCATCATTCTCTGACCCTAGCTACAACAGTGCCACACCAAAAAAATAGAGGCAGCCCCTTTGGGCTGCTCTCTCTCCTCTCCTCTCCTCCTTCTCCTCCATTTTTCCTCTTTTCTTTAGTTTTATTTTAGGGATTTCAAGGATTTACTCACCCAAAACTTCAAGGATTCATCAAAGGACTCAACCTCTACAAGATTCAAGACTTGGGTATTTTGTGGGAGTTGTAATTCAAGACTAGTCATGCTAGCTTTTTAGCTATTTATGATTTTTCTTGTTTTCTCCTACACATCTCTACTCTTTTCTATTTGAATTTTGTAATTTTGATGTCTATGATTATGGGTTGTGAGTAATTTTTTTGTTGGGAGTTAGGGTTGTGAAGCCCTAACTCATCTTGTATAAATATTGATGCTTTAATTTTAATAAATGCAATTTCCATTGTGTATGCTTTAAATCCGAATGTATTGGTCCTTAGAAGCATGTTTCTAGGCTTTGTCAACCTTTGGAATTATGTTGTGGGCAATTGTGATGAATAGATTGATAAATTGACAACTTATTGGTCTTGTGGCATCTAGGATTTAAGTGTGGTAACCATTAGCTAGCTTAATTGTAGCTAAGCTTGCTTGGGTCTCTATTATCTTGCACTCTAGGCCTCTAATTTTAGATATTGCGGCCTTAACCGGCGTAATGCCTAAATTAGAGAGTTGATTGTGGCCCTAACCGGCATAATCGATACACCGAAAGGATAATTGGTTTAGTAGCCTTGACCGGTACTAAATACGGGACTTAACACATATAGCAAATGCATGCATTTATGAATTGGCACCGACGATAACTTGTTGTGTTGAATAGACAAGCTCTAGGACTTTGAATTTGTCTTGTAATTGAGTGTATATGTGATCTATGCTTGACTATATGTGTGCACATAGCCTATGTTAGGTTCGTTCATCATAGTTAGAGAAACATATAGATTATTCGATTAACTTGCATGCCTTATTTGTGAGCTTTTGAGCCTAATATCCATAGTGTATGCATTGTTCATTCACTTTTTCTTCCATGTGTGTACAATTTCATGACATTGCGTATCTAGAACTTGCTTGAGACCTCTCGAGGCTACTTTTAGCTTGCGACATGATAGAAAGGATGGAGGCATTAGGTTTAATACCACCATGGCCAAAGAAGCATGTGCCCAAAAATATTTACCACTAGATTGCCACTTTGAGCCTATTTATATAATTTAGCCTTTTTGTTCATTACCACCACAAATTCCTACCTAGCCTATACACTTTTATCCTACCCTTCCATGGTAGTTGGTGAAGCGATTCGAGAGAATGACTTTATGTTTGAGTGCTTCCAAAGAAAAGAAAAGTCAAAAGTGTGAGGTTATAAAAGAATAAGTGTGGGGGTGAGTGATTTGTATAGAAAAGAAAGTTCTCAAAAAAAAAAAAAAAAAAAAAAAAAAGAAAAAAAAAGAAAAAAGAAGAAGTTTGTGCAAATAGAAAGAAAGTTTAAGGAAGAGAAAAGTAAAAAAAAAAATAAAAATAAAGGGGTTGTGTGAAAAAAGTGTGGGGGTGAGTGATTTGTATAGAAAAGAAAGTTCTCAAAAAAAAAAAAAAAAAAAAAAAAAAAAAAAAAAGTATTACATAGTATAGTAGTGTAGTGTGGGTTGTACATTGGGTTTAGAGTAAGTGAGTTAGCATTTGAAAGCAAAAGTCATATATCTCTACAAGAGAGAGTTACTTCACCGATTTCCGTGGACTTTGTCTTTCCCTATCCTTCATTTCTATTAGCCACTTGCCTTTAGCCCCATTACAACCAAATAAAAGACCTCTTAATCTTGAATGTTGTGGGTTACCTAGTGGAGATGAGATCGAAGAGCAAGCATATGGTAATGCGTGTTGTGAAATTGCTTTTGAGTGAAATATAAATAGCCCCTAAATACTTGAGCGGTAATATTTAGTGAACCTATGTGAGTTTAGTGGGTTATATCGGGTCTTCTATGTGTCTATTTGATTATGGTGGATTGGTGTGACACATGGTTTATACATGCATATACTTGAGCATTTCTTACATGTGCATCTTCATTGCCTTACAAATTTATAATTTCTATGTTATGTTTTGTCGACTTCATGGTCATATACATAATTAGTTCTCCGAGGGTTATGGTTGGAAAGGCTAATACTACACTATCTTTATGTTTGTGAGTTACTAGATTATCATATTATATTTCATTTAGTATTGCTTGAGGACAAGCAAACTTCAAGTGTGGGGGTGTGATTACACGTATTTTTATACGTGTAATTATATCTAAAATACTAGAATTAAGCTAATCCTCAAGTTAATTAATATATAGTTAATCTATTTTTATTTATTTGTAGGTAATAAGTGGAGTTACGAAAATTGCGAGAAAATAAAGCGAAAATGGAGCAATCTGGAGTTTGGATAGAAGAATGAAATAGTCAATGTGGGTAAACCGTGATCAATGCTATCAAGGGAGCGAAATCTAATTGCTTCCCATAATATATGTGGAAATGCAATGAAAAGAGAGAAGAAGAAGAAACAATTATATTAATTAATCATTTGATGATTAATTATGCATGCATGCCATAATCACGTGCAGCAATTAAACAATTAATCTTTGTTTAATTGACTTGAGTCATTTGGCAGCCATTCATTAATTCATTTCCCTATGTTTTGATGGCAGCCCAAGACCAATTAAATCCTCATCTTTTCCCCTTCGACAACAGCCACGTGCCCCTCTATTTCATTCCTTTCTTCTCTCTTTTAAAAACCCACCGTGCATTATTTTGTTCCTTCCTTCTTAACTGGCACGTGCACCCTACTCTCCTTATCTCTTCACATAATTGCAGCCATATATATATCATCATTCTCTGACCCTAGCTACAACAGTGCCACACCAAAAAAATAGAGGCAGCCCCTTTGGGCTGCTCTCTCTCCTCTCCTCTCCTCTCCTCTCCTCCTCCATTTTTCCTCTTTTCTTTAGTTTTATTTTAGGGATTTCAAGGATTTACTCACCCAAAACTTCAAGGATTCATCAAAGGACTCAACCTCTACAAGATTCAAGACTTGGGTATTTTGTGGGAGTTGTAATTCAAGACTAGTCATGCTAGCTTTTTAGCTATTTATGATTTTTCTTGTTTTCTCCTACACATCTCTACTCTTTTCTATTTGAATTTTGTAATTTTGATGTCTATGATTATGGGTTGTGAGTAATTTTTTTGTTGGGAGTTAGGGTTGTGAAGCCCTAACTCATCTTGTATAAATATTGATGCTTTAATTTTAATAAATGCAATTTCCATTGTGTATGCTTTAAATCCGAATGTATTGGTCCTTAGAAGCATGTTTCTAGGCTTTGTCAACCTTTGGAATTATGTTGTGGGCAATTGTGATGAATAGATTGATAAATTGACAACTTATTGGTCTTGTGGCATCTAGGATTTAAGTGTGGTAACCATTAGCTAGCTTAATTGTAGCTAAGCTTGCTTGGGTCTCTATTATCTTGCACTCTAGGCCTCTAATTTTAGATATTGCGGCCTTAACCGGCGTAATGCCTAAATTAGAGAGTTGATTGTGGCCCTAACCGGCATAATCGATACACCGAAAGGATAATTGGTTTAGTAGCCTTGACCGGTACTAAATACGGGACTTAACACATATAGGAAATGCATGCATTTATGAAATTGGCACCGATATTTGCAAGATAGTTAGTGTGAATCACCCGACACTCCCATATTCCCATAAATTTGAAAATCCAAATTTAATTTTCTAGTTCGTTAATTAGTTGTTTAGTTTACTTTCGGTTGCGTTTAGTTTAGTTAATCCACAATTCAAAACTTCATACAATTTCGACTCATTTGTTTATATCCACCACTAGGCTCTTAGTTTTGATTAGGCTTTGGTGAAAACCAAAGCCGAGCATTGCTAAGGCTTGGTGCCTTAGATTAACATTTTTATTTATTTTCTTTTTCTTTTCTTTGTTTGCTAAGTGTCTTTATTTCCGATTACCCAAGGATTGTGGGTTAGCCACTAATCCCCGTGGTACGATAAACTTTGGGCATAATATTTCCCTATCTTGACAATGATACGTACGCTTGCGTAAATGTGTATCAAGTCAGGATGGAATAAAAATTTGGGCTAAATACTGATTACTACCCTATAGTTTGGGTCCAAAATCAATTCAGTCCCTGAACTTCTAATTTCATCAAAAACACCCCTATACTTTCAATTTTGATATAATAAGTCCAATTTGTTAGTTTTCCAATAATTGAAGTTATTTAACTTGTTAACGCGGTTCATATATGGCCTATGTTTTATGATGTACTGTCGAGATGGCCTGCATAGTCAATTTAGGAGTGAGTCTTACTATAAAATAAATAGTTTTTTAACAAATAATCCAACTATAACTTGAATTCATAACAGAATATTAATGAATTGGACATATTAGATCAAAATTGAAAGTGCATGGGTGTTTTTGATGAAATTAGAAGTCCAGGGACTGAACTGATTTTGGACCTACACTACAGGGTAGTAACTCGTATTTAGCTCTAAAAATTTCTAAAGATTCCTTGTTATATGGTTCTGGTGTTATTTTGGATAATTATATGAAATTAAATTGTTCAATACCTCAACAAGTAATCTCACTTGTTGAAGATAGAAATAGCACATCAAGTAACAACACCATCACAGGTGTTAAAAGAACCTTATTCAATGATAAATAAGCTTACATGTGGCATAGGAGACTTGGCCACATTTCAAAAGAAAGTCTGCAAATATTAGTGAAGAACAAAACACTTCTAGAACTAGATTTTTCAGACCTAACTGACTGCATTGAATGTTTTAAAGGTAAAATGACAAACTTAAGGAAGAAAAATGCTAGCAGAAGTACAAAATTGCTAGAGCTAATTCATACAGATATATGTGGTCCCTTCAGGCATAAAACAATATGTGGCAATGTTTATTTCATTACATTCATAGATGATTATTCAAGGTACTGTTGCATCTACCTATTGTCAGAAAAATCACAGTCCCTTTAGGCTTTTAAAATTTTCAAAACTGAAGTTGAACATCAACTAGAAATGAAAATTAAGACTGTGAGGTCTGATAGAGGGGGTGAATTCTATGGTAAGTATATTGAGCAAGGATAACAAAAGGGTCCATTTTCTTTATACCTGCAAGATGTAGGTATAAAGGCTCAATATACAACATCATACAATCCCCAATAGAATGGTGTTGCAGAGAGAAAAAATAGAACTCTATTGAATATGGTTAGGAGTATGATGTGTACTTCTGGATTGCCTAAAATGCTTTGGGGAGAAGCTTTAAGAACTGCAAACTATCTTTGCAATAGGTCTCCAAGCAAATCTGTGGATAAAACACCATTTGAGTCTTGGTGTGGTAGGCAACCTAGTCTGCTTCATTGCCATGTATGGGGTTTTAAAGCTGAGGCAAGAATTTACAATCCCAATTTAGGAAAACTTGACCCTAAATCTGTAACTTGTCATTTTCATAGGCTATTGTGAAAAGTCTAAAGGTTACAAACTCTATGCACCTCACTACTCATCTAGAATTTTTGAAACTCATCAGGTCAAATTTCTGGGGGAGAGTATTTGTAATACAAAATTTAAAGATTTAATTAATGATTTTGAGGAAATTGCAGAAAGTGAGGATATAGAAATAGAAATGTCAAACTTTAAAAATAATGCAGAAACTGAAAGTGAAGTTCACAATGCAGTAGGTGGTGACTTAGAGCTTGAAAACCAAAATGTTGAAGTGGCTGAACCTATGCCAGACCAAAATGTTCCTGAACCTATACCAGACCAAAATATTTCTGAACCTAGAAGATCACAAAGAACTAGGAAGCCAACTTTTGGAGGTGAAAATGATATTTATGAGGTTTATCTGCAAGAAGTTGAGAGCACATTAGCAGATGATAATGATCCTACAAATTTTAAGCAATCTGCAGAAAGTAATGAGTCAAAACAATGGATGCAGAGCTTGAATCCATGTATAATAATGAAGTGTGGGAGCTTATGAAGCCAAATCCAAATCACAAGCTTATAGGCAGCAAGTGGGTGTTCAAAACTAAGAGAGATGCCAAGGGAAACATTGAGAGATACAAAGCAAGACTTGTAGCTAAAGGATTCACACAAAAGGAGGGTATAGATTTTACAGAAACATTTTCACCAGTTTTAACTAAGGACTCTTTTAGAATCATAATGGCTCTTTTAGCTCACTATGATATGGAATTACATCAAATGGATGTAAAAACAGCCTTCTTAAATGGTGAACTGGAGGAAGTGATATACATGTCACAACCAGAAGGCTATATTGAAACTGGAAAAGAAAACTTAGTCTGTAAACTTAAGAAATCTATATATGGACTTAAACAGGCATCTAGGCAATGATTTAGAAAATTTGATTCTGTGGTTGCATCTTTTGGTTTTACTGAAAACCTTGTTGATGAATGTGTTTATCTTAAAATTGTTGGTTCTTATCCTATATGTAGATGACATTCTCCTTGCTAGCAGTAACATTAAGTTGCTGAAAGATACCAATATTTCTATCAAATTTTTTTGATATGAAGGATCTAGGAGAGGCTTCTTATGTATTAGGAATTGAGATAAAGAGAGACAGAGCATAAGGTTTATTGGGATTATCTCAACAAGCCTACATTTCAAAAATACTTCAGAGATTTGATATGGCTACTTGTGCTCATGGGGAGGTTCCAATATTTAAAGGAGATAAATTAAATAAGGATCAATGCCCTAAAACAAGTGTTGAGAAAAGGGAAATGCAGTCTGTACCACATGCTAGATTAGTTGGCAGTCTCATGTATGCACAAGTGTGCACCATGCCAGATTTATCCTTTGCAGTTGGCATGTTATCCAGGTTTCAATCTGATCCTGGACACAAGCATTGGATTGCTGGCAAAAAGGTATTGAGATACCTACAGAGGACCAAGAGTCACATGCTTGTGTATAAGCGTGTAAAGAAGCTTGAACTTGTAGGCTTCACAGACTCATATTTTGCAGGCAATTATCCTGCATCAATGAAGTATACTTATGGCTATGTATATATGTTGGCAGGTGGTGTAGTGGGTTGGAAAATAATGAAACAATCATTGATAGCCACATCCACCATGCAAACAGAAATAATTGCTATGTATGAAGGTGTATGTGAAGGCCTATGGATCAGAAACTTTCTTTTAGAAACAAAGATTTTAAGTAATCTTGTTGATGGAAAATTGAAGGTTTATTGTGACAATGAAGCTGCAGTATTCTTTAGCAAGAATAGTAAGAGGTCCAATAACTCAAAGCATATTGACTTGAAGTTCTACAGTGTGAGAAAGAGGGTAAAAGATGGAGAGATTGATATAGCTATCATTAGTACAGATGCACAGCTTGCAGACTCCTTTACCAAGGCATTACCAGTTTCAGTTTTTAAGAAACATGTTGAGGACATGGGAATTTTGTCCAGTTTAGATTCTTGAGTTTAGAAAGAGCAAAAATTAAAAAGATCATGTTTTCACTTTCTTAGTTTGAAAGTTTCAATTTATTTCAGTTTGCAGTTCATTTTAGAAACAATATGTACTCTTTTGATAAATGAATAAAACTTGAGGTATTTCCAGATATATTGTTTCACAGCTTGGTTTCATTTTGAAAATGATTAATTGCTGTTATTTTCAATTTTGTTATTTATCAGGTGGATGGTGATATGCATATATTCAATAAGAGGCAAACATGTAATCCACTGGTGCTTAAGTAAATAATGTTTGCATTATGTTTTGATATTCAAAATTTTTAGTTGGACTATGATCAAGTGGTTACTGCAGAATGACATACTTTACCACTTGATTTCATCATATCATTTTGTAGTTCATGTGAGATGCAAAGGTTATTATTAGTGATTTGGAACAAGTGTGTTTACACAAGCATGTTTATTTCCAAGTTCTATTTTAGTTGCTGCATTATTGACAGAACTGAATGGATTTTGAGAAACCATATATTTCAGTGCACACTTTGGCTATTTTCTGGAATGAGTTTTGGTTCAGTTGTTATGTAGACATATTGGTCCAAGGGGGAGATTGTAAAATATCATTTGGACCTAATATTATCTACATTAAGTAAATAACAAATTGATTAAACTTATTACAATAAATAGGAAATATATGAATTATCTACCTAGACACCTAATGAGTTTTGGTATGTCACTCATATGGTTAGGAATCCATTTTGATAAAGATAAATATCTAATTAGTTGATATGATAACCATAGCATCTCTAGAGATAACTCTTAGGCTAGGATAAGACTTTTTTATGGGAAGACCTATCTAGCTTGTATATATAGGTGCTTGAAGTCCCTATTCTCTGTGTGTGACAAATACATTCAGTCCTGCCCCATAGATAGGAGTTAAACACACAGAAGAGTAGAAGACTTTTTTGTGTGTAGCTGCTTGGAGGTTGAAGCTCGGAGCCTTGTGTTGAATAGTTGTGTTTGTTGCTGTGAAGAAATGGCTGTTGTACATGAAGCAGGTGATTCATCTCCACTCAATGTGGTCTAGTTCATGTTGTATTGATCGTTTGGTTGTGTTTATGTATTTTGTGAAATGATCATTGGATTGCTCATTAAGTTAACAATATGCTTATTTAAGCAAGGGTATTATAAGTAGCAACGATCAAGAGTAATGAAACCAGTGGCTCGATAATGAAAGAATCTAGGCATCTAGCAGTGATTCATTCCTCAGCTCCACTATAGTTTAAAGTTATGAAATGTATGCTGTATATGAGCTAGTCTCAGAAAAATGTTCATATCGATCGCTTGTCTAAGAAGCAGGAATATGTACAATCTTAGTGTACTCTGTATGCAGGCACCTGATTTGGTTATTATGACTGGGGTTTCTCCGTCAACGCCTACCAGTAATCTCATATAATAACAAGCTAGCTATGTAGATTATCGAAATTTTCAATGGTTGATGGATCTCATCTTACAACCAACTACTAAGGCGAAATTTTCAATATGTAGATTATATGCTCAATATATATGTCAAAATTAATCATATATCTTGCTCTGATGCAAAAGATATGCATGTCTAAGTAACTGGAAATAAACAAAACATATAGATTAATCCGCTATCTGGTAATTTCATCCATGAGAATTTCCGTAAGGAAGCAGAATCCTTTCTATATACAAAAGACCCCTTTGTATAAAGCACAATACCACATAAGTGTTTAATTATCTGTGGCTTTGTATGTTTTCTTTAAGCATGTATATTTTCATAACTTTTTTTCCATTCCTAATGAAATAGGGAGCATAGATGGAGACTAATTAAACTAAACATTCTTTCACTCTTTCAATCTAAATATAGTACTTAGACAACAAAGGTTGCTCTATGTATATTTAATTGTGGATTGGAGGCTTTTTACTTGCTGGAGTGTAATCCATAGCCAGTAAATCATTACTCTCATCTGGCACTACTCCATCATCTTCTTTGATCCCATGTTTCAAGTTGTCATCATGGTTCTTCTCATCAGATCTATAATTACTTGGCGCCACTCCCAAACTTCGTGCTGCAGCAAATTACAAAGCCAAGAGGTTCATAATTAGGGTTAGCTGGGTTTATTTTTGTGCTATCAGAGAGAGTTCATTAATTGACAGATCAAAGACCAGGAATTTACCTTCAGTAGTTGTCATAGTGATGAACCAAAGAAAGATGAAAGCCACGAGAACAAGGTGCTTGTTCGTATCACAGCTGCCATCTCTTAATATGTGTTCAAGTACGTGCTGATCTTTTTAATTCCTGGAAAGCTTATCAGGTCTCTCAGTTGTGAAATGAATATATATGGAGTGTCTTCTTATATAGAGAGATATGAACAGTGTTTTGCTGGCAATGGACAGCGACGTAATATTATTGCAATTCTCTTGTGAGAAATGAGGTCGTGTTGAGTCACCATCAATGTCTCCTGCTGTCTGCCCTTGAAATGATATCTTGGCTTGGACAAGACGCTCCTTAGCCTACTTGTATACATATAACACTCCTGTCATGAGTGTGAATATACTTAAGTAAATCACAGAGGTTGGCACAGTGCCAAAGAAGGGATGATGCCCTAGACCATATTAATGCTTCCTTTTTATCTTGATGAATAATTTTGCATGTAGGATCGATTTTACCACGTGGTAATGTCAACTGCGTGGTGTACCCACAAGTTTTTGCTAGACATATGCGTCGTCACATGTTTTATTTTTTCATATATCATGCATCCTTCGTTTAGTGTTCCAAACCCAAGAACTAAACCCTAAAATTCTCCACTCCAGCAATTTTGTTCCTTAAATAGTCAAACCTGGCCAAATTGCGTCAGTCAAACAATAATTTATTGGATATTTAAAAAAAAAAAAAAATTTATTACACACGCACACACACCATTACTCGTTGCTACGTGGTACATCCAATATTCCAATATATCGAATAATGAATTTTTCTGCGTAGAAGCATACTATTTCATTCTACATAAAGAGAAGGAAATATAAGAATTTAAGAGTACGTAAGAGCGACAGATGATAAGCATGAGCAAAGACTCCTCCCCCCCCCCCCCGACATCTTACATTTCATGAAGATCATTTTCTCCTCTGATTTTCCCACATATAAATAATGAACTAATCAACATGGTGTTGTTGTTATGATTCTTGTACGTAATAGTTGTAGTAACGTGTAAACAAAAGGAATTGATGCATGCGGGTAAAATTAAATATATCTCACGAGGTAAAAGATCAAACATTTCATCAATTAATGACTAGCTAGCTCTTTTTGATCTGTTTGTTCCAATCATCTATCCAAACATAAAGTACTAGCTACATGTGAATAGTTGAGCTCATTGTTTGAAATCTGTGCAGCTATACCAGCTGTTAGCAGCTTTGCTTGATTCTCTTGTTTTGCTTATTAGATGCTTTTGTTCTGGGAAACAGACACCAGGGAACAGCTTAAAGCAAACCAAGCTAGATTTGTAGGGTTTACATATGGTGGCTAGCGATTTACAGCCTAATGACCAGAGAAGAGTTTATGACCCCGACTTACCTTGCTTCTCAAGATGGAGCATAGCAATGTGGGCTGTTGGGTTTCAGAGGCACATTAAGGAGCTGGGATTGTTTTTAGCCACAAAAAGTTGGCAGAAGGAGTTTCTTGTTTGGACTTGATGTAAGAAAAACTTGGCTTATTTGAACTTGATTTAATTACTTTTCATAGAGATGCATGGGTCTTTGCATCTGACAATTAATTAACCCATATACATAAACCCTAAACCCTAATCCCTCCTCCTCATATATTGAAGTGTTAACGAAAGAATTAAGCACTCGAGGACTAAACTGAGAAATTGAAAACTCAACGTTCGAGTGTAAATTTTCAGACTAAAACACAAGTACCAGATGCAATTGATTGACCGAAGCCTAGTTTGGATTCAAGCACAAAGACTAGAGGACTCATAATTGAAATAATATGACTAAATGTTGTAACTATCTAATAATAAGACATTTATGTTTAACGCGAAATCGAGAATGTTGTTCCTTCATCTCCATATCATTCTAAATAATGGATGAAATTTCTGGATGAAGACAGAATTTGCATAGACCCCCCTTACACACCAGTTTTAGTCAAGTAATGGGGACAAACACTAAGATGTTCCTGTAAACCATTTTTGACCTCCCTCATAGCAGACCATATTCCCCACTAATAAATAACTAACTTCCAAATATATATGATTGATCAAGTGGCAGATATTCAGGCATCCAATGAAGGATTCCAAATTATCCGTATACCCGGTTGTTTACAGAAACAAAACCAAACATTATTCATGCAGTGATTGATAAAAAGAGCATTACATATCCTAATTAATTTATTCTAGTCCATTTGCCTTTCGGATTGAATTTCTGAGTCTTGTGTTTTTTGTGGTTATTAGGCCCTTCTAGTCAAGGAACTAATCAAAAGTTAGCTACTAACACAAGTTTACAATCCGAACCCTAGCCTAAAATCTCTAAGATGCATGAGATCGAACACTAAAAAAGAAAAAGAAGAAAAGACTCATAACTCAAAGGACTAAACTCGTGAAAGAAAAAAACGATTCACCAGTCTAATAAAAAAAGGGAATTGAAACCCTAATTCGATCGTATTCACAATGAACTAGCTAGCGCCTAATTACAGATGCAGGCAAGTAATTAGCTAATTAAAAAGTGGATTAATCATGGAAGAAACCATGCATTAAATTATGAAGGGAGAAAACCCAACATAGGTGGGACTAATATCGTTTTCAGATAAGGAAGATGAACATTGTTATGTAAGAAAATCACGTGGGAAGCAGATGGTTCATGTTTGGTCCATTTTGTGTCCCCGTAATTGCTTTTGCTTGTCCTCAATTTATATGAACACACACCAAACATGACCTGTTTTGCCAATCAGAGCTACATGTAGCTTCATATAGTGATCGATATCGACGTACTGCTGAGAATATTAATATCGACTGATGATCATCCCCATGCTTTTCCCCTTCTTCTTTAAACTCTAAAAGAATGAATTAAATTGACAGATATATACATTATTATGCATGGCGTATAAAAGTGAGTTAAGTTTGTATTAGGAACTTAATCAGGAGATATGTCATTTTTAGCTACAGATACTGCCATAAACTTGTTCCTATATTCACGTTCGCTTGCGTGTCTAATAGTCCTCAATAAATATTGTTAATTTTCCAAATATAAAAATTTAATTATGATAAAAAAAAGATGTAAAATGAACATTATAACTTTCACACACAACTATTAGGGCACGTTTACCTACTTGGAATGAAAGGGAATGATTACGGGGTAAAAATATTCCTGCGTTTACTAACACATAAAGCAATCGGAATGATTCAGGGTAAAAGAATTCCTTCGTTTACTAACACATGAAGGAATCGGAATTGATATATGTAGGTCCCACCTCCTTATCAGGAATCGATTTCTGAATACTCAGGAATTCGATTATGAAGGGGGAAGATGAGTTTAGGAATCATTCCTCCGGAATCAATACCGATTCATTTCTTCTCTCATTCCACTTGTCTCCGATTCATGATTATTTTCCATTCCAAGTAAGTAAACATGCCATTAGTTCTGGGATATAGATCTCTAATCTATAAGAGCAAGTGCACCCGTAGTCAAGAAAAGGCAAAGTCGAGAAGTCAAGAATTCGACCAGTCAAGTTACTATTCACTACCACTGGACATGGGTTTCCACCCGTTTTTTTTCTTAACCGGTCAAGACCGTTCATTATTATATTTTTTAACTGTTCATTGAAAATAATTTTTTTGGGTGTGAGATGTTAGGAAAAATTTTAGGGGTGTCTCGAAAATCAACTTTTTATACATACATAATTTGGGAAAACTTTCTTCATGAAAGTTATAGAGATCATCGATACGAGTTCGTGCATATATGGAATGCAAAAATCGGAGTTTGTATGAATTAGTTATAAATTTTTGAAAATTTGAAAATTTTCTATAAATAACAAAAATTTCTGGTCCTTTTTTATAAGGACATATTTTTCTTCTTTTCTTCACTTTCACCCCTGAAACTCTCTCTTCTCTCTCCTCCGCGTCTCCTCAGACCCATCGGGTCCCGACCGACCCGACCCAAGTTTTCCGGCGCCGTCATGCGTCCTCCGGCAGCGGACCCGGGCCATACGGGCTCGCCTCGGCCCGCTCGTCCTCCCCACAGTGGTGTCTTACCTCACCACTCAGGCCAGAAGGAGATCGAAGGCCTCCCACAGCCGTGCGACATGACCCGGCCGGAAGTCCAGTTTTCCGGCATCCTCTCGGGGACAAAATCCTGCTGCAGGTCGGCCACGTGGCGCTTCTGGATTAGTCCGTGTCTTCCACCCTTGGATTTAGCCGCGTCTGTCTCTTCGCAGCTTCCTGATGTCACCCACGTTCTGTGGTTGGCCGAGCTGGCAGCTCCATGACCTTGGGCAAGAAAATAGTCATCGGCTTGCCCCTTTATTTTACCTCAGTCATGCAAAGCCAAAGTTTGGCTGGTCAAACAAAGCCCGGTGGAAGGTTGTTTCTCTCCATGCCCGGTCAACACATCATCATTCCCTCACTTTGCCCGGACAAAGTCATACTGGTGGACTTGCTCTAAGGTTTTGAGTTCGACTTAAGGAACGACCAATTAATTATTGTTTTTGTTTTTGTTTTTGTTTTTGTTTTTGTGTGGTTCCCGAGGGGATACCGAGAATTATTGGGAAAGCTTACAAAGCTCTGTCACCTGTCCACCAAAATAGAGATCAGAGAATAGACTGGTGTTGCCGACTACAATTCTCTGACACCTAAGTCAGATGTTTGTAAGAGTATTGATAAGATAATCATAAATGAGAGGAAATGCATGCATGTATAGTGTGGGTCAGTACTTGCCTTCTTTCCCTTTACAATGTGGGCTTACCAAAGTTGGTAAGTTCGGGCCCGCCTGGTTTAATGGCAGAGTTTTTGTGGTGTTTTTGGTGTTTCTACTAAGCACATAGCCGGTATCAATAGTTATAATGAAAAACATTAAGAATTTCCAGCATCTTAGTTGTTAGAGTAGTATTGGACAATGCAAGTATATATTATTAGTTCAATTCGTATCATGGCTTGCGCTTGATCTATTACTCTTATGCTTCCATTTAATTTGAATTCCCCATTTTTTCTAGCTATAGGCCCTTGCTTCAAACCCTAAACCCTCATTAGCTCCCGATAGGAGTCGAATTCTAAGGGTTCGCTGCTTTCCGGTCACTCGTCCAGGACTGACCGATGAAAAGAAAGGATGAAGGAGGCACACAAGGGTGGATGTACAATGCGTTCCTTTTTGTTCGTCCCAATCTTGGTAATATATAGTATGATATTTTTATGTTTAGTTCTTAGTTGGTTTCTACATGGATGTCCAAACTTTTAAATGAAGCAGTAGTTCGTTTTGTTTTAATCATATTTTAGGATATTTAAACTCTCGATCTCCAGAGTGACTTGTTCTATGTATTCAACTTGTGTAGTTCATAAGAGCATTTCCAATAGTAGAAGTTACTTTTTAGTTAAATTTAGCTAAAATTAAGAAATATAGCTATTGTTTTAACAATGTTGCTCTATCATGCAGTAGTAGCTATTTGTAAGTAATATACTATATTTTATCCAATTGTAAACTGACATGTGCACAAAAGAGGAGAGAGAAATATAACTTTTACTTTAGCTATTCTTGATTTCTAACTAAATACAGCTAGCCATTTTAACTTAGCTATAGCTAATATGTTAGAGTTGAATTTACCTTCAAAAATAGTTATATATAGCTAAAAATTGAATTTAGCTATTTTGTTGGAGATGATCAACAATCTTAATTAATCCAATAACTTTGAAGTTGTACCTTAAAGCGCTTGACATTATTATATCTTGATCTAATATAGCTAGTTGAAACATATCGTGGTGGTTTTATATATATTATTAGGAGTGAGGTAGCAAGCCACCTCAGTTACATTAGTGAGTTAATAATACATCCATTCAGTCAGTATTCGGACTGAGGTCCATGAGAGTATCCCAGCAAAGCCATACTGATCTCCCACTGCAGGCGCACGAATTCAAAAGCCCTAGCCTTCAAACTTGCTGGCCAAAAACTGGTGGGAGTTGGGATTCAAACTCTAGACATGTGGATTCCATACTAGGCAGCTCAACAATTCTTATCACACCAGGTGGTTGTGGCGGGGCTTTTTTATACTTTTTTTTTTTTTTTTCAAATAATGAGGATGAGGTGGTAGCTACTCTACCATAGTCTGAGATATGTGACAATTAAACACCCACACAAATGCGAAAGGTACCACTACATCCGAAAGCCCACCACCCATCTTTCATTAGACAATAAAGTACAAAAAGAAAAAAAAAAAAAAATTAGGCCAAAACCACTCTCAAAAGAAAGTAAGGTAAGCCTTACCATGGACATGAACGTGAAATCTACAATAAGGAACCAAATTTATAGAAGGGAACAAAATAAGCAATACGGCTTTCACACACAAAAAAAAAAAAAAAAAAAACAAAGGCTATTCTAGAAGCGAAGTCTCGACCATATAGCATTATAGATTTATAGCTAGCCTCCTATAAGGAAGTCAAGCAAAGATCTCCACCAAACAAAACCCTTGTTATTGGCAACATAGTTAGTAAGACTATCAGCTAAAGAATTACGCTTCCGAAATATGTGAGAAGCACGAAAGTGAAGTTGGTCCCTTCGTAATCTAGTGGCTTTGCTTTAAGCTGAGCAGGTCCTGGGTTCGATCGGATTGGCATATAGTCTGCCTGAGGAAGGCATAATCATCAAGTAACCAAGTGAGACGAATTAGAGTAATGTACCACCGATGGAAAATCAGTTTCTAACCAAATATGAGTCAACTGACAAACTTATGTGCACAACCACCTTGAACAAGAAACCACCTATGAATAAGCAGCCATCTAGATTAATTTTAGAATATTTATTTATATTTATTTTTGTTCTATACTATGTGTAAAATATGAAAAAGAAAACTGTAAAAATTGTTTATAATACTTTTGGTTCAAAAGTAATCGTAATGGGTCCTAATAAGCACCGACTCCGACACGGACACAACGACATTTTGAAAAACTTAGGACATGACACGTTGTCGACAGGACAATTACAATATTTGAAGAATAATATAATAAAAAAGTTGTCTCACCTAGTACAAAATAACATAAAATGAATTGAAATTACCAATTTTCTCATACTAAAATTATAAAATATATTCCAAAACATAGAGGCTTTCATGGTTTTTAATAAAACAATAGTCATAGAAAATTTAATACATATAACAGTTTTTTTTTTTTTTTTAAACAAATACCATTCTAACATTACATAAGAGAAAAACTTCAGTCATATACATTCCTCTTGTTCTTATTGTCCACATACATAATGATATAATTTATTCCGTAATTGAAAAAGAGCTGAACTAGTGTCGATTATAACAACACGCGTGTCGATGTTGTGTCCTCCAAAGTGTCGGAAAGTCAAGTCAACCGACATATATAGTCTCGGCTTGTCTTGAAAAATGTTTAAGTGTCAAACACGTGACACGGGACCAATGTAATTAGAGTGTGTATGCTTTGAAGAACAAGTCATTTGAAAAGTAGGAAGTATGCATTATTGACGTTTGTATAACTAACAGAGAGTCTAAGGTGATTAATGGAGAATTCCATGACAGCACGTTTCCGTACTTGGAATGGGTATAGGGATGGAGCAATAGATTTCAATAGTTGAGTTCTCTTTAGTTTATTAATATATACGGTATGGAAATGAGTATGGGTCCCACATCAATATCAAGAATTGATTCCTGAGTATCCAGTTATCAGGTGGGTGAATAACTCTCCCTCTCTCATCTCTCTCCCCATTCTTCTCTTAATCCTTGTTTAAACTAATCCAATCATCCAGTTATCAGGTGGGTGAATATCTTTATCTCATCTATTCCAAACTAAATTAGGGTTTCTTTCAAATCTTAGGATGACCACGCATGAGGTGAATCAACAAGAAAATCTGATTTTGTTTCTGGGTCCTTAGTAAGGTAGCACAAGAAGGGCGAGTCTAACACCTTGGTTACCTACTTGGATTCAGCTGGAATGGACATAGCCTTGCCACGACATTCAGTTCCTCAATTTCTAGGGTTTCCCTAGTTTCCAATATTTCCCTCTTCAAGTTTTTTTTTTTCTACATTCGATCTTCATGATCCCTTCTTGTTTATTGAATCGTTGAATTATTGAATCGTTTGATTTTGTATGTGACTTGCTCAGTCGATGATAAGAGCATAATTAAATGACGATGTTATTTCTCATATTTACTTTACTAGTTTATCTTATTTTCTATGTTATTTTTATGTTTATTAGGTTTTCCGAAGCAAAGAAGGAATTAAATATGATCAAAATGAAGGAGATATGTGCAATTTATGAGGAATCTTGGACTCCTGACGATCAAGGATGACTCAAGAAAATGTACTGCATTGGAGATGGAAGTATTCAACAAATAATAGACTTGGTGAACACTTATTGGATAGGATGATGACAATTAATCCTAAGCCAATTAGAATATTCACAAGGAAGCTTTCTCTTGAAGCTAAGGAGTTAAAGTCCCAAAAAGAGTGAAGAATGACACAAGAAACAACATAAAAACTCTTTTTGGACATTGGAGTCAAACAACATCGCACATACAAAGAAGCAAAAGATCAAAATAACTCAAGAAGAAAAAGAAAACATCCAGACCGTCTGAACGATCGATCGGTCGCCCGTTTTCCGAGATCGATCGCTCATCCCTATTTTCATATTTTTCGGTATTGTTGTTCTTTTGCCTGCATAAACTTTTTTGTGTTTTTGAATCCAACTATCTGTAATTAATTTTTCTTAGTTAGGGGGTTGTTGAAGCGCCTGACATGATCCACAAAATTATTTGACATTCAATTTATACTTCTTTTAGTTTAGATGAGGTTTTGTTTACTATTTGTTCTTTACTTGTATGTTTTGGTGGCCAACATAGTATGCATGTTAGTATTCTATTTCTTTAATAGTTTGATGTCCCTGTCGATAGTTGGACTCCCCAAACCTTCTAGAGAAGCGATTGTTGATTTTCGCTAATATTTAAATTGAACCCTAGCAGGTTAAACAAGATGCTAAGTTTATTGTGATGTCTCAAACCATTTTAGATCTTAATGACATATTCTTATTAAATCTAATAAGCGTACATTTAGGTTGCATGTTAGAAAATAGCCTAGGTGTAGAGAACTTACTGCCTAGCATACAAAGTAAGAGAGGGTAATAAGTTGTGTTCAAGCGTACCGAGCCAGCCTGAGTATCTTTATCTAAGTTAATTGGATTAGAATAGGAAAAATTGTTTTGTATGTGATTGTCAGTGGTGGAACTTATTCCCTAGCTAGTCCCATCATCTTGATCTCAACCATTATAAAATCTGTAATTTGTTTTCTTTACTTTATATCCTCTTTCTTTACATACTTTATTTCCCGCCATATCAAACAAACTCCAAATTTCATCATATTTTGTATGTTGGATGCCCTGTACGTATAGTACACCTCTGTAAATTTTCATATTTTCCTGATTGGTTTGGTTTAGGTTTTTAATTTTTTTCTCGCATGGGCATAGCTAGGTAAAAATAACTAGAGGACTCAACTGACCCTCCTGTTTTAGCACTTGCCTATACCAATTATGAGGTTTTAGTTTTATTCTCATGGCTAATTCTTGTTACTTTATTCACTTGAGCTTCCTCTACTTCATATATATATATATATATATATATATTGTTTCTTCTTCACTTTTCTACTAGAGTTCTCTAGTTTCAATATATTTGAGCAAAGTACCTTGAGAGAAATCTTATTAAAGAGAATTATAAACATGTTAAAATGATTTATGAATTACATTTTCTATGTCATTAGATGAACTTAAACCGTAATTAATTTTGTTATGGAAGGCTAACTCTCATTGCCAAAGTTTCTAACTATGCAACTGGTTTTTCGATTACTATTAATTACACTACTAGAATTTTGTTAATAGACATCAGTCTAGAATGTATGTAAAACTAAAATCCGACCGATCTCTTAGTGGGTGATGTAAAAGATAGAGAAAATCAGACGTTGGTCAAAAACTGATATCTCAAATTACAACCAACATCGCTTCTAAAACACAAATCGATGTATAATCGTTATGATCATCATAATTTTGCATGTTAACTATAATTCTTCATATTTTCACATTTTATGCTTAATAAAGTATATGTCGAACAATACATAAGTGAACATTTTAATATATTACAATTTCAAAAATGATGTCTGATACTCTTCTAGACATCAGTGTTCAAAAAATATTGTTTGTTCTTGGCCATTTTTACATGCATCTTGTCACCTTATTTTTCTAAGAACAATGTATGTGCCTTTAGGCAACATCGGCTACTTTATTAAGAATGATGTGTTAGTTTACCCAGAACATCATTTATGTTTATGTGAAACGATGTTTACAGGTTTCGTGTACATCACTTTTTTTCACATAAACTGATGTGTTATTTTGTTTTAGGACATCACTTCTGTTTATCAAAACCGATGTCATGTATTTCATGGTAAATCGGTTTACTTTATAGCAACTGATTTGTACGTTGACAATAGATAATGGTTTGGTGTTTAGATATCGATGTGCATTGATTTTGTGTACATTGTTTTTGGGGTGACATTTCGATATGTTGATAATCATGAGACATCGATTTTTATTTTGGTAATGATTTCTAATCTCTGAATTGACATAGTTTTCTTTGATTTTTATTTTGGTAATGATTTCTAATCTTTGAATTGACATAGTTTTCTTTGACATTACTATTTTGTTATGCATTTATATACATCAGTTCATTTTGACAAGCATGATGTGCAAAATAATCACCTAGCTGCTGGTGGGAAAAGAAATACATTTCTCATCATCAAAAAATTGGGGCTTTCCTTTAATTTTCTCATCTTCATTCATGATTCTACATAATTCACAAAATAAAACTCCAAAACCTATAAAGGATAGCCCATAAACATATTAGCAACCAACTACAAAAGTTCTACACCAAACTTTGCTTCAAAGCAAAAACTAGCTAGCCTCTTACTCAAAATCATGTTAATTGGTAGCCAAAAGTCCTACACCAAACTCTGTATATAATCAACCACTTCAATGCGCATGTTGTCAATTTCATTTTGGCTATATGATTTGCACATCTTTACCGCCGACTAGAAATGTATAAAACAACATATAGTCACAATCATTGGGTAAACAATCTAATTAATACTTAATTAAACCAAAATGTTCTTCATAATATAATGCATATATACGTACCTTCGTTAGAAATGAAAGTGTCTCATCCTCCTTGTATCCCATAACATCATAACCACACTCAACCCCACCTGGTTGTTTAAGTACGCCATATTTATTAAAAGTATTGAATTAGAAAAGCATTGACATACTAAATGTAATGTATTATCTCAGTCAAACAGATGTATAAGTCTTACTGGAAACGGTTTTACTTTAAGCAGTTTGTTGGCCCTACCAGTTTCAGCATTGAAGGTTTTCACCGCACTACACAACCATTGTCATTACCCAATTTAAATACTACTTGGTCAAAAAAATAGCTCAACGTATATAATGTAGTTTCATGTCATCTATAAGTAAACAACACTTAAGCCAATATACTAATCATAAAAGATGCAGCATATAGCAAAATCCAATCACCTAATTCAAAATGAATGCTTCGTTAACCCAAAACTAACTGAAATAGAAAACCCATCAACCAAAGGTACCCTAAACATTGTTCGGATAACAAGATCCTCAGGCCAAGTTACGTGACACCCAATAGCTAGCTTCCCTAACGAATTTCATCTCACTCGTGATGGGGAAAGGAAGTAGTGCATCTAGTTTAAGAATCATGCACCGATACATGAACAATTCCCTCCTTCAATGGAACTCCATGCACTATCTTGCTTAGTTCCCCCTCTTCCAATACGGAACCGAAAACAGCTATATTATTGATATTATCTACTGCTAGCTCACATACCTTGTCACCCTAAGAGGGGAAAAAAAAGTGATCAATTCTACCAAAGGCCTGAAGCATAATTTATACACAAGTACAATCCAAATAAACTACATATATTGTTACATTTCCAGGAGTAGGTATAATGTCACATTCCTCCACATTTTCGATGACCTTGCCATCATTAGGATCAGATTTGTCAATCCTTGCTCTATCATGAAAACTCCCTTTATCTGATATAGGGGAAATGACATTCTACCCTGTGGCAAGGGGATGCATAGCTGTCTTCTCTGTTACTAGTGCTTCTAGATGTTCAATCCTTTGATATAACATCTCTTCCGTCTTTGCTTGCTACGCAAGAAGCATTTTCTTTGCCTCCTCCAACTCTTTATCATGCTCTTTATCACGGGCCATGCCAATATATCTGCCTGAGTAATTCGAACCCAAATCAAGTCTAACACCCATGTCAACCATATCTAAGCAGGCAGCCACACTATCTTTTGTTTTATAAGACATGTTTAGTAGTGTACCAATCATACTCTCACAAAAGTTCTTCTCAATATGCATTACATCGAGAGCATGGCGAACATGAAGAGATTTCCAATACTCCAAGTTTAAAAAAATGGATTTTTTCTTCCAAGCAGAATCTGGGGTTTTTTTTTTTCCCTTTCCATACTCATAGTTAATATCTTCTACCCTCTTTAATACTTCCTCTCCCGATAGCGGTGTAGGTGCAACTTCAAATTCTTGCTTATTATTAAAAGCTTTTTTCTGCCTTTGATAAGGATGATGACGTGGCAAGTACATACGATGGCAACTATAAGACATTTTCCTACTGTAGGGCAAATGTATGACTGAAGTTTTGTCACCACAAATTGGACATAATTTGTATCATATTGTGGTGCACCCCGATAAGTTTCCATATGTGGGGAAGTTATTGATAGTCCACAACAAAATAGCTCTTAGTGTGAAATATTCTCTCCTGTGTGCATCGTAAACATCATTAACTCATTCCCACAAACTTTGCAAATCATCAATCAATGACTCTAAGTAGATATCAATGTCATTTCCTTGCTGTTTCAGACCAGATATTAACAGAGATAACATCATAAACTTCCTCTTCATGCATAACCACGGAGGAAGGTTGTAAGTCACCAATATTACGGACTAACAACTATATCTATTACTTAGAGAACTATGTGGATTAATACCATCAGCTAACAAAGCCAACTGAAGATTTCTTGATTCTCCAATAAATTCGGGTCATTTATAATCTACCAACTTCCCGGCGGGAGAATCAGCTGGATGGCGCATGTGTCCATCCTTAGTTCACTTGTCCTCATGCCAAGTAAGCATTTCGGCAGTGTCAGCAGATCTGAATAAGCGGTTGAATCTAGGAATTATAGGAAAATACCATAACATCTTGGCTGGTTGCCCCACTTTAACAGTTTTATCCTTCTTTAGCTTCCAACGAGACAAACCACACTTAGGACAAGTGATTTCATAGGAAAACACTTTCATATACAAAATGCAGTCATTAGGACATGCATGAATTTTTTTCATTTTGCAGGCCTAAATTGCTGAGAGTCTTCTTTGCCTCATATAGACTTTGGGGGAGTACATTATCTTTAGGAAGCAAAGACCCAACAGTGGAAATTAACTCAGAAAAGCAAGTATCACTCATACCGAACCTAGCTTTCAAGTTATGAAGTTGCACCAATGAATCTAACTTGGTGCGTTCACTATTTTCAAATAAAGGTCTCTCTGCATCCTCAACAAACTTATTAAACTCAAATGACTCATCGTCATAATCACCCTCATTAAAGGCTGCTTGACACATATCAATAGGTTCAGACCCAATTTGACGGTTTTGGGGCTGGCCTTCTCCACCAGGCACACTAGCACAAGAGGACAAAGACGGTTCTCCATGCCACATCTAGGTTGTGTAGCTCAAACTAAAGCCATAATCATACAAATGGCCCCTAATGACTGTAATTGACTTTTTTTTTTTTTTTTTTTTTTTAAGTTTACATATCTTGAACAAGGGCAAGGAATTCTTTTACGGTTACTAGCATTTTCTTAAGCAAAAATAAAAAATTTCTCAACACCCAATTGGTACTTTAAAGTATCCCTATCTCCATTAATCCAAGATTTATCCATTGTTGAAGCATCATGAAAAAATAATTTAATTTAACCAATCAAAACTAGACAGCAAACCAAAGAGTGAAAGTCATCATGTTCAACACTTCATATATAGATTCAAGATTGATTATCAACTTGCCATACAGTTCATGCACAAACTAAAGACTCAAAACCATCACTTTAAACACAAATTAGCAACTAAAAATTAGCTAAACAGTTCACATAGTTCGTAGACAAACCAAAGGGCAGAAGAGTTCGTATTGCTAACCTGAACAATTGGATTTCACTACTCAACACTACATTCGCCTTGAAGACCCGCTCTTAACCTGCTGCTCTCACCAACCAACTTGGTATCTTACTATTTATTGAGATAAGCAACATCAGATTATTGCACTATTAAGTTTGAATAGGATGTTACTACAGTGATAAAAGATTATGGAAAAAAAAATACAAAATGATTTCAGTTCATCCTTTTAATTCAAGTATTTCTCAATATATTACTGAGCATATTTATTCATTATAACAAAATAATTGCTATAAAATACTGTACGGACCATATCTATTATATGATCCGATTTATTATTAGACCATGGAGAATAATGGTGTTTCAATCTGCTAAACTAGTGTTGAACCATAAGTGACAATCTTGCACACTTATTGCACTTACAAAGAAACATTGACGAGCAAAGAGCTTACCAACAAGACAAGAGTAAAGAGGTTGAAGATGGGCCCAATGTTAGATGCTACCCATAAGAAGAAGTAAATCCTGAAAAGTGAGTGCACAAATCATTAAAACAAACATTCATGGAAATGAGACTATTATCTTAGACCATCACTCAGTAAACTTGAAAAGGGTATTGCGTACTTAAACCATATACAAAGCCTAATAACAACATAATTGGGCAAAATTGACTTTGCATGGGAATAAATATTGAATTAAGACTTACCATTAACACGTGCAATGATTGCTTCTAAAAAAAGCCAGGCTTGACAAAGGATTCATCCGAGTTGCCTGATGCATGCTGTTTCTTGCAACTGCATAAATATTCACAGGTGACTTAGATAAAATATCCACCATACATAACACAACAATAGGATAAGAGGAATGCAAAGCATGTGAGTGACGAACCTAAAAAAAATGCAAAGTACTGAGAAAGAAAGAGAGAAAAAACCAGTAAACATAACAATCTTATTACAGCATAGTCAATAATATATGAAATGTGGGCAATGTGCAATGTCCTATTGAATCAGATTACTAAACTACAATTCTAGATTTAGCAAGCTAACTAATATTCGGATCATAATTATTGTAATCCATGTTCTATTGAACATTGATTAAAAATCTAACCCCCGAAATATAGTCTGGTCAAAGATCCTTCCTTTATTGGTAAATTGGAAATCAAAGTTTCTTAAATTGTTGGTCAAAATAGCTTCTTAAGGTGTTGGAACATATGGATATAACTAGGGATGGCAATGGGGGGGGGGGGGTTGGGGATGGGGATCACAATACCATCCCCATCCCCATCTCCGCCCCAATAAAAATATATTGGGGATTCCCTGTCCCCATCCCTACTGGAGACGAAGTCTCCAAACTCGCCCCAAATCCCCAATAAGAATTTAAAAAATAGAATAATGTTATAAATATTATATAAATGTGGCTGTCCACTATAAATATTCATTAGTTACGTCCTTATGATGTAAAATCTACCCCTATATAAAGGGGTCTAATGAGAATGAAATACATACTTCTACCTCCTCCATACTCTGTTTCTCTCTTCTATCTCTATATTTTCCTCAAGTTTATAACACGTTATCAGCACGAATTTGCTCTTATTTTTCTTCTTCTTCTTCTTTGAACTCCATGATGATCCACAAGCCTTATGGTGCAACATAGTTGCTTATGACCAAGGCTAATGATCTATGAGTTTTTCTTCTTTCTCTCCTAGATGAATATTAATTTTCTTTAAGCGATCATTTACATATATTTGTATGTATCTTTTATATAATATAATTGTTGAAAATTTATATTTCATATACGACAATGAGAACTACATGTTCCATTGCTCAAAACTCGAGTCCTCTGACCGAGTAGTCTTATAGACATCACACGAATGTTTTTCTCGTGTGTTCCCTATGGGATCCATTGTTCATATTTATGAACTCTTCGAAACCTTTGTTTCGTATATGAATTTTTCATAGAACATATTGTTCTAATAATTATGGATCCTAATATATCTCATCTTTTCTGTTTGCAGAAAGATGAAACATCTAACAAAATTGGATTTTGATCCTCTTAAAATTCCTGGCAAGAACTATTCGATGCTGAAATTCACCTTATGGCTAAAAACCTTGGAAATTAATGCCATCAAAGTTGACAATAAGTCATCTGTGCAAGATCCCGCCAAGCCTATGATTTCTTGCGCTATCATCTTGATAAGATCTTAAAAGATGATTACCTTACGGTGAAAGATCCACTTGAGATTTGGCAAGCATTGGCTAATTGATTTGCTCACCAGAAAACCATTGTTCTATCTGGAGCACAATATGAATGGACGCATTTTGCGCCTTCAGAACTTTAAATCTATCACTGATTTTCAATTCCGCTAAACATATGATTACCTCCCAACTAAAATTATGTGGAGAATCTGTCAGTGAAGATAACAAGCTCAAAGTCTCTGATTTTTTTTTTTGTGGACAATGGAAAACATATTGAATACATGATCAGCGGTGGTAACATTAAGCGCGTCCAACACCATATCATTTAGTGGTGGACATCCAAGGGGGAGTGTTATAAATATTATATAAATGTGGCTGTCCACTATAAATATTCATTAGTTACGTCCTTATGATGTAAAATTTACCCCTATATAAGGGGGTCTAATGAGAATGAAATACACACTTCTACCTCCTCCATACTCTGTTTCTCTCTTCTATCTCTATATTTTCCTCTAGTTTATAACAAATAATTTTTTTTCTCATATTGCCTTTTTTAAAATCAAAATCTACAACAAGTAAAATTAAAACATGATTAAATTCATAAATCATAATTTGGTGAGTGCAAAAGTCAAACACCATTAAAGTAAAGTAGTAAATGTATATATTTGTGATTTATATATATATATAATATAATATATATATATATATATATATATATAAATTAAATATATGTACATATCATTGGGGCGGGTTTGGGGATCTCCATCCTCATTCCTCATTTGTCCCCAAATTCTCCCTCCATTTGGGACGGGTATCCAATGGAGCTCCGCCCCGCTAAGGATTTTTGCCATCCCTAGATATAACTCTCTCTACTGTTTCAGTTGAAACAAATGAAACAATCTGTAACATATTTCAGAATGACACAGTAAAAAAATGATCAGGCAAAACTAGACCATAGTAGTTCCCGCCTTTGTCTCAGTTTCAAGTTTCAACTCATTCAATTAGTTTAACACCACATGAAACAGTAAATCCAAGCATTATACCCTACATTGAACCCACATTATCAGTCTCATTATCACCCCCTCTCCTGTGCTCCAGAGAACCAAATCACTCATTTTCTGGTATTTAAACATATTCAGTGCCATTGCAGCAGTATTATGTTCTTTGAATCAAAACACCATCATAAAACAAAAGAAAATCACAAAACAAGGCAACTGCAATGACCTATTCATATAAACCCCAAAGAACCTATCATCAAGCATAGACCATATTAAGAGCTGTAACTTATTGACAACTACAATTGCCTAAACTGAGCATTCTTATAACAAACACATTGAGCATAAACCTAACCACAATGAAAACGGGTCTAATTTCTTCTCTCCTAAACTGATTTCAAGGTCACCCATTACAAATTTCAAATCCAAAAGCATAAATCCACTACAAAGCATTAGATCTACCAAGCTAAGACCAACTACAATTGCATAAATTTAGAGTACTTTTAACAAACACATAGGGTGCACAAAGATAAGCCCAACCAACATTTACCCACAGAAAATTCAAGATTTCTTCATAATCTGAATTTAAGGTTTCCCTTTACATTACTGATTCAAAATCCATTCCAAAAGCATAAACCTACGACCTTATCCTATTACCAGAGCATCGGATATGGGTCAATTAAAACCAAAATTATATAGCTCACAATTTCAATTCGTTCAAAGATTGGAAGGAAGCAAGAGAGAACATACCCAAGCTGGACTTTCTCCACAAATTCACCGTTTTTGTAGCCACCCACAAACTCTGAACAAAAACAATTGGAGGTAAGAAGCCGAGATGAGAAGTCACCCAAGCTGGACTTCAACAATTGAAAACATGGAGGAGTGAAAAAGAAAAGGAGGGGTTGGGTTTAGAAATTCATAATTGGAGATGAGAAGCCACTCACGCCGAATTGCCGCTGCTCTCTTGCAATCGCTGAGCTTCGATTCTAGAGAGTAAGACTCAATGGCGCCGTTTAGAATTTCTCGATGATGTCCTCGTCCTCCTCTGAGCACAATGCAGGGCCGACATCGATGAATTAGGGTTTGGCAGAAGGAGGGCAGCAGCTGGAGTCGATGAGGACGTCGTCATCATCTTCGTCCCAAGTGTCGTCATAGTGGGAGGTAGTGAGATGAAGGATTGGACAAAGTTGATTCTGAAGAAGCCGAGGAGGTAGATGAAGGAGGCGATGAGTGTAACAATGGCGGCGAGTTCATGTGAGGAGGATCTGAGGAGCTCGAGCTCGAGTTTTGGGGTCGGACACTTTTTCTCTAAGTGTGAAATTTTTAAGTTTTGGTACCCGCTCCCTCCAATTCACTTAAAACACTTAGCGCTTTCACGAAACTGAGGTTCCCACAAATTTTATAACAAAATTTTGAACACTGGTTATTTAAAGAACCAATGTTAATGATACACATTAAAATCGTTTTTTTTTTTCTAAAACGATGTTAGCTTACTTTTTTACATCGTGTGCAAGTCCGACTGATTTAAATCACGTGATGTCTATTAACATAATTCTAGTAGTGTTAGGAACAATAATCACTTTTGTTACACTTGTTTGAAGAATTTAGTTTAAGTTAATCCTCTGCGGGAGACCTTTATTTCTGTACACTACAATTGACATGTTTGTTGGAATAAAGGAAAATTTGTGGCTTATAAATTCGCTATAAATCAGTCGCGTTTCTAATCAGACTGCATGTTTGCTTTTGTAAATCCCTATATGTCCATGTTTATCTTTCAATTGGGTCAATTGTTAAGAACTAATTTTGGTGATTATACTCGTAGAAAAATCAATTGGATTAGTTTCATATTCGAAGATTTTGTCTGCAATTTATTGAAATTCTGTTTACATGTAGAAGAGGTTATTTCTCTTTCTGTTCAAGGAGTGTTTCTGGTGAACAAGGATATCGGTAGCAGATTTTTTTTTTCTTGCAATCATGAGTTTGAGTAATGAAATGAGGTCCTGTCCCAAGATCTTGATGTCTTCATAAGCACCGCTATTAAAATCAGGTCACTTTGATGTCATCTGTTGCTTATTATGGTTGCTGCCACTGTGTTTTGACAGCAAGTGTTTGCACAAGAATACAACTGAATATTGAAGTTCAGAGGTTAAAATATGATAAATAGGAAACCTGTAGAGATGTGATGCTATTACACATTTCCCTTCCAGACTGTGTATGAATGTGTCCATGGATGTTGCAGTAATCATACTAATTTCGATTTCGATTCAAGATAAATTGTAAACAATATCGCTTATAGTTAATGAACAGGATAATCAAAATGATCAATTCTGATACCAATTGTTTTTTTCTCTCCCATTTGTATTCAATTCATGAATTTCTCCATTCCAAATAAGTAAACATGCCGAATAACATGTAATACCACTAATAGGAGGGTATGCGTATTTTTGTACACCCTACTTGGCCACGCTATTATGGTTAATAAACACCATAATTAAAATGATTCATTTCGATATCAATTCATTTTTTCTCCAATTCAGGTTGTATCCGATTCATGAATTTCTCCATTTTCAAATAAGTAAACGTGTTGAATGCCAGGCAATACCACTAGTAGGAGGGTATGCATATTTTTGTACACCTCACATGGCCACATGATTATGGTCAATAAATAGCATAATCAAAAATGAGTAATTCCGATACCATTTTTTTTTCTCTCCCATTCAGGTTGTATTCGATTCATGAATTTCTATATTCCAAATAAGTAACACACGCACCGAATGTCACGCGATACCACTAATAGGAGGGTACGCATATTTCTGTACACTTCATTTGGACACTTCCTAATAACTGTAGCAATTGTTACTTTTTTTCTTTTGTTATTTGGGGAAAAAAATAAAATGGTGGATTGTGAAGAATGTTTGAGAGCTTGGTATAAATATCAACACTAAATAAATCTAGTCTCATCCGAAGAGATTTTGACACACACACACACACATACTCTCTCTCTCTCAACGACTTTAGCAACCCTGATCAGATAGAAGACTAACGAATTGAGCTACCAATGTATTTTTCTCATCTTTCTTTGTCAATTTCTCTCTATTCATGTTATTGGTTTTTATTGAAACACTCTGATTCAACCCATGAATTAAGTTATATAATTTTTAATTTACGGTTCATCACCTAATAGGAATCAAATCTTTGTCCTCAAATTCAAATTTTTTTGTCTCTTTGAATTTCTAATAGCGATCAATATCTTTAAGTATAATAAATGGATCTGATTTGGAGCGGATTGACCTAAATTACAATCTGTTTAGTAATAAAAATGTTCAACCCGACCCGATCTGATAACCCGGTAAATCATTGAAAACTCAATCCTAACCCAGCATCTGGCGGATTAATAGATATCCGATCCGCTAATTTGATCCTTTTATAATAACAAATATTTTTAAATTTTGAATAATATTATTAAATTTTTATCATGATACAACATAAAAACTTTAATAAAATATTAAAGTAAAATGAAAAGTATAATCAAAATATTCCTTAGAACGATAAACTAAGGTAACTAAAATGCCAAATTTCTAAAGCAATACTTCATTGATATTTTTGGATAAGAGAACAAAAAAAACGTAGGCTTCAATAAGCTTCAACTTCATATTTCCATATTTCTGATATTGGAAACTTAATTAAGAAGGCTACCTCATTTAGGATTATGCAAAGTTTTGTTATAATATAGTATATTTATTATTTTATATTTAAAAGTAATAAGTATTCTTAATTTTTTATATTTAATATTTTAGAAAATAATATTTTATTGCTACAAAAATAATATTTAATTATTATAAAAACGAACTGGATCATTAACGGATCGGATCAACCTACATCCTTGTTTGATCCGTTAAATAAACGGATTAATTGATCCAGACCATTAACGGATCAACGGATTAGATTGTCAATCCAAATCCGTACAATAACCACGGATCCGAGGCAGATACGGATCAAAATTCGATCCACTTATAGGTGTCAAAGAGTGTTCTGGAGTGGACCACTCGGGTTTTGAGACCTATAAGTGGACCGAATTTTGATCCGTATCCGCTCCTGATCCATGGTTATTGAATGGGTTAGGATTGAAAATGTGATTCGTTGATTCGCAAATGGTTCGGATCCATTAATTTGTTTATTTAACAGATCAAATATGAATATTGGTTGATCCTATTAATGATGTGGTCCTTTTTTATAATAACTAAAGATTATTTTTGTATCAATGAAATATCATTTTTTAAAATATTAGGAATACTTATTATATATATATATATCTATACTATTATTAAGAGAAGAGAATTTGTCAGTCAAAATAGAAAAATTTTACCAAAATATCCCACAAATATTAAAAAAACATTTGAACTGAAATATATGAGAAAGACAAAATGGTCAATTCACAAATAAAAGAAAAACCAAAGAAATTTAACAAAAAAAAATCAAAAATCTTATCCACATTCTGTGGAATAACTTCCTACGTAATTATCCACACTCATACACACTCATAGGGTGTGTTTAGAGTCTAGTATATTATAACAAAACTTTCCAGAATGCTAAATGAGGTATTCTTCTTAATTAAGCTATCAATATTGGAAATATGAAGTTGACGCTTATTGATGCCTATGTTTTTTTTTTTTTTGTTCTCTTATCCAATAAAAATCAATGAAGTATTGTTTTAGAAATTTAGTATTTTGATTACCTTAGTTTATAGTTTTGAAGAATTTTTTGGTTATGTAATTCACTTTTTAGCAATACTCATCATTTTGTTTAATATTTTATGTAGTATCATAATAAAAATTTCAATATTATTATTTAAATGTTAAAAATATTTGTTATCATAAACGGATCAGATTAGTGGAATGAGTATCTGTTAACCCACCGAATATGGATTTAGATTGAGCTATCAACAATCCGCTAGGTTATTGGATCAAATCAGGTAGAAAATTTGTATTATTAAACGGACCTAGATTTAGTCGATTTGCTTCAAATTCGGTCCAGTTAGAGTATCTTTAGAATTGCTAGCCATTTTTAAGTCAAATTTTAGCCAAAGTAGCTAAAAAGTCATTTGATGGTGCTAGAAATCTTAATGGGAAAATTGGTGCTGGTGGTGTCTTGAGAGACTTCACTGGTGCTTGGATTTCTGGGTTTTATGCTAACCTTGGTTGTGGTTCTGTCCTTCAAGCGGAAGCTTGGGGATTACTTTTGGGACTACAAATGGCTGTCTCTCACCATTGTCGTCATCTTCTAGTGGAAAGTGATTCTCATGTGTTAGTTTCCCTAGTTCAGCAAGGTGTGGATGATTTGCACCCCTTAAAAACTATTATTGATTGTTGGCAAGCTCTCCAAAGACAATTTCACAGCTATGATCTTAAGCATGTCTATCGTGAAGTAAATCAGGTTGCCGACATTCTCTCCCAATCTGGTTTGGATGCAGAGATTGGAGCTCAATTCATGGAGCAACCCCCTCCACAAGTTATTTCTAGCTTGCTTGATGACTTGTGTGAAAGTCCTAGAATTAGGATTATAAATTCTGAGATATAATTTATTCTTTTCTTTTGTTGGGCCTTTTGGTCTCCATATATCCAAAAAAACAAAAAAACAAAAAAAAAAGTCAGTTTAGCTAGCCACTTTAAAAATACATAGGTTAATTACATATAAGTGCATCTTAGAATATTTTTTAGCCATAAGGCCACTAACTAGTTTTTTCCTTCATAAGGCCACTAGATTAAAAAAGATATTATATTTTGGATATTAAAAACCAATATATTTACATAAATGCCACTAGAGTACAAAATCAACATTCATTCTCACTCTCCTCTCTGACGAGGTCTCCAGTCAACTCCGGGGGGTCTCCTGCCGACTTCAGGCGACCTCCGGCCGACTTCCGGGGAACCTTCGGCGACCACAAAAGCTACTGTCCCAAGCAACAAAAGATACTCTGGTGAGATTTCCGACAACCTCTGGCGATGTCACAAAAGCTACTATTACCAACAAAGTCTATGCTCCCCAAAACCAAAAGCTACTATCTTCACCAACAAAAACTACTGTCACCAACACCAAAAGCTACTGTCACCAGCACCAAAAGCTACTGTCACCAGCAACAAACACTACTGTTACTAACACTAGAAAGCTACTCTCACCAGTAACAAAAACAATAACCAAACAGAACAAAAACTACTACCAAGCAAAACAAAAGCTACTCCCAGAGACTGAAAAAGCTATTCTAAAAAACTACAAAGCTATGGAAATTTAAAGGATACAACCAAAATAAAAATGCTACTGTAATAGAGAACATAAAACATATTCAATGATACAAAATATGCAGGATTCAACAATGATATAACTATGTAAAAAACTACTTCCATAGTTGTAAAAAGCCACTACCATAGCTGTGAAAATCTAGTACAATAGTTACATAAAGCTACTGTCAATGTTGTAATGCTACTGTCAATTTTCAATGGTGATGCTCTAAACTCATAGACATAATTCTGCCACCTTTAACACGAGACTTCATTTCAACACTTCTTGGTTGGCTGAATCATCTCTTGGTCAATGGAGGCTTCAAAATCCAAATTCACATGATTTTCGAAATCTACTACTCACCTATTTCATCAATACAGCCCTAGTCCAAACTCAAACAAAACTAAGCAGCACTGGAAAACTACCAAAGCTATAAGACGAAGTAAGACTAAAAAACGATGGTATCGGAAGCTTCTCAGTCAACAATCACCACCAATTTCAACTCGAAAAGTGAAATTAAGCTCGAGAGAGAAGGAAACTTTACCAAGTGAATGTCCCTTTCGAGTGGGCCCGCCTTCACCTAATCGACAGTCATCCTTTCCATGCGCAACATCAATGACTTAATCGAGCCTTCCCTGCCAAAACCCTAGCCTCCACGGCAGCTCCCATTGCCAGAACTTCTAGAAAAAACACAATCGCAGCTGTGGATTGAGACCGGTTCAGTGGCCGCCGTCGGAGGCGAGCTGAAATTGCAGGTGTCTGAATCGAGGTGAGAGCAATGGTGGTGAGGCATGGGAGCACGAGAACGCTAGGAACGTCGATGGCCGAACACCAAGAAACGCCTACAGCGCTCGGATCTACACCGAGAATGAGATCCAGAAGCACTCCAACACCAAATTCAGATGACAGCGACGTCGGCCTTGTTAGTGACGGCGACCGAAGCTTGCTCGCAAACCTTGAACATCTACACGCACTGGTGGAGCGACGCGAGCTTGTTGGCACCATGGATCTTCGAGTCGCAGGTCAGACACAGGTAGGGCGGCGACGTTTCGAGGTTTTGCAAGCTTGGATCGATTGGAATCTCACCAGATCGGAAGCGGTGGTCGTCGGAATCAGAGGGAAGAGCGTCGTGTTGGTGGTCGCCTGAATCGGAGGCGGAGGCCAAAGGCGTGAAATTCTATGGTCGAGGA
Source organism: Rosa lucieae (assembly GCA_024704745.1). Taxonomy (NCBI): domain Eukaryota; kingdom Viridiplantae; phylum Streptophyta; class Magnoliopsida; order Rosales; family Rosaceae; genus Rosa; species Rosa lucieae. Next base: position 29,885,735 of record CM045493.1, on the reverse strand, counting down.
GAGAGAGAGAGACTGTGATCAGAGAAAGAGAGGGGGGGGGGGGGTAAGGGCGTAGACCGATGGGAATTAATTGGGATTTTTAAGTGGGAGGGTAAAATTGTTAAGACTGAATTAATTTGTGGAAACAAGTGGCCTTATGTGTATAAAAAAAATTAAGTGGCCTTATCACTAATTAAAGTTTCAAAAGATCACTTGTGTGTAATTTTCTAAAAATTCATTTGCATTAGTGCTATTTATTTTAGCTAGTTTTGAATTTATATTATTTTTTAAATGAAAATTAAATAGTTTAAATATATTTATAAATTACATAAAATAACTTAAAAAGAATGTTTTAAATTATAGAGAGACTCAGCTCACTCTCTATATTTAGGAGCAAGATAGCTAAAAGTTATAATGGAGAACCATTTAGAGTCTGGTGCAGTAACTAAAATATATGAAAAGCTAAACATGCTCTCCAAAATAGGTAAGGAGCCAAAATAAAGAGTATGTGAGCTAACTGTTATTTTATTTTATTTTTTTCCGTTCTTTTTGGAAAAAGCAAAACGGTTGGGGAGGCAAAAGTCTCGAGAGGACTAAAAGAAAGTTGGAAGACTAAAACCCAGGCAGAGAAGAAGAATCAGTGCCTCGATCTTCTCTCTAATCCAAGCTCCCAGCACACGGACTCCTCAACTCCAATGGACATCCTCATCAAAAACAGGTAAAATACCATTATGCCCTCACTCCCTTCTTCTTCCCCTTTCCTCTATTTCATTCATATCTCTCTGTTCTGATTCCTTCAACGATCCAGGTGACCTCATTTCCGTCTTTAATTTCTTGTTCGAACAAAACCCAGTTGGCCATAACCCTCATTTTGGTGATCCGGGTTGCGAATTGGGTTGGTTTTGACTGTATAGGGGGTTGTTAGAATTGGTAATCATCATAGGTGGGTCAATTCTGATGGAGGCCTGCAACTGTATTGAGCCGCAGTGGCCGGCTGATGAGCTGCTGATGAAGTACCAGTACATTTCGGACTTCTTTATTGCGCTTGCTTATTTCTCAATCCCTCTGGAGCTGATATACTTTGTCAAGAAATCCGCAGTGTTTCCATACAGATGGGTGCTTGTTCAGTTTGGTGCTTTCATCGTCTTGTGCGGCGCCACCCATCTTATTAACTTGTGGACTTTCAACATGCATTCTAGGACTGTGGCCGTAGTAATGACTACTGCCAAGGTTTTGACTGCTGTGGTTTCCTGCGCCACGGCGTTGATGCTTGTGCATATTATTCCTGATTTGCTGAGCGTTAAGACTAGGGAGTTGTTCTTGAAGAATAAGGCTGCAGAGCTTGATAGGGAAATGGGGCTGATTCGGACTCAGGAGGAAACCGGTCGGCATGTCAGGATGCTGACGCATGAGATTAGAAGTACTCTTGATAGACATACTATCCTGAAAACCACACTTGTTGAGTTGGGTAGAACTTTGGCATTGGAAGAGTGTGCGTTGTGGATGCCCACGCGTACTGCGTTAGAGCTGCAACTGTCGTATACACTCCACCAGCAGAATCCGGTGGGACATACCGTACCCATTCATCTTCCTGTGATCAATCAAGTGTTTAGCAGCAACCATGCCGTGAAGATATCGCCGAATTCCCCAGTGGCAAGACTGAGGCCACTTGCGGGAAAGCATATGCCTGGAGAGGTTGTTGCTGTTCGTGTCCCTCTCCTGCATCTCTCAAACTTCCAAATCAATGACTGGCCTGAGCTCTCAACAAAACGCTATGCTTTGATGGTGTTGATGCTCCCTTCCGATAGTGCAAGGCAATGGCATGTGCATGAGTTAGAGCTGGTTGAGGTAGTTGCTGACCAGGTATGGAACCACAATGTTGATCATTTTCTTTTTGACATAATTAGTTATCACCCAATGCCTAAATTGCAAAAAAGAAAAACGAAAAAAACAATTTTTTTTTATACAACTCTCGTTTATGTTATTGTTGTCTCTTTCTTAAGATGGTTACTTTATGTATTCATAATAATAAAATTTTTATTGTTTGTGACATTCTTCATTCCTTTGGCAGTCACTTGCAATAGGAATTCTCAGGATATCCCACCATCTAGGTTGTCTTATTATGAAAATGAAAAGTGTGTGTGATCATAAGTAATTGTTGATCTGCAAAATGGTGGATCTATGCTCTGTCATTTTATTTTATATTCACAAGTCTGCAAGTAGACATAAATAGTAATCCTCACTAACTAGTATTTACTGGTCAAATGTCGAGATACTTTTAGAGGAGGGCTGGGACCCTAAAACCTTCTGAGTAGGCTGCAACTTTTCCTTTTTCTGATTCTTATACAACAGCCCTTGGATTAGGATGAAGTTACGTTAGCTCTTAGGAAACTATCATATAATGTAGCTTGATTGTTGCAAGTATGAACCTTTATAGATGCCTTGCTTATAATAAAAGAAAACAAAAATGTCTTGCAGTACTTGGTGGATCTAATGAGAACAAAACATACATAATCATCTTATAATAACTGAACACATATATTATCTGTTTATTGCTTGCTTCATTAGTAATGGTTGCTTATAATAAGAAGCTTCAATTTATTTAATCTTATGAATTATGATACAGGTAGCAGTTGCTCTATCACATGCTGCTATCTTAGAAGAGTCAAGGAGAGCGAGGGATCTGCTAATGGAGCAGAATATTGCACTTGATCTGGCTAGGAGGGAAGCAGAAACGGCAATTCATGCTCGCAATGATTTCTTGGCCGTTATGAACCATGAGATGAGAACTCCCATGCATGCAATTATTGCTCTGTCTTCCTTGCTGCAGGAAACTGAGCTGACACCGGAGCAGCGCCTAATGGTTGAAACAATATTAAAGAGCAGTAGCCTTTTGGCTACCCTCATAAATGATGTATTAGATCTTTCAAGACTTGAAGATGGCAGCCTTCAACTTGACATAGCAACTTTTAACCTCCATTCTGTATTTATAGAGGTAGAGTTTGTGCCACATGAGTTGATTTGGATTCTGTTGAAGCATACTTGAATTGATGTCTGTAGCAGTTTGCTTCACTAAGATCTTTTCTTATTGCAGGTTCATAATTTAATTAAGCCTATTGCATCTGTTAAAAAGTTGTCGGTTACATTAAATTTAGCAGCAGATCTGCCAGTGTATGCGATAGGTGATGAAAAGCGCCTTATGCAAACTATTCTAAATGTTGTTGGGAATGCTGTGAAGTTTTCAAAAGAAGGGAGCATCTGGATTACAGTTTTTGTTGCGAAATCAGAATCTTTAAGAGATTTCCATGCTGCTGATTTTTTTCCTGTGCAAAGTGATAATCACTTTTATCTGCGTGTACAGGTTTGTTTTTCAAATACTTGATTGGAGTTCTTCTGTTTTATGGAAGATCATCTTATGATCGTAAGTTAGTGTTGTACTTTACATCATCTGTTTCTATTGCAGGTAAAAGATTCAGGATTTGGAATCAATCCCCAGGATCTTCCGAAGCTATTCACCAAATTTGCACAGAATCAGTCATTAGCTACTAGAAATTCTGGTGGTAGTGGACTTGGTTTGGCTATCTGTAAGAGGTATTTTACTTTGTGCTTTACCATATTCAACTTGATTTCTGTTCAAATATACAGTCCAATTGGTTCAAGCCTCAAAAAGAAGAACCAAAGAACATGGTTTAGTCCATATGGTCTGGGGGGTGTGAACCCCATCAATATAGCTAGCTAGCATTTTCTAGAGTTTTACTGCCTCCTAATTTAGGCTACGGCAGGAGGCCCCAGTTTTAAACTGGCCAGTATCCAAAGAGGATTTGCCTTATTTTTAAGGAACAAAGAAAGAAACAGTGCAATTAGCTTGTGTTTGCTATTTCACCTATTTTTTGACATTTCAAGTGTTGGGCGTGTGGATTAGTATTGTAAGGAATTTGTCCATAAGGATGGACTTCTGATGTCATTTCCTTTTGCCTGATGTATTCAGATTTGTAAATCTTATGGAGGGGCATATTTGGATTGAAAGTGAAGGTCTCGGCAAGGGATGCAGTGCCAATTTCATTGTGAAACTCGGCTATCCGGAGCGATCAAATGAGTCTAAGCTGCCTTTTCTGCCTAAGATGCGAGCAACTCATGTTCAAACAAACTTTCCAGGGTTGAAAGTTCTTGTCATGGATGATAATGGGTCAGTAACAGCCACCTTTCTTACTCATTAACTAGAGGAATTTTAAATTAAGGTCCATTGTCATGGATGATAATGGATGCAGTCCAGTCAGTTTTTCTTTGTAAGGAATAAACATAAAGAAATAATATACAAACTAGAATGTTTAACCTTGTATAGAGCTATAATTATTTCACCTCATAAAGAGGTAACTTTTTATTTATATATCACTAGAAATTTTTCATATGATGTGTATCATATATTGCATAACAAACACATATATGACTCACTTAAATATTATACCTCTAACGCGTATTTAAGTGAACATATATGTCTAAAACAAAGTTGAAAGCCTAACCACGTACTATACATCTTCTGCAGATACATAAACAAAAACTGTATTCACATGACAACAAATCATCAATCCATTGATAAGATAGAACTTCTCATTCTCATATAAGAGAGTAAATATAAAATGATGACAAATTAAGTCAACAATTTCAGTACATATATACACATATATTATAGATATAAAATGAAAAAAATATATGTAGCAAGAACTTGTTGTGGTGTGCTTGATTTGGCCATGGTTGGAGACACTTGCTGGATCAGCCAGTTTTCCTTTTAACTTCATATTTTTCCTTGGTTAAAGAAAAAGTAAGTAGAATGTGGAAGTTAAATAGTATGCTTTTTTTCTCAAGGCACTGGGTTTGTTGAGTAGTAATTTCATGGGTGCATATAAAACCACCCTAAGTATGCCTATTTATGCTCTTAGTTGGAGTCGTTCTTATCGGAAGAAAAGCAAAGTAGCAGTGTCGCAGTTAATTTATGTGGAAGAGGAATTTTTTCTTAATGATCAAAGATTGTACTCTTCTTACTTTCCATGTCCTTTGAGACCATATTCAACTTGGATATGAACAAGTTTTGATGTATTCAAGACATAAGAAATACAAACTAATATATGGTTACTGATGGTTGTATAATCTTCTTTTCTCCATCAACTACGCAGAGTCAGCAGATCAGTGACAAAGGGACTCCTTGAGCACCTGGGATGTGATGTAACAACCGTAAGCTCAACTGATGAGTTCTTGCAAGTTATTTCACAGGAGCACAAGGTGGTGTTCATGGATGTGTGCATGCCCGGCATAGATGGTTATGAACTAGCTGTCCAGATTCATGAAAAGTTTACAAAACGTCATGAACGACCAGTATTAGTTGCACTTACTGGAAACATAAACAAGATGACAAAGGAGAGCTGCATGAGGGTTGGTATGGACGGAGTTATACTAAAACCTGTTTCAGTTGATAAAATGAGAAGTGTTTTATCTGAACTACTAGAGCATCGGGTTCTATTTGAGGCAATGTAAGGATGCAGGAACATTGCTGCAGCTTAGAAAGTCTTCAAGGGAAAACTAGAAATGAAAGCTTCCTGGCAGAAGTTATAGTGTTGTATTGTGTACATAGAAGGTGACATTTTTATTGCAACACAATAAAGGTGGAGTGATGTTTTGCTGGAGGAAATTGTATGTTAAGAGCTGTCTCCATGTATCCTCCTTTATGTGCAATACTTACAAGATAGAAGCAAATTGAATAATGACCCATTAATGTAAACTGATGAATGCCCGCACCTGATTGATGTTTACTCAAGCATAGAGAAATGTATGCTTCCTCCTATCTTTGCCAATGTTAACCAGGCAGCTAGCCTTTTCATATTCAATGTGGAGCAGGAATAGTTTTCTTCACTCACCCAGAACATCTGCATAAAAAGCAATGGAACAACTCTAGTTTGACTTGTTTAAGAGCTATTTGATACGAAGCTGATATCAGAGCATCCCCACCAGTGCTACAAAAAAATAACAGCCATTTTCTGTCATAAAACTAGTTCCAGGATTCATGAAATGGCGGTAATGTGTATTCTCGATTGATCTGTTTATGTTGCAGTCTACTTTCGAATTGTTTTAGTCAATTTAAGATTTCTCAATTTTGCAATACCATTTGGTCTGTTATCACTCTAGCACCTGAACTTCAATCTCGTCATATCTGTTGATAAAATTATAATTCGAAAGACATAAGTACATGTATTTTCCGGACAACATCTTGTAATAATTCGGTTAATCTTGTCATAGCATATTAACAACCGTGAATACGTTAGCATAAGGACTGATAAATACTTTATGCAGAGGTTTTAAAATTTTAAGCATGATGTGCACAAACTAGCTCAAACAGTACCTTCAACAAATAAATTTGTCAATATTCTCAAGTGAAGAGTGATCCAAGGCAAGAATCACACAAATCGTCTACATTATTTCGCAACTGAACCTCGATGGAGCGAGGAAAACTCGTTAACAAATAATAAAAGCAATGTTACATGCACCAGATTGAGGTAACAGAACCCTTATTGCTGAGAAACGCCCCATGCAAAGGAATCATCACAAATCTTCTACATTATTTCTCAACTGAGCCTCGATGGAGAGAGGAAAACTCATCAACAAATAATAAAAGCAATGTTACATGCACCAGATTGAGGTAACAGAACCCTTATTGCTCAGAAACACCCTATTGCTCAGAAACACCCCATGCAAGGGAATCATGACAAACAGTGCCGATCTGCTGGCCTCAATGACTCCAACAAAGACATGATGAGAGGGACCAGCACACCGCCTCAAGCAGAAGCAAGCAAATCTCAAAGGCAATTTTCCATAACTTTCCTAAACAGTTCCTTTGGTGCTGCATTGACAAATAAAAAAAAAACAAAAAAACAAATAAGAGATCCTAGTAGGTATATATACCATATGTTGTTGAATAGAATGCGAGTTCTTTCTTTAACCGATACAAATAGTCTTACCAGGCAATCCGGTGAACCTCTCAAACTGTTCATATGCCTGTCCAATGAGCATCTCAACCCCGCTAACGACTGTGACACTGGACTCCGCAGCTTCGCTCAAAAGTCTAGTCATTTTGGGGTTGTAAACGGCATCAAACACCAACGAATATGATCTCAGAGCATGCTATGAAAAAAAAAAAACAAAAAAAGAAAGCTCTTGCCTTTAGAAGTGACTACAAGTTTGATGAACCAATTAGCATTTGATAAAGTTTTTCAAACACGGAACACAAATGGAAGACTGTGTAACTTGGTTTGGTAGCTAGAGTTTCCACGTTCAACTCTCCCAAACCATCATCACTTGAGACCAAAAGCTATTCCAATCCTTTTGAAAACGTAAATGAGTTGGTTTTGTTAAGGTTATGGCTCAGTGAGCTCATCGATCAAGAAGTTCATACTAATTATAGGCACATATTCATATACGATCATAAATATTATATCAAGCTCTACTGATTGTTGATAATGTAATGGAATCGGAGAGTAGCAACTAGCAAACCTTAGGAATAGGTGTCTCATCAATATTCGGTTGCATTCCGACAGATGTTGCATTTGCAAGAACCATGCCGTCCTCTGGGTGGAAATTTTCTAATTCGGCAAAAGACAAAGCATCTCCTCCAACTTCGTCTGCAAGTTTTCTGGCTCGATCTTGAAGAAAAAGAAGATATAAATGCTAGGAACTAAGAAATCGATATATCATTGTGATTTTATATATTAACAATGAACAATGAAAGTGGAAAAGAAAGATATAGGAAACAGTTAGCAAGGTGTGCAAAGGTTCAAATATCAAATATCATACCATGCATAGCGAGTTTATATATACTAATCGACTCAAGATAACAAAAAGTTACATGTTTAAAGTGAATATATATGTATGCTCATGTATTTCAAAAAGAAAGAGTGGTCCTATAAATTATCTGGCGTAGTTTTCAGAATTTCTATCAATGCATCAACTATGGATGAAGCAAAACATTGCAGATGACACCGTATACCATATGTCCATAACAGAAAAAACAAATAATTCATGAGCTAACTAGAACAAAAGAAAGCAAGATAGAAATGTACCATATTTGCGGTTGGCAATAACAATTCTAGCTCCCTTCTGCTTTGCACCATAAGCAAGCGCCTTGCCAGCACCTCCGGCACCCATGACAACAAACAACCTACCAGCTAAAGGTGAACCAGTGGTATTGTCTCTATCATGTGAACCTGTAAAAACATGAGAGGGAAGGGGGATCACCTTAGGAAGAGAAAGCCCGGCTCTTGCCACAATAAAGAAAGAAGATATAACTCAGCTAGTACAACAAATTAGAAACCTCGAAGTCCATCCTCGATAGCAGAAATAGACCCAAAATAGTCAGTATTTAAGCCAAATAACTTCCCATCAGTTGGCCTCCTTACAATGCAGTTAACAGCTCCTATTGACTGAATAGTTTGATCAATCAAGAACAAAGGTCAGCGAAGTACACCAACGAAGGACGTCACATTGAAATATAAATGATTTGTTCACTACCTTGGCAACTGGATCAACCTCATCACAGCACTTAACTGCAGCTTCCTTGTGAGGAATTCCAACGCTGTGGTGGAATTAAACAAAGACTACAAACTGTTATCTTGAGATAAAAACAGCAAGAAACACTTGCATAAAGATATTCTGTTTTAAGTCTATACTGAGGATATATTAACTTGGTACAAATGTGAACCTGAATCCAGAAAAGTCAGTTGATGAGTAAGTACGGAGAAAATTTGCAATGTCATCTACCAAAAGATGCAGATAAACTCCATCGAAACCTACTGACTTGAATCCTTCATTGTAGAGAAGAGGAGATTTGCTGTGGCTGATAGGCTTTCCAATAACACCAAACAGTTTTGTACCAGGTCTTATCAATCTGAAGTTGTATACATGTAATATATCCTTGATGGCAGGTTCTCCAGGAACTGAAACAATTCCTGAATCGAGTGTACCAGAAGTAAGGTAACCACCAAATTTTGCGCAGAGTATCCGAGAAATCAAGCCCCTCTCACCCATTGCAAGTCCTATTACTGGGACCTGAAATTCATGTATAAATCTTATTAAATCATGAAAAGTGGAACTTAGCATGGAAACCATCAACTTCAATTCCTATATACCAGCAATGTAAGAGGATAACTACAAAACCATAGATTACAATTCAGCTCAGCATGGAAAGAAACTATGACCAAAGCTTAAAAGTACAATGCAATTTCACACCACCTATGCAGCTTACTTGAGAATGCACAGTTATCTGAAAAATGCGTGCTACGTCAGTAATATCCAAGGCAGTGGTTGTGATGCTGACTATGTCAGCTCCAGTGGCTTGCATTCTAGCAACAAGATCTCCGAGATCCTCGACAGATGGAGTATCTTGATAGTTGTGGGAAGAAACAATAACTTTAAACTTGTCAGGCTTCTTTTCATATATGGAGTCGATGAATTCATGAGCAACCTTCGGTCACAGGTAATAGCATTAGTAAAAGGTAATTCATGATCTACAATCCTAGTGTCAAAGTTTAAACAGAACAGAATATAAATGAGTTTTCTAAGTTCTAACATCCTAGTACCAATGCAAGGGTAGTTTGTTTAAATTTTAGGTGCTTAAAATTGTATTTAACATGCTTCTTCCTCTACCCCCATGAACAAGTTTAGAGTTGTACTAGTCAGTTCTCTAGAGTTCTGTCTACAGTTCATTGATGAGATAATGTTCATAGATAACTTTTCAAAGTTACATATGCATAAGGGAGCAGAACGCCAGAACCTGAAACTCGACATCAATGTAATCAGCTCCAAGCTCCATCGCTAATCGAAGAGCATCCAGTCGATGTTTTTCATCACCATCATACTGACCACCTTGCCACTTTGGTCTAGAAAAATACAAAATATCAGATGGGAGTTGCTGGGAGTTTCGTAGGGAAATCATCGGACAAATTATGTTTATAATGAGCAAAATGACACCGGTAGTACTGCATGAGAAGTAAAATCCACTATACAAAGGCATGTGACACCTCTGTAACTTGGCCTGGGAATTCAGAAGTAAGATACGCCTAACACTATTGGTTTTGTATGAGGGGCTTGCGTTGTTATAATATTATCTCTGTAAATTAACACGCGGATTTTTCGTTTCATACATGTCTCGTATATTGGCAATGGTAGTGATTAATAAATCTGGATCGACTTGTTTTACCCCCATGAGATGTTTCTTCAATGATTTACCCGTTACTGAAAATTAATTTCTAAAATTGAATTTTTCTCAAACTTCTCTCATTGCTGCATGATTGGAGTACACCAACTATTCAAATGTACTCGGTTATCTAAAGCTCTTTTACTGGATTTTTATCAATCTTCAGTATACCTAGAAAACTAGATCATACATTAATGGGTAACCCAGTAAAAGAGCTTTAGATAACTAGGTATACTGAGGATTGATAAAAATCTATGTCATATATATATATATATATAGGAATTTTCTCAGGTGCGGACGTCCGTACAGAGTGGACGGTACGGATTTCCTGTTTTCGACCACTTTCCGGCTACATTTTTACATCTTAACCGTTAGTGTATAGATCACCTCTGCAAAATTTCAGCCAATTTGGTGATTTTTAAGGCATCCAAATCTGCATTTTACACGAACGGACCGAATCTGTCGAACCGGAACCGTTCGTATTTATAATGGTAAATTGCAGTTTTAGATGCCTTAACGATCACCAAATTGGCTGAAATTTTGTAGAGGTGATCTATACACTAGGACCTAAAAACTGAACGGTTAAGATGTAAAAATGTGGCCGGAAAGTGGTCGAAAACAGGAAATCCGTACCGTCCGCTCGGTACGGACGTCCGCACCTGAGACGGACTGTATATATATATATATATATATATATATATTTATTTATTTACAAAGAAAATTAAAAAATAAGTAGATGTACAAAAAGTTTACGACAATTTAAAAAAGAAAAGAAAAAAAGAACTCCAATTATTCATTCTAATAGGAAATTTTTACAATATGTTAACACTTGACATGCATACAATTAGAACTTTTAGGACTCAAATTACTCAATTGAGAACCTACTCTACTCTAACGAGGATCTTATTTATCTTAATGAGAACTTTTTTTTAGTTACCACATGAGTCCTCAAAGTGGTAAGTATTATATCAAATAGGACATGTATGAGAAATGTTAACGTACCATAACCAAAATATATGTATGAGAAATGTTAACATACCATAACCAAAATACCGAATCTGATAGAAATTATTAAATACCCAAATTTTGATTGGTAATTAGTAGCTCAATTTTGAAACTGAAATATTTGATTTTAAAGTTGGTAATGCAGATAACCAATTCGAACCAACCAAGTGATAACTCTTGTTTAAACTCTATGTTGTAAATCAAGCAAAAAAAAAAAAAAAAAAAAAAAATCAAATTGTGGTGTAAGATCAGTTGTAGAAGACATGCCTTATTGAACAGTTAGGCGGATGATCAAAGTGATAGAGGTGCGAATTGTTACACTTCAAAGCAGTAGATAGCAATGCATTAAAAATGAAATCATAAGAGGTTCAATGTTAAATGGCCTCAAACAGTGAAACAGGTACTTCAAACAACTCTTCTAGTTTTCGTCCAGCACTTTGCTGATATTACTACGACAAACTTGTAAAGGGCATACCAGAAAACAAGCTGTATCAGGTAAGAAATTCTTGGTAAATTTACCTATAAGTGAAAAGAGTTGGCGAGGGGGATTCTTTAATTAGGGTCTTAAGATCTTCATTGCTATTGAAGACCTTCAAATAATCCAATCTAATCTCCACCAGATCAGCACCAAGGGCTGCTGCCTTGCCCATATCACTCACCATCTTGCGAACCGTTTCCGCCGTTATCGGAGCGCAAACTAGTGTTGAAGTCCCCATCATTCCTTATAAGCAAGCTGAAATTCCCCAAGGTGAGAAACGACAGAATACTCAAAATATTGATGGTATACCACTCACTCTGAATCTGATGATCTGATCTAAGAAAGTTCAGATATCTGTTTCTTCGGCCAAAACAGCATACTTATCCTTCGCAAGGTGTAGAATCCAAGTCGTGATAAGGACAGGGGTCCACTTTAATTTGATTGCTAAGCTTTCAAACCTATAAGTCAACTAATAAGCTTCGTCGTCTTTTGTTAAAAAAGGTTAAAAGAAGTTCGTATAGACCCCTCCCTGGAGTTACTACTCCCCAGTAATGTGAATATCTGAATCACATGTCTATAATTTCAGCCTCTCAGAATATACGACACTAAAAGACTGGACACAACAGTTCCAAATCAAGAAAATAACCGAGAAAGAATAGTCCTCTTGGCGAATCCAATAAAAATAAGCAACCTATTCAATGTCCACTGCCACAACCTAGCTAGAGTAGCTACATATATATAGAGAAATAAACTGTAAAAAGTGAAACTAACTACTGACCACCCATGCTATCATCAGTAGAAGATTTATTCAGAACAGCGTCAAGACTCAAGAACCCATGAAGAAGCAGAGTGTCATTAAGAGGAAAATCTGGAGTGGACTTCGCTTCTACCAGCAGGGAGCTACATACGTACGTGCACTGCAACAACAGAAGAGCCTTTAACCTTTTCTGCATGCCCATTTAGCATCACACACGGACTGCGACATGTTCAACTGGAGTGAAACCAAACCTCACCACTTCCGGTGGAACTGTGAAGCTATAAACCGAGAAATATTCTTCCATCTCTCCCAAGGTGTGTAATTTCTAGGGTCCAGCTGTACATGCATGCAATGGCCTACTCTCATGGATAGTTGGTGGTCTTGCCGTAGCTAGTTAATTGTTGCTGCCATATCTGCAACCATCAACAACAGTTCTTGGTCTTCTATAAGTCACCATTTGCAAGGATATCGCACCTAGTGCCTTTCCGGATGGTCAATATTCAGTTGATTTTCCAAACTGCCTGGAATATTATTTAAGGATATAAATAATTAACTATGAAATACAAATATCCTTACGTCATCACTGTAGTAGTAACGTACGTAGACACAATTATGTTTTGCGTATTTAACGTTAAATTTTGAGACATCTTCTGTGTACCCTACTTTGGGTCATATGCACATGAAGTGTAGGTTGTTTATATATTTTAGGGTTAACTACAAAGCACTACCAGACAAAAGATCTTTTGACAACTAAGTCCACAACTTTTCCTACTATACAATTAAGGACAGACACTATTCTCCTTTTACCTTCTTTGTTATTTTTTACACAGTATCAGCTCCTACACAGTATCAGTTTCATATTATACTGTTCTAAACTAAACACAGTATCAGCCTAAGGACTAGCCTTCAACATGCCACAATTTCGCCTAACGACTTCCTGTCTAAACGGCTACTAACAGGGCGGAATCACTGCTGCCTTAGTATGGTAAAGGGTTCAGTCTATATAGTAAAACATAAAGACTGCTACTGCTTACTAACTGCTACTGTTGTTTAAACATAACTTGCAAAAATAGTAAAGTATTTTTGTGACAGGGTACTGGGCACAAACTGAATTTATTTATTCAAACATAAATACAAATACAGAACCCAGAGCCTCACTCTTGGGCAAACAGCTAAAAGCTGTTTAGCTACTCATAACTGAGTTACAAATACTTACTTGTAATAGAAAGCACACTTCATAAACTGACTGCTACTGCTTCTCAGCTTATAACTATGAGCTAACTGATTTCTTAGAGATTTTCGAATATAGAACTGATGTTCCTTTTTTCGAATGCCTCCTAAGAGAAGCTAAAGCTCCTTATATAGGGAGCGGAACTCAAATTAAAATTCAAAACAACAAAATGTACAGTATGACTCCGTGATTTCCTGCTTTCCTTAGTGCTCCTGCTGGTGGAGGTCGGCCGGGGAAAAGCAGATTCCTTAGGGTGAAATGTTTTTTTCACCTGCTTTTTTGAAAAGCAAAAGTTGCTTTTGGAAAAAGTCCAAAAGAACTTTCGGTGTTTTCTACACCTGCTGCTTCACATGTTCTCGTCGGTTTCTGAATTGTGACCAAGGACAAACGAGTCGTTATCTGCCTGGGCCATTCTTACTGTTGTTGCATTATCTTCGACATCTGTATCAACATACATTTTGTAGTGGTTGTCTGTTTCAAGCTTTTCCACCCATCTTAAGCATGCCAGTGTCGAATCTATCTCCTTTCTGGTAAGAGATAGGAATAAGTCACTGCTGACTACGTCAGGATGATCGTATGCAGTGATAATGATTTTTTCTCCTGCTGCCAGGAAGGTATTGTTGACATCTTCAGAGATGATCTTCTTGATATATTCTAGAGTCATGGCCTTCATCCACGGGATGCTTGAGTTTGGCTGGCCATTGTACCCTACACAGGCTGGTTGAAGATATTTCCTTTGAATAATTCTTACATAATGATAAGGAGGAATATATTCAACTTCACCGTCTGCCTTTTGGATCCATTCTGGAGGAGTGGATCTGAACTTTAGTCGAAGCATACAGTCATTCTTTCTCACATTTTTGACTGTGTTGACAATGATAGGCGGCAAACCCTTTAGATCATCATTTGTTTTAGTCCACAGATTATGGACAAAACCATTTTCAACAAGCCAGAGCTTGTGTTCTTGAGGATGTTCACTCTGAACATTAACCAGGTATCTTCCAACATAAGGACCTGAAACAATAAAGAGAGTTGGAGGAACCAGGTTTTCTGGATTATGTCTTCCTATCAGACTATGGAATTCATGCCAGTCTGATTCATTAAGTGCCATGATAGGAACCCTAGCACTTTCTGGACTTTCGAGGAAGAGAATTTTTTCTTTTCTTACAGCACTCTGCTGTATATGACTTTCTTCAACTGGTGGTCTGGCATTCTCATATAGTTCTTCAGCTAGTGCAAAGAGTGCCGGGAACATTAGACCACTGCTTCTTTCTTGAAAGGCAAATAAGAGATTATCCAGGATTGCCTTCTGGTGATAAGCTAGTCTCCTGCCAGTTCTGAACACAGGAGTATCAAAAGTTCTTAATTCATAATTAAAAACATTTATGACTCCAGTTGGAGTTTGTCTGCTTTTTGGCAAAGCAGCAGCCATCAACGGTCTTGATGAGCCTTTACCGTCTGCCGTTTGAGACGGGCTAGCCAATCCTTTACCCTGGGATTGATCAGTTGTGGCCAAGCCTTTTGGACTTAGCAGAAACCTTTTAAGAACTTTTTCTTTGGTTTCCATAGGATCTTCTTGAGGTTCATGTTCTTTCCCAGTTCTTCTGTTTCTGGGATTACGACCTTCGTCGTCTTCTCTCTGGCTGAACATTGCCATTTCTCTGGTCAATGCGTCTGGAAGATAATTCTTGTTTCCTGCAATTAATTCAACATTATAATCATATTGGTTAAGAAATAATTGCCAGTTTGCTAATCTTCCTCTATCAGCAGCTTTATCAAGTTTGAAATTTTTGAAATTCTTTACTCTGGCACAATCGGTGCGGATAGTAAAGAGTTTTCCAAGAAAAGCTGGAGAATTTAAAATCGTTTTCTTGACAGCTAAAATTTCTTTTTCCCCTGTGGGATAATTCAGTTCTGCAGGGCTGAACTTGCCGCTACAAAATTTGCAAATCTTTTCATGTTAGTTCCAGGCGTTTTTGCCAGAACACACCGGACCAGTAATTATCACTCGCATCTGTTTGGAGGATAATTTCATCATTTCTTCTGGTTGTTGAAGAGGAGGGAGGTTTTTGCAGAGATTTTTTATCTGCTTCACGATTTTGTCATCATCTTCTGTGAAGTTCCATTTTCTTTTGGAACTGGTCTTAGGAGATAACATTGCTGTTAATCCTGAGATTTTAGGGATGAAATCTCTCCCATAGTTTATGACACCAAGGAATCTCTCTAGACTCTTAGCATCAGGAATTTTGTCTGGAAACTTCCAGATCTTTTCAAGGATATGAGGTTGAAGCTTTATGACTCCATTCTTGATATTTATTCCTAGGAAATCAACTTCATCAAGGATAAAGAAGATTTTCTTTTCTCCTAGGATAATCCCATGCTGAACTATCAGCTTTACTACCTCATGGAGGTGCTTCATGTGTTCTTCTCGGTTCTTGGAGAAGACCAGGATGTCATCTATGTAGACGACGCAGAACTCCGCCACATGCTTGAAGATGTTGTCCATCTTTCTTTGGAAGATTGAGGGAGCTTGCTTTAGACCAAAAGGCATTACCAGCCATTCGTAATGACCTTGTGGTGTTCCAAATGCAGTGAGAGGTACACTCTCCGGATGCATCTTGACCTGCCAGAAACCCGACTTTGCATCGAATTTTGAAAAGACTTTGGCTCCTCTGAGCTGGTTGATCAGTACTCGTACCTGAGCAATTTGATAACCGTCTTTGACAGTCTTCTTGTTGACATCTCGGTAGTCAATCACCATTCTAGCTTTGCCTCGTAGGTTTTCTGCATGATTTCTTACATAGAATGCTGGAGCATGATGAGGGCTAGTGGAAGGTTGAATTAATCTCTTTTTCAGGAGATCTTCAATATCACTTCTGAATTCTTTCTGGTCTTCCTCTTTGTACTGAGGAATGGCTTTGACATGGCAGATAGCGTTCATGTCATGCAATCTTAATTCACAGACCACTGGGTCTTTTTCCCAAAACTTCTGAGGATTTGTATCCACATTCTGTTCTAGTAGTTTCTTGATTTTTTCAAGAGTGGGAATTTGTTGAGACTCAAGCTTGTTCTGAAAGTGCTTGAGGTTGTGCTCATGGATGAAACTGGTTTCTTCATCTTCACTAGTTTCTTCTTCTTCTTCAGAAGATTCTTCAACAAGCAATTCTTCTTGTTGCTTGATTTGGAGTATGGGTTCAAATTTGGGTTTGTAGGGGGTAAGATCACCACTATTCTGTTGCGATCTCTGATAGTGAGTAGTAAAATCGGGACCTACTACACTGAATGCATGTGTGAGTCGGTCTGCCCAGAACACCCGTTCTCCTTTCCTGAAGCCTATCGCTTCTTCATCCTGAATGAATCGTTGTTGGAGAATAAAGTCATTTCCCAACAAGAAATCAGATCCTTGGCCTTCAGATTGCCAAACATTCTGGATGATAAATGTTCCTCCACCAATGGTGACATGAACATTTTTTGCTACTTTCTTCATGGTGAGATGGCTTCCATCAAATGTAACACCAGTAGCTGACTTTTTCTTATCTTCTTTCCAGAGTTCATCTGGAATTGCAAATCTCTTTGCAACGGTAAATCCTGATCCATTATCTACAAAAGCATGTAGATGATATTTCCTGTGATCAGGGAACTTGAGTCCAATCTCTATGTAGTTGCTGTATCTACTTGTAGAGACGACTTTCGATTGTTGAGGCTCATTTTTCTGAGCTTGTTCTACTTGCTCCTTGGGAATGAATGGTTTGCATTCTTCTGGAACATTTTCCTGAGTGGGTGATTTATCAATTTTATCATCCCAGTTTGTAGGAGTTATCTCTTTGATCTCTAGATCATTGAACCATGACGGAGGGTCGTATCTGACTTTGTAATCAAACTTGCCAGATGGTTGGCCAAGTAGATCCCATGTGTCAGTAACCTCTTGTCGTTCTAAGAGATGAACAGTTTCTGGTGGTTTCACCAGTTCTTCGTTTTCTGGTATTTCGACCAGTTCAATATCTTCATCGATATTTTCTTCACCGATGATTTCTTCCTTTATTTCTGAGGAAGATGGTTCCATGGTTTCCTGGAACAGAGTTTCTACTTCTTTCGCCTTTTTCTCAGCGAAATACTCTTCATATTCTTGTTCAACCAATTGGCTTACAAGGCCATTCTTGGTTTTTCTTCTTGCTTCAGCTATGAAGCATTCTTTGTGATAAGTCTTCTTAGACTCTTCACAAAACATAGGGAGACCATTCTTTTCGTGACATAAGCAGTAGTCACAAACGAATGTACCAGGATTCACCTGATAAGAAGACATGAAGGATTCTGTCTTGCTTTCTTCCCAGTTTTTGATTTTTAAAACATTCATTTGTCTGGATTCGAAGTACTCTACTTCAGAATCTATCTCAGACTCATCTGATGAAGTTTCTTCTTCAGACTAGGCAGAATAAACTGACTCGTCATCTTCATCATCAGAATAGACTATTTCGTAGCCCTTCAAGTTTGCTACCTCTACTATTTGCTCATATTCTTCAAAGAGAGCTTTAGTAGATCTTTTACCCTTTTCCGGGCATTCATTGGCATAGTGCCCTTCAGCTTTACATAACCAACATCTGCAAGCTTTCTTGCTTGGTTGTTTATGCTGATGAATATTCTTCTTTTTCTTGAAGAATTTCTTTTTAGGATCTTCATCCTTTTGTTTCTTGTAATTGGAACTTCTCTTGAATTTCCAATTCTTCTTTTGATTACTCTTTTTGAATTTTTTAGAGTAATATTTTTCTTTTCTTTTTCTGTGGAAATTGGATTCATGACATCCCCAGTTTGTGGGCATATCCAATATTCCGTAACAGAAATTTTCAACTCCTCTGAGTTGCTTCTTAGCCATTTTAGCTCTCAGATTGGCTTTGCATTGCTCCTTCAATAATTGTCGGATTCTGTCGGCAATTCCTCCAACTGAGAATCTTTCAATTGGTTTCTCAGCTATGCTTTCTCTCACAGCTGTTCTCCATGGTTCAGGGAGTTTTATGTGCAACAGATTAACTAGATCAGTATTTTCTAGTTCACCAATTGTACAGTAGTATTCCTGAAACTCATTCAGGTATTCTTCGAAATATCTCATGTCACAGATTTTGAGAGCATAGATATTTGATTTTGCCGTTTCTTTGGCTTTTTCACTCAAATTTGAGAGATCTCCACAGAACTGATCGTACAGGGGTACTGCAAAATCATACGGAGACTTTGAAGTCTTGATTTCTTCCAGCCACTCTTTTCCTCTGGCTGTTTCTTTGAAAGAGAAGTAGTACTTTTTTGCTACCCCGGTGAGAGTAGTCTCAAAGTACATCTGAAGATCAGGAGCTTCAAATTTTCCAAGGGTAAGAGCAGAGGCCATCATTAGGCTGTCTACCCATTGGTCAAGAGTTTTTCTCTTGTCAAGAGCTTTATCCAGATCTAGCCAAATTCCATAGTTGGAAATTGGTACTCTGGGTATCTTGTCCTCTGGGACAAATCTTTGAGAATTTCTTTCTCCATTTCTGCCCGTAGGGGCCTTCTGTATAGGGAGTTTGACTTTTCCCTTTTCTCGAACGATGGAAGTCTTGGAGCTCTCTCCTTCTTCCATTTCAATATCTTGATATGGAAAGACTTTTCTTGTCTTTCTGATTTTGAATTCTTTCATTTCTTCGATTAGTTTTTCTAATCGTTCAGGATTTTCACAATTCTCAGCTTCTTCATAAAGATCATAGAGCCTCTCAACTCTAAGCATATGGACTGGTCTGTTTAGATCAGCTTCTAGGTCTTCTTCTGATATTGGCTCTTCAATAGTGGGTTTTGTACCACTGACACTAGCTTCTCTAGTGCTGTAGCTTCTTCTCAGAAGACTGCTGTTTATCCTGAGGTTCTCAGGATAGACATCACTTTTCCTGTGATTGTCGAAGTTGAGGCTGAT
Source organism: Rosa lucieae (assembly GCA_024704745.1). Lineage (NCBI taxonomy): Eukaryota > Viridiplantae > Streptophyta > Magnoliopsida > Rosales > Rosaceae > Rosa > Rosa lucieae. The sequence continues at coordinate 29,866,119 of CM045493.1, read as the reverse complement.
ATCTCCAGTTCTTCTACTCTCGTAGATTTTTGCTTTTGCTCTCTCCGGTTGCTTTTTTGGACCGGATAATTTCCATTCAGGGGGAAATGTTACTTCATTCCAAGTAACTTTGTGGATCTGCTGTGAATGGTTCTTCTGATTGGTGAGGAATCCAGTAGTAAGACCTGGGATATTTGTAATCCTTGTCTTAGGGGCTACTGTAGTACTCATCAATTTATAGTATATTCTATATACTATTGCAAGTTCCTGCATATCTTCTTTCATGGATATGCCATCTGTCTTGACTCTCAGTCTGAGACAGTGAGCTGCATCTTTCAAGCTGGTGGTGAAGTTGGGGAAGCAGTTGAAATATGCTACTTGGTCGCATAAGGATGCTTCGAGTGTTCCCAACAGACTAGCTTGGAAGTCTGTTAACCTGTTGTCCTGTAGAACACATAGGACTGAACAGTTTATACCTTCACGAGCAAGCAAGTTTATGCCTACTTGGACTGCTCCAATATGCATAAATTGATATTTTTTTTCTTGTGCTCTGGCAACTTCTGCTGGAGTGATCAGTAGAAGATCAGTCTCTCCACCTGCTGTTGCTGGGGTTGTAATCTCCAGTAATTTGAAATAATGGCTATCCAGTAGATCAAATTTTCCTCTTTTGTAGATCTGTTTAAAATCTAACTTTGGGATTGAGGAATTTTTTACTTCTTGTTCAATCTCATTGAACTCAAATTCTTCTGCATTTAGGAGTTGTACTCCTTTCTTTTTTCCAAAGATGCTTAACATCTTCATTTCTCTTTTTTCCGGGTTTTCATACCGGATACTAGTAGAACTAGTTGAAGGATCCAGAAAAATCATGTTTGGAACAGGATTCTTGTCTGGCCTTTCTAATGGTTTGAATCCATTAGCTTTCTTTTTTACTGTAGGCACTTTCTTGTCTTTCAGTATATTTTTCATGGAATCCAGCGTTTTTTGCTATTCATTGATTTTTCTACTGACGACTGTCAGCTTTTCTTCTTCCGTTTTTGGAAGTTTCTTGATATAATCCAGTTTGTTTTCCAATCTTTCCAATTGGTGGATTATAGTAGGTAATTTTTCTAGATGATCTTGACATCTAGATAATTCTAGTAACAGCTTCTGATATTTCTCATCAGAAGATTTCAGTAGAGAATTTATTTTCTCTAATAACAATTCTGACATTGTCCCCATTAAGGAGGGGTTCTCCTTTGAGCTGTTTTTACAAGCTCTGATACCAGTGATGTGCGGATCTAACCAATGCTCAAATAATCCAGAGTTTTTGTTCTATTTCTAGAACATATAAAGATTATCAATATCTTCCTCTAGTTTATAGATTCTGGTTTGGAGTCTATAAATAATATCCCAGTAGTTGGGAGTATTTCTGTTGAGATTTTCTCTAAAGAGTTTCAATTTTCTCAACTTTTCTCTTTCTGTTTTTAATTCTTTGCTCGTATTCTTACAAATAGCAAGTAACTCTAGTCTGTCAACAATCGAAATTATGAATAGTAAAAATAACTGTTTACCTTCGAGTATGGAGGATGGATTTATACCTGCAATATGGTTAAACAAACAAATTCAAAAGTACGCTCCGTCAATTTTCTTTTTACTGCAATGAAAGATAAAAATTTTGAAGAGAAAGTGAAACTTACTAAAGACAAAATGTCCTTAAGTGTCTAAAAGCAAATGTAGTGGAGTTTTTTGTGTTTTGGAGTTTGGTCAAGGATGTGGGTGTAGTTTCCTCTATATTTTATTGGGAAAGGAAAGACGGCATATACGGACAGGGAACTTATTTCCAGCTTCGGATGGTTTCTTGTAGTTGTAATCAATAATTGAAATATCTGCGATGATATATTCCACGAAATCTCTCTTTTTGGATGGACCGATATATCTTAAGAATTAATATCTTATCTTCTACCGTTTCTGTAAAATTTATCTGATACAATCAAATATCTCAAATATATTAGATATTTAGGATATATTTCTGATAAAGTGAAGAAATATCTGTAAAATTTAATGGAAAAAAAAAAACAAAAAATTGAAAAGACTCAGTAATTCTCTTAATGCAAGTCTGTGTGAAGATAGATCTCCTCAACACAAATTTGGGTGAGGAGAAATCCCCTCAAAGCGAATTTAGATGAGGAGAAATACCCTCAAGGCAATTCTGGGTGAGAAATAATTCTGTAAATGCAAATATGTGTGAGGAGAGATCTCCTCATGGCGAATATGGGTAAGGAGAAATCTTCTCAAAACGAATTTGGGTGAGGAGTATTCCCTTCAAGAGAAATCCGAGTGAGGAGTGGAATCCAAGTGAGGAGAAATTCCTTGAAGGCAAATATATATGAACACGGAGAATTCATGAAGCAATTTCAAAAAGTAACTCATTCACTTCATCTTTCTCAATTATATAGGATTGACCTCAATTATATTAAAGTTTAAGACAAAGAGAACAGACTATTGAGTTATGATCTGCAAATGAGTGTGAAAAAATGTGGTGCAATTATATTAATCATTTGGTACGTGTAGTCTGTGACTCTATAGTCTGTAGTACGTTGAACAATAGAAAGAAGATAAAAGTTCAATTATTCAAATGGGGCCAAGTGACGTCGCAGAAGGAACCATATAATCATATATGGATGACAAGATGAGAACATAGTACAGACTTTGAGTCTTAAAGAAGTGAGGAATAATGAATGTATTGGGTAGTCTTTAATTGAACAGTATGAAGAAGCTAAAGGTGATTCACATGTTAAAGATGGAATAACAAGCATGTCAAAGCAGGCTGTTCAATTATTCAAAAGAGGCCAAGTTCAATTATTCAAAAGAGGCCAAGTGACTTTGCAAAAGGAATTATATATTGATGAGAGCATCTGTATCTTGAAGAAGTGAGTAATCTATATAAGAGTATATCATGTTCATCACTACAATTTGTACTATATGGATCATATGTCTTTGTTTGATTATTGCATTTTCGTAGACCAGCAAGGGACTTTTCTACTACATCTTTTTGGATGTAGATGAAGTTGACATTCATACTTATTTATATCTAATCCGAATAAATAGACTCTTTTAAAAACAATATATTTTTCCGAATATCCCCGATATATTCCCGATATTTTCAATATCTCCATATTTCAAAATTTCAATAAATATGTAGATACATATATTTTAATGTTGCCTGATCAATAAATTTTAAGTTTCTACTCAAAAAGAAACTTGTGTGCTATTGATTAATATTAAATTAAAATTAGTTGTTATGTAATATCTAGTATTCAAAATTGGGTTCTACGGCACCACTCCAACAATCTATCCGCATGCATGTATAGACTAGGGCTGTAAATAGACTTGATTTAATTCAAGTTCAGCTCGTGTTTGGCTCATTTCTAGATTGTTTGGGGCTCGTGTTCATAAAAAATTGACATGAACTTGAGTTCAATGTTAAGCTGGATTGGAAAATTGAGCCAAACTTGATCTTTAATATATTCAGCTCATGAACTCATGAACAACTATTTTGCTAAAAAGTTTCTAAAGAATACTAACTCAAAATATTAAATTTTTAATTAAATGCAATATATTTTTCTTTCATGGTACTATAAAATATTTAAATATCACTTTTTTTTTTTTGAATCAATTCAAAACTGATTGTCATTACTCATTACTCAAGCCAGAATGACTATTACATATCCTTTCGTTGTTATTAACTAAACAAACAAGAGGTTGTGGGGATACCGCGGTGGTACATAGGGCTAGGCTATCCATTATACAATCAGTGCTTACATATTAAAAGTAAGTCTATCAACTATGATAATGTAGGACATAGCAATAAGCATAGTTTAAAATACACTATGTTTTCTCCTTACCCTTCAAGCTAGGGGTAGGAGGTTTCTCTGAGTACAATATATATACTCAACACTTCTTCTGCAGGAACTTTCTTCGGTTTGAGAGGATTTTTAATCTTCGATCCCACGCTTCTTCTTAGCAGTAGCTAGACTGCTCAGCTTGCATTCCTTCTATGGCATATAGCCGTAATTAGCAGCATCACCCTATTTTGGGACAAGCATGCCACCTGGTGTTTCAATGAGTCCCAAACATTTAGTTGTAAACTTTGTAGGGAATTCAGGCACTTTTACCTTCTTTGTGTTAGTAGTATCCATTACCTTTCCCTCATGCACTACATCGAACAGGAATTTTAATTTCATTGGGGATGAAAATAAGGACTTTTGCCTGGCTCTTTTGAAGGTTTGCTGTGCATCTTCAACTAGAAATAACGCTGGAGAATTATCACTGTTATCTGCCCTTAAGCCCACATTCTTGAAAACAATTGGCTTGCGTACTTTAGTGCCTTCATTACTACCAAACAGGTTTCTTGCATTCAGAGATAAGATTGGCATTTGAACACTATGAAACCTAAACGCAACACTAGTGAAACGTGCCTCATTGAAGCCAATAAAGAGGCTGATTAACTCCAACCTGTGCGGCGCATATGCCTTTGGTTTCTTGCTTGGTGGCAGTTCCGCCAAAGGGTGGACACCCTGTTGAAAGATTAGGTGCAGTTTCGACATTTTCCAATTAGGTTTTTAAAAAGAAATCACCACGCCATAAGCTAGCTTCAAGTTTGATTTTTTTATTTTTTATTATTATATATATATATATATATTTATATATTTAAGGAAGAAAGGTTTTGAGATTTCATGAGCAACGTACATGAACTCATATCTTAGAATTAAACAGCTTTCAATCCATATCTATAAAACTTTTCAGTGATGGAAGCAATTTTTTACCCTCCAACGTTGGCGGTATATTGTTAATCTTCATCCGTGAGATTAATGACTCCATGGGTCCGGCCATGTGGGAGATGTCCACCACATCATTACCAGCAAGAGAAAGGGAAAGCTAGTGGTAACATCCTCGATGGAAGATATAGTGCTGTAGAAATGGGGGAGAACGAAATCTGCAGGTTACGGTTTTAGGGTTTTTCTCTTTGGGTGCGGCAGCGTGCGCTTTAGGTTAAGTATCACAATTTATTTTAGGTATATGATGTAAATTATTAGCTAGTAATTATTTATGTAATTTAATAATATTTTTGTTTGTTTTCTTTGTTTAATTTTTTGACACACTTTGACAAATTCAATATCGAGCCAACCCGACCCTAACTGAAGCCCAAGTTTGAAGTTTACTATTAACATTGTATTGGAGAGAGAGAGAGAGAGAGAGAGAGAGAGAGAGAGAGAGAGAGAGAGAGAGAGAGAGAGAGAGAGAGAGAGAGAGAGAGAGAGAGAGAGAGAGAGAGAGAGAGAGAGAGAGAGATTACTGAAGTTTAGTCATTATCGTGAGAATATTTCTTGTAATCCCATTATTTTACATAGTGGGAGAAAGAAGTATTACTGTCTCAGGGATGACAAAATATTAGGGGTGGGATTTTTGAACCGGGAACCGGAAAAACCGAACCGACTAGAGAGTTATACCACGTTACTGAAGTTTAGTCACTATCGTGAGAATATTTCTTGTAATCCCATTATTTTACATAGTGGGAGAAAGAAGTATTACTGTCTCGGGGATGACAAAATATTAGGGGTGGGATTTTTGAACCGGGAATCGGAAAAACCGAACCAAACCAGTCGGTTCGGTGCGGTTCTTAGGCTGCAGTTTTCCATTTCGTTGTAGGATCGAACCGAGTTCTCTTCATTCAGTTCAGTTTCGGTTCTCTGTTTTGGAAACTCAAAAAACCCGCAGAACTAATTATGTTTTGTGTTAGCTCAGTGGTAAGAACACCCATTACCTAGGATCTAGATCCTAAGTTCGAGTCACCATCGGGGTAGGAGTGAAATCATTTGATCATCTTTTAAAAAAAGAAAGAAAAAAAAAAGATTATGTTTTGTGTTCTACATGTGGTTTAGGTTTTCTAGCCCCAAATCAGAACCCTTCAATCAAAGTTTCAGAACAAACCTCATGCCCTCGACCAAAACCCCTCAGCGCCTCCAGTAAAAACTCTTAGCCTCGACCAAAACCTCTTAAACTACTCCAAAGCTCGACCAAAAGTCCAAAACCTTCATCTCACTTCATCTCTCTCACTCGTCATTTTCATTACCTGAACCTTCGATTGATTCAGTTCATCACCTCAAATCATCACTCATCCAAAATGTATTATGTTCTTCCTTCAATTTCATCATCTCAGAATCTCAAATCATGGCTGAAGCTGAAGCTAGCTCTTCTGAACCGTCTGCAACCTATTCATCCCAATCCGAACCATCTGCTTGCAATGAGCTTGTTGTTGCAAGCAACAATTTGGAACCACCTGGAGATGGACCATCTGAACCAACAGCTGTCCCAAAATCAACAAAAGCTCCTTCTACTAGGAGCACTGTTGCGAAGAGAAAAAGGGGAGAGAAGAAGAAAGGGAAGTAGAGGTCGAAGGTTTGGGATCACTTCACGAAGGAAGATCATCCCTTAATCCAGACTATCGATGGAGTTGAGAATGTGGTTTGCCATACAAAAAGAGCTCAATGTAAGTATTGTTCGACTTATTTGGCTTGCAATTCATATGAAAATGGCACATCCTCTCTTAGGAAACACATTAAGATTGTTTGTAAAAGATACCCTGGTAAAGTTAATGTAGACTAGGGACAACGGGTTTTGACTAGTGATGGAAGAAGAGGTGGTTAGGGGAGTTTAGTTAGTATGAATTGGTAGCAAGAGAATTGTGTGGAAGCTGCAACTCATATGATAGTTGTGGATGAACTTCCCTTTACTTTCATTGAGAAACTCGGGTTTAACTATTTTTGCAGTGTTGCTATGCCTTTGTTTAAAGTCCCATGTAGGAAAGTGATCGATAGTTAAAACATTTCTAGGAATGTATGATTAATCGTACCTCCTCTGCACACTTGAAGTTAATAGGCCTAGAAAGTGATCGATTAATCAGATAACAAGCATGATTAACCGCTTCTACCCAAAAATCTTTAGGCAACCGTGCATGAAGTCTCATGCTTCTTTCTCTCTCCATGAGAGTTCTGTTAATCCTTTTTGCAACACCGTTTTGTTGAGGAGTCTTCTTAACAGTGAAGTGTCTTGTGATGCCCGCATTCTTGCAGAGCTGTAAGAACTGGTTATCTCTATATTCACCTCCATTGTCGCTTCTTAAACACTTCATTTTTCTGCCAGTTTGGTTTTTAACTTCAGTTTTTCACTCCTTGAACTTAGTGAAAACCTCATCTTTGGTTTAATAAAGTATACCCAGCCTTCCTTGAAAAATCATCTATGAAAGAGATGAAATATTTGGCTCCACCTTTTGATTTCATTGGTGTAGGCCCCCAAACATCTGTGTGAATATAATCTAATACTCCTTTGGATTTGTTCTCACTACTGTCCATATTGAAAGTCACCTTGGTCTGCTTTCTGAGTGTGCAATACTTGCAAAATTCAAGTTTACAACTCATTACACCTTCCAGCTGATCCCTTTTGTGTAATTCTTACAACCCTCTCTGACTCATATGCCCTAGCCGTTTATGCCAAAGCTCAATCTTGTCTTCCTCCGTATAAACTATAGCTCCACCTACCACTGTAGAACCTGTAAGTTTATACATGTTATCTGGTTGTATCACACTCCTCATGTAGACCATTTGTCCCTTTCCTTGCTTGAGCTGTCCTTTTTCAGATTTATACCAAAATCCAACCCTATCCAAAGTGCCCAATGAAATCAGATTTCTGCTCAATTTTGGGACATGTCCGATTTTTCCCAGCGTTCTGAAAATTCCATCATGCATCTTGATCTTTACTATTATGATTCCTATGATTCCACAAGGTGAATTGTCTCTCATCAAAACTTCCTCGGTGTTCCTCTCTTCATATGTGTCGTACCAATATCTATGTGCACACATATGAAATGTGCAGGCTGTATCTAAGGTCCAATACTTAAGTGCGCTAGAGCTGGTTGTTACTGCGAGAAGTTCTCCATCGTCACTATAATTTCCAGTAATGATATTGGCTGACTTGGAGTTTTCTCCTAACATCTGCGCCTTTTTCTCCTTCCATTGTTTGCAATTCCTTTTTTAGTGGTCGGGCGAACCACATTAGAAGCAACCATTCTTCTTTTCTTTGAATTTTCCCCTAGATTTTGACCTGCCTCTTTCTTCAAATCCACCACCTCTATTCATGGACCTTCCTTTCTCCTTGCCTCTGACATGAAGTCCCTATGCTTGAGTACTTCTTCTTCTTTGTCTATTTTGATATATGATTCTAGGTTCTCACAGACTTTACGAAGTGTGATAGTATCTTTGAATATCATGGTGGTTTTGAAGTGCTTGAATGAAGGTGGAAGAAAATGTTGTAACATGACAGCCGTATCTTCATCATCCATCTTTGCTCCAACCTTCTCCAAGTTTGATATGCAATTCTGAAAATTGCATATGTGATCATGAAGATCATCCCCTTCCTCTATCTTGAGGCCAAAAAGCTGTTCCTTCAAGAGTAGCTTGTTGCTGATAGTTTTTTCCATGTAGTCGCTTTCAAGCTTCTCCCATGCTTCCTTTGCAGTCATATTCCCACCAATATGAAGCAAGACATTATCAGCAAGATACAGCTCAATATCGCGCTTTGTTTTCTTATTCTTCTTTATATAATCTGCTTCAGTCATTGTTGCAAGCTTATCTCCAATTGCCTGATCAATCTCTTCCTGAACCAAAACGTTCTTCGTCTTCCTCTGCCAAATCATGAAGTTGTACTTGCCATTAAAGGGCTTAATGGACGGTTTCACATCTCCTGCTTTGACAATGACTTTGCTATTCACCATCGCAAAACACCTTGAGCCTAAGCTCTGATACCACTAAATGTGTATGCCCCTTAGAATCCTTCGTGTTTTACTACTTAAGCAAAATCAGAAAATAGATGAACTGAAAACAGAAACAAAACACAGCAATTTTATAGTAATTCAACCAAAATTTTAGCCTACGTCCACTTAGTGGTCTCTCTTGAGAGATTCACTAGCACTATGAAGAATTTAGGTGTTTACAAATACTTATTGCAGATCCCTCAAACCCCTCAGACTACTTCTTATCTCTCTATCACCTTGAGTCTAGTTTTCTACGCTCTCTGTCTTGGTTCTCAAAAAACCCCTATAGCTCCTATTTATAGGACATAGAAGCTACTGATACAACATGGGATTAGGATTCCTAATCCTAATAGACTAAGCCTATAATACAAATCCTAATAGAACTTGAAAGACTAACTTTCCTAGAACTTAAAGAAAAGCTGCGCGCAAACCTCTTTCCTTTTTAGACTTGGATTTGAATTTTGAATCCTAACTTTTTCAAATTGTATCAATGAGCCAAAAACACAACATTGACTTATTTCAACATTTATGTTGATGCCTTTGCTTAATTTACTCACCAATTCATCTTTTGACTAGGGCGGAGAGTGCACATGCAAAGCTTAAGCGAGAGCTTAAGTCTTCACACTTCAGTGTATCATGGATGCGTATTCACTCTTTATTGTGTTTACATCACATAGAACTTAAGGCTTCATTTGAAAAGAGTTAATGCTTTGTGCAACACGAGTTTAGGCATGCATACTTGAGGGATTTGATAGGATTCGTGTCCATCTCTGCGTTAAGTAAGATCGTGTGTGAAGCGAATAGGCAGCTCAATACTGATTGTCTTTAATTGTGTGATATATTCTATTCATGTTAGAAACTATACTAATTTATTTATTACACAGTGCTGATTATATTGGATCAGAACTTGCATTATGCAATTGTGATATTTGTAAAATTCACAGGTTGCTTTGTGCACATAAGATAGCTGAATATAAGTGTTGTGATCGTCCCATCGCCATTGAAGAAAGTTAGAGATCAGAACAACTGTGGAAGACTCAGAAGTACCTAAAAAGTTTATGTAAAAGCACATTTAGATCGATTAGCAGAGTGGGCTGAAGTACAAGATGAGGAAACAAAACGTCAAGTCTTAGTGAAGATCGATAAGTTGATGAATCCTGGTTGTACCTTAGGGAACCAGTTGAAAAGACAAAAACTAAAGATCATCCAAGTAAGGTAGACGCTAGTACACGCCGTTGGCCATCCAGGTTTCAGATTGTAGATGCATTGTTATCGGAGTGCGACAGTCATTCTTCAGTACTAAGTGTTTCAAAAGTAACCAGTACATCACATACAAAGAAAGCAAATGGTCAAGTTGAAAAAACTAAGGTATGATACAAATATGTTTTGTTTGAGGTTGATAATAGTTTACTAATTCTGATATATACAAAGTGATTTTTCATGTGCTCTTATACAACCGAACAAGCCAACTTCAAAAGATCCAAGGTTTGAGGTGACTCAAAAGTATACAATGCAGTTCATCTTTAACATGAGGCAATATATTACCGGTTCAATGAACGTTGAAGATGATGGTAATTGTGGTTTTAGAGTGGTGGCAGCAGCTATGGATTTTGGTAGAAAACATTGGCGTAAAGTGAGAACTGATTTACTAAATGAGTTAAAAAAACAGGCCTGATCTTTATGAAGGTCTCTATGGAGGACAATATGGAGTTGAGAAACTTCATCAATGACTCAACCATTCTACATCTAGTATTGCACCTAAAACAAAATGGATGGATCTTCTAGACATGGGGAATTTAATAGCAACTTGGTATTGGGTAGTGGTTGCGAACTTATCAAATGGTTAATGCTTCATATTTCTCCCATTATGTGAGTACATTGAGGGAAAACTAATGAGATAGGCATTGGATTTGTGAATAGTAATCACTTTGTGCAGGTAGAAAATAGCATACATTAATTTTGCTTATAATTTTCATAGATATAACTAATGAAATTTCTTATTGCTTTTGATGTAGAACGAATGGTAGTCCGAATTGAATAACAGCTCGATCGTGGAAAATGAGGAAAACCCGGTTTGCTGCAACTTTGGCATTCGGTGTCTGAATCGTGATTGCTATACCTTTTTGGAAAAGGAACAACACCAGGATCAAAACTCATCGCTTTGCCACGACGTGTGGGCTTGGGCTTTCGGGGTCGTTTAGGGTCTCAAAACTGCAATTTACTATTTTTCAGAATTTTCGGTTTTCTAGTTTGTTGTGGCTTTGTTTTGTTATTACCTGTGAGCTTTAGGGTTTCATTGTTAGTCGCACTAGAGTTTCTTTTCTCATATATAAGCAATCTTAAACGGCTGCAGAACACATCTTTTATCATATTATCAATCAAATTGAGAGTTTTCTCATTTATCTCTGGTGGACTCCAAAATTCTTGTTTTAGGTTTATTGCTCGTAAACCTAGGTTACTTCTAACTGCGTCAGCTTTGTAGATATGTTTATTGTCCGGGCTCCCACTGCCACCAGTTCCACCAGATTGGATTTATCATGCCAATAATACAGCTAAGAGTTTGTACTTGAAATATCAAGATCGTTTCCAGCAATATAAGGCTTTGCCACATCCTGAAAGAGTAGCCAGCATATCCCTAGAAATTGTGGAACTTGGTGATAATGAAATTACTCAACTTGGTGATGTTACTATGTCCAGTGAAGATAATATAATGCATCTTGGCGATGATTGAATTGGTTTGAGATTTACTCAGTTGGATTGTTAGATACTAATAAATTAAATTAGATTTATAACTTTAATATATTTAGCCATTGTACTTGTGTAGCTTTTTAATATGTTTAGTTTGAACTAAGAATCAATATTTTGCCACCATTTTGTTCTCTTTGTAGAATCATATGAATTGTGTTTGCAATGGTTTTCAATTAACTTACTTTGACTTATTTTTTACGTATATAGCAGCCTGAAAGCTCGAGCTTGATGAGGAGATTAGACTGATGTAATTCCAATATGTCCTTGTCAAAGTTTCAATATGCCCTTAACATGTTCCCACAAAGACAAACACCAAGAACAATACTGCCAATAAACCTCAAGCAGATTAGAAAACTTGTAATGGTAAACTAGATCTTGTACTGATAAGAAAGAATAGAAAGAAGAATAATGTTGGGAAATGCAAGAGATAAGTGGTAGTGAGAATAGGCTGCATTCTTGATGGATTATTAAAGGAATTCACTTCAGTAGTATGCATCAGATTGAGCCTTTTGTGGGGTACAAATTTTAAGAGTGAACTTATAAACACAACAGGGACACATCTTGTTAAGGAAAAAATATCTAGTCAAGGAGAGAATATTTTGTTGAGGAGCATATCTCTTGTCAAGCAAGAAATATCTTGTCGAGGAGGGAATATTTTGTTGAGGAGCATATTCAAGGAAGAAAAACCATCGAGGAGCATATTTCTTGTCTAGGGAGAAATATCTTTTCAAGAAGGATCCAGTTACAACGAAACCTTTCAAGAAAGATTTGCTCGAAGAGAAATTTACTCAAGGAGAGGTTTGAGTAATCTCCTCGAGGCAGGGAAGAATTCTCTCGAGATAACAAAATATATAGGAAAGCTAGGGAATATAAGAGTACAAGGTACTGCTTCAGTAAGAGTACTGAAGGGCGCTTTCTTTTGTACACGAGCATTTCTCTTGAAAATTGAAATCCACTGAGAACAGAACTGAGGAATATAAGAGACTGCTTCAATACAGAAGGGCGCATTCTCGTGTACAAGTCACCAACAGTAAATTCCGCCTATCAAAGAGATCAATAAAAAAAAAAAAAGTGTATTTAGTGAATATGTATTGTGTATTGTAAATTATGATAGTTTAGAAAGTTTGAGGTTGTATTTCTAGTAAAATGTTAAAATAAAAAAGTTAATAGAAGATGTATTAAGTAGGAGATATGTATTTAGTATTTTACAATGGGGTTTTTTGCACCAACAGTGTCTGGAGACTTGGGTGACTGACAATATGATACCCGAACTTACAAAGTTATCAAAGTGATACCCAGACTCAATTTTTCTTATCTCCGTCGTACCTGCGGTGATTTTCCGTTATGGTGCCGTCAATCTCAATCACGTGTGAGGCACATGAGTCGCAAAATGAGGGCAAAATAGACTTTTCCACTATATCAAACTCTAAATTATTATATTGAAAATAAAAACTGAATAAATTTTATTACTTTGTTGAGTTGTTCTATTAACCAAAAATCTCAATCGGTGGAGAGGGAGGTCACAGGACTTGAAATCTCATTCGCCGGAATCTGGGAAGTGGGTCACGTCCGGACCAGAGTTTTCTATTGCGAGAGAGAGAGAGAGAGTGTGAAGTGAGAAGCTTTCGTTTTCGAGCCAGCGAATTTTTGGGATGTTCGATTCACCGGGGAATTGTGTCAATTCCGATCAAGGGTTTTCGATTAGGGTTGTGCGGTGGTGGAACGTCGGTTCCTTTTTGGGGTGGGGGGATTTTTGGGTTTTTTTGTCAACTCGCTGAGTGTGTGGTTCTTTATGAAGTTGGGATCTCTAAATCTGGGGAGAGGTTGTTGATGTTAACGCTGCAGAGGTGGTCGGGTTGGTCTTGGACGCCCAAAACCCGGGCTGAGAAGACCAGAACTGGGATCAGGCGAACATGAATTCTGGCAAATCGAAGTTGAATTCCGACGAGGAGGGGAAAAGGGTTGTCTTGTTTGAACCCAGAACGCCGGCTTCGACTTTTGGAGCTCGAAAACTAGCTTTATGAATACCAATACAATATAGGGCTACTCCTGATTGAGAAAAATGAGTGGACTTCTAGGCAGGAAGAACTCGGGCGACCATGATGGGCGGCGGTGGCGGGGGGCTCAAAGTCGGATTTCGAATGGAGTTCGAATTTGGGGGTGCACGGGACCTTCTTCCGATGTTCTGTTGCGGCGGGCTGGCAGAGGTGAGGCTGGGATCGAGTGATCTCGCCATCACCAATCTCTCTTCTCTCGAAAGCTCAAATGGGTTTGCTGGGTTTGAGAAGATGAATATGAATGTGGTCTTGCTCATGTTCTTATGCTGGGATTTCTTAGTTTTTAGTTTTTTTTTTTTTTTTTTGCTGGGTTTAAGAAGATGAACATGAAGACTTGCTAGGTTCAAATACTTATCTTGATTGCTATCACTGATATGGGACTGGTGGTGGATTTGAATGGGAAAGCAAATTGCAAGAGGTTGAATTTGATGGAAGAACCGAAGAACAATGATGGGTAACTGGTTATAGATAAGAGAAACAAAATTTAATGAATTGAGTGTTCTCCCAAAAAAAAAAAATTTGAGGGCAAATCAGTCTTTTTGGCCTCATTTAATCAGTCACATGCATTGCACGTGGTCAAATTAACGGAAACGTGACGGAAAATGACCGCAGGTATGACGGAGATAAGAAAAATTGAGTCTGGATATCACTTTGATAACTTTGTAAGTTCAGGCATCATATTGTCAGTCACCCAAGTCTTCAGACACTGTTGGTGCAAAAAACCCGAATTACCCTTTTACAATGTGTGAATAAAATTTTGTCTATAACTACTTACCAGCTTATGGAACTAATTTCAAATTGAACCTTTTTTTTTTTCTTTGTTTTTTTTTTTTTGGTCAACATTATAAATTGAACTTTAGTCTTCTTGAATTCCACAGTTCTAAATCATAATAAATCATTGATGATTGTACTGCCTTACGTTTCAGAATTCAGGTGGACTTTATTCCACCCTCCAGCCTTTTACACGTACCAACGAATTTACTGTTTCAATTCGTACCTGTGCCACGTTGGCTATCAATTTGACCGTTAACTGATAATATGCAATTAGACCACGAAAGAAAAGTAAAAGATCACCACCTTTTGACACCAAAAATACTCCTCCCCAAGTTCACTGTGGTTTAACATGCTCAGATGACTTCTGTAAGCATAAATGGTTAGAGCGAAATGGCCTCAAAATACTTGTAGTTGGCCCTTTGTCCAAAGAAAAAAAAAATTGAAGTTAACTCTAAAGTTCATACATGGGATTACATGCTCTGTGGTACTTCAACAACTGTTTACTGTTCGTCCAGTACTTTCCTGATACGAGAAATTAAGAAAGGAAATACAACAAAACAAGCTCTATCTTAATAAATTCTTGGTAAATTTACCTGCAAGTCTGTAACTGAAGAGTTGGCAAAAGGGGTTCTTTAATTAGGTCTTCAGATCTATTGCTATTGAAGATTGAAGACCTTCAAATAATACAATCTAATCTCCACTAGGTCAGGCACCAAGGGCTCTTGCGCGCATTGCCCATACCACTCACCATCTTATCAAACATTTCCGCATTGTCCGAGTGCAAATAGGGTTGAACCCCCCATCATTCCTTACTGAGCAAGCTGAAATTCCCCGGACTGAGAAATGACAGAATAGTCGGACTATTGAGGCTACACTACTACTCTCTCTGAATTTGATCTAAAAAGGTCCAGTTGTCTGTTTGGTTGGCCAAACAGCCTACTTGTTCGTCCCAAGGTGTAGGTTGAAGTCTAGTCCTTGATAAGGAAGTGGCGCACTTACTAAGCTTTCCAACCTGTAAGTCTTTCCTAGAAAAAGTTATCAGAACGTAGTACAGATCCCTGACCCCTCCCGGTAGTCATGACTCCCCAGGACTGTGACCACTGAACCACCACATACATATACTCGCAAGGAAAGGCAGCTCAGCAAAAATGACACCACACTGCAAATCAAGAAAATAATTGAGAAAGAATAGTCCTCTTAACTCAGAAGAAAGCGAATCCAATAAAAATAAGCAACCTATTCAATCCCCATTGCCATAATCTAGAGAAGCTGCAAAAAGAGATATAAACTCTAAAAAGTGAAACAAACTAGTGATCACTGATGTAATCTTCAAGCCCCGTTTGGGATTGTGTAATTTTCTATAAAAAAAAAAAATCAACTTTTGTTTAAAGTTTTAGATTTTATTGTGTTTGGTAAATAAATAAAAATGAGATTTAATTGAAAATTATATGTCACTAGCAGCAGATTTTAGAAGCATCCTAAATGTTACTTTTAGAAGCTGTTATGGATCAAAACACATTCTGAAGTTGTTTTATGTACTGACAGCACTTTTAAAAATACTATTTATCAAATACGAAACTGTTTTAATTCATAACTGATAATTCTCACAACACAGCAGCAACAGTTTTTTTTTTAAAGTCACAGCAATCCCAAACTAGCCCTTAGTAGGCCATTAAAAGCTTTTCGAGAAATCTCCATCCTTCTTTATCAATTTCTCCTTTATCTTTGAACTAAAATTCTGCTTCCATACAAGCGAGTAAAGCAATATTGCACACATTTGCTTCTGTCCCATATGCACGTTGTAAAATTGCAGGGAGCCACACAAAACACTTCCTATAATAGTACAATTTTTTTATTTTATTGAAAGTGAATTCATTCATTAATAATAGAGTACTACATCAAGGAGTATATAGTGGCCTCATTAAACCCTATAACAACCATAGGGAAGAGTACCACACTCCATTTAAAGACTCAATGACTGAACTCTGCAACTAGGATTGGATTCAGCCACTCCGACGTCATCCTCCACCAATACGTAGGAAATGGTAAAGAAATAGCGGCTCTTGCCACACAATGGACAGCCTTATTACACTCCCTAAGGATATAACCCCAACTACAAGACTGAAATCTTGTACACTGCACCAGTGCCAAAAATCCCTTGTCCCATCTTCAAGGCTCCATCTACATTCAATTTAATTGCTCCTGGCCGTGGACATCTGTCACATCTAAAAGCCGGCTGCACATGTGAACCTACATCACGCCTACTAGCCAAATCATTCTTCTCCTCTTGACCAACGCAACTTCTTAAATATACATCCCACCAGCACATAGCTTTATCAATTAAAGCCCCTGCTTCCAATAATTGTTTTCCATGCACCCTATTATTCCTTTCATACCATAATTGCCATGCCACCAGCCCACCACACCAAACCATTCAAGCTCATAATCTCTAGCTACTGCAGCTACATGCAAAAATAATTCAAAGAAACTCCTTTCTTTCCAGGCCTTACAAACATCAGCCAAAAAAGTCCACTTCCAAACTTGACGAGCCACTGTACACTCCCACAAAGCATGAAGAACAGATTCATCTCTACACCCACAGGCCCCACACATTGCACTGTTGCATACTCTTCTTTGTCTCAACGCCGCAGCAAAAGGGAGAAATCCACTGCATGCCCTCCAAAGAAACACCTTAATTTTGTTGGGGAGTTGTAAACCCCAAAGCCTCCACCAACCCGTGCTGTACCCACCCCTCCCATCCACATTACTACTTGAAGCAATCAATCCCGCCTTCCGTGAGTTTTCTTGAGCAGCAACCCAATAGCTGGATTTAACGGTAAATCTTCCACTTTTATGATAGTGCCATATCAACTTATCCTGTCCTCCACTTCGTGAAAGTGGTATGGAAAGAATGGTTCGAGCCTCAAACTCAAGAAACTGACTATAAATAAGCTCCATATTCCATTCATGATTAGAATTAGGGAAAAATTCACCAACGGTGTCTGCACAATTTGGTGACTTTCACAATAATACCTGAACCCTGAATGTTATCAATGTGATACCTAGACTTTACTTTTCGTATTATTGTCGTACCTCTGGCGAACTTCCGTCACGTCTCCGTCAACTGTGAGCACGTGTGACTCATGTGAGCCAAAAAATGAGGGCAAAATTTTTGCTCTTAGTTTGTTTTAGGGAAAAATTCACCAACGGTGTCTAGACACTTAGAGGACTTTCATAATGATACCTGAACTTACAAAGTTATCAATGTGATACCTAAACTCATTTTGTCGTATCAACGTCATACATACGACCAATTTTCGTTACGGAGCCATTAAATTTTTCACGTGAGTAATTTAATGAAGACAAAAAGGACTGATGTACCCTCAAAAGTTTTTTTTTTTTTTTCTTTTTCTTTCTTTCTTTCTTTATTCTTCTTTCTTTCTTTCTTTCTTTCTTTCTTTCTTCTTCTTCTTTTTTGGTTTCTTCTTCCCCTGATTTGAATCATCAATATTCAAATCATCTTGCTTGTCCGATTCCCACGTCCGATTGCCGATCAAACACCGCCGCTGCGTCTCAATCCACCTTCATGCACCGCAGATGTTTTTGGTTCCCCCCACTTCAAATCCTACAGCAAATTGAAATTGTGCACTGAGGCTTCGCCGCTCACTCTGAGTTCATCCCCGCTGACGACTTAGCCACCACCACTCTTATTCTCTCCTTCGACCCCCTTTTATACACCATTGATTAGAAACTCAGACCCCGCCAGCCCTCCACTCTCAAATCACAACTCCAATCCCACCCCGCCATCCTCTCTGTCGTTCCCGACATGAAACACCATCTCCACACCATCCTCACCTGCAACTTCATCGGTCTAGCTGACAACTTCGGCCTCTAGCCCAACTTCGATAAGAGGCAATTTTAGGCAGACAAAGATTAACAACTTCGGCCTCCACACCATCCTCACCTGCAGAAAATTCGAGCTGTTCTGATTCACCAGCTACCCACCATTGCACCTCGCCAATTAGCAGACAAAGAACTTGGAGCCTCCACCATCAAGAAATGGAGGCTCGCGTTCTGCGTGTCCTGCGTGGCGGATATCGGCACTGTCGGAGAAGATGTTGTCTGAACAGAAATTTAGTTCGGGTTCCACGACGGCAGCTCGTCGATTGCTGCCTTGGCTTTCTTGATGAGCCAATCGACTGCCTTGCTGGGCCGGTAGTATCCGAGCCGGTCTTGCGCATCGTAGAATTGAATGGCGGTGTGGGAGGCGAGCCGGACGCGATGGTCCCTGGGGCCTTTGGCTGTGCAGACCTTGCTGTGGCGGTCCTTCCAGCTGGTGGCCCTTAGAATGTGGCCTCGAGCCTCCACGATTTCACTGGCGGTGGAGGAAGAAGCAGTCCTTATCCCCAAATCCAATCAAGAAGCAGCCGAGGACGACGTCATTGCGCGGTGGTGGAGGTTGTTGTGGCTCTCCCCCATTTTTCTTCTTGCATATTCGATTGTGGGTTCTCCGAAAGCGGTGGTGTTGGCAAAGAGAGAATGAGAGAATAAAGAAACCAAAAAAGAAGAAGAAGAAGAAGAAGAAAGAAAAGAAAAGGAAAAAAAAACTTTTGAGGGTAAATCGGTCTTTTTGTCTTCATTAAGTGACTCACGTGCATCGCACGTGCAAAATTTAAGGACTTCGTGACTGAAATTGGTCGTAGGTACGACGTTGATATGAAAAAATGAGTCCAGGTATCACATTGATAACTTTGTAAGTTCAGGTATCATTATGAATGTATCCTAAGTGTCCAGACATCGCTGGTGAATTTTTTCTGAGGGTAAATCGGTCTTTTTGTCTTCATTAAGTAACTCACGTGCATTGTACGTGCAAAATTTAACGGTTCTATGACGGAAATTAGTCGTAGGTACGACGTTGATATGAAAAAATGAGTCCAGGTATCACACTGATAACATTCAGAGTTCAGGTATCATTGTGAAAGTCACCAAAGTGTCCAGACACTGTTGGTGAATTTTTCCCTTAGAATTAATCAAATCTGCCACCATAGAGTTTCTTGGCAAAGTAATGGGTGAAATCACTTTGAAAGAAGAAGGTTGAGGCAGCCACTTGTCAAGCCTCAAGTTAATAAGTGAGCCATTGCCTACCCTCCACCGCATCCCCAAGTCCAGCACCTCCTTCCCCCATACAAGACTCCTCCAAACCAAAGACGCCCCATTTTCAACTCGAGCATTCATCCACTCCCTTTGTGGCAAATACTTAGCCCTGAGTAATCTGCACACTAACGAGTTTGGATTTTGCATAATACGCCAAAATGTTTTTGCAAGAAGCGCTTGATGAAACACCTCCAGATCACAAAACCCAAGTCCTCCCTCCCATTTACTACAACTGGGCCTCGTCAACGGCCCGACCCATTCATAGCGGGCCCGGCCCGGGCCTAATTACATTTTAAAATAGTGACGGGCCTGGCCGGGCCGGGCTACATTATAAATCATAAGATCCAAGCCCATCCTTATAAAGCGGGCCTTGCGGGCTTTTTTGGGTTGGGCCGGGCCGGGTTTTCCCTTTTCAAATCCAATGGTAGGATATATCATTCTAAAAACATATATATAATTTTAGTATTTTGCATAATTTTTTTTATAAATCTATATTTATATATCATACATACACTCCAAATAGCAACCTCTATAAATTCAAAGAAAATGGGAAAACCGATCGTTGGATGTGATTATTACAATAAATTGGGCATGTGGTTAAAAATTTAATCAATTTCACCATAGTTTTGAACCCAATCGGATTGGTCAACCGTAGTCACTTAAAGATATATATGCATTACCGCATAATAAATATATATATACACACACACACACACATATATAGATATATATGTGTGTGTGTTTGTGTGGAAGTTCTTATACTTCTATATTGAATATGTGCATTAGTGCATATATATATTCTACATATCAATTGACCAATTTGCATTACCGTTGGAATTAATTTTTTTTATCTTATGTCCACGCACATCCATCAATGGAATATATACAAACGTGGTGTGAAAAACGTGCTTATTTTTTTTTATCATAACATCAGGGTTACGTGCCTTTAGCAATTTGCTTAAGGCATGGAACTTGTGCGGGTCCCCCAATCCCCGCACGTTCCAACTCAATATGATCATTTCTCGTGATAAGCCCTAACACCGGAGCCCATCACGGTTTTCTTCGACATTCCATTCCGAAAGAGTGAAAGCTTGCTAGGAGAGTTGGAGGAGTTGACTTTTTGCTGCCTCCTACTGCCACCTATTGGGAACCCCAGTCTATGTTCTGCACCCATTCTCTTCTTTTCAACTCCTGATGGCTCATTTTCACCTTTTTTACCCTTAGGAGCCCGCTTAGTTAACACCCCTTTTGACTTATTAGTACACCCAACACTATTTAGGCCTCGATCTCCTCCTTTCACATCTGGCCCAGTCCCAATTATTAGTTCCACTGGGTCCAAAACTTCCTTCCCTTTTGACTTTGAATGCCTCCCATAAATTACATCAGATTTAAGCTCATCAAAATCCCTTAAATCACTGTCAGTTTCCATATCTCCTTCCCTCATTAACGTGTCATTACCTGCATTCGCAGAATCATCCCCCACCTTACCTTTTCCAGTTCCTTCCAAAACAATGCTACTCCCCACCTCTGCCATCGGCTCCGGCCAATCATCCACCGTCCGTCCCCCATTACTATCCAACTCTTGCCTTACAACTTCCTCTTTACGTCGTTTTTGTGATCTAAACCAGATATCATCTGGCAACCCTTCGTCAACAAAATCTACTTCCTCTCGTCTTCATACTGATCCAGACCACTGGAATTCTGGGGCCTTAAACGACCAACCACCACCAACTGGCATTGTAGGTAACACAAAGGACCTCCCCTGAAGCTCTCCATCCACCCTGATATTAAAACAATCCCGAATTCCTGTCTTCCACCTCCCATAACGAACCTCCACCTGATCATTACTCTTCTTTGCCGGGCAACAAGCTCCCATATGTGACAGTAACCCACAAAAGAAACAGAAAAAAGGAAGTCCCTCATATTCCATATCAAACTGCTTTGCCGAACCACTATCAATCCTGACCATGACCCATCTTGGCAGCGGCACCGAAATCTTGAGTTGCACCCTAATGCGAAGACAACCACCTAAAAAATCCCCATTCTTTCCTTCATCAGTCCAACGATAACCTCTTATCCTTTCCCCAATCTTCCTCCCCATTTCCTTGTTAAGGAACAGAGGAGAGAGACCACGCACTCGAATCCAGATATCATACTCCTCCAGAGGAACATCATGCAGGTCAGCCCTACCATCAGTCTCCACCAACGCCACCAGTGAGTTATCAAAAGACCAAGGACTTCCCTGGAACACCTTTCATCTGTCATGTTCCGATTTGAACCCAAATAAAAATCGATCAGAGCCCTCCACCTCGCATATAGAGAAACTTTCTCTTGTATGCCAGAGCTCCTTCATCTTTTTAATGAATGCCTCCTTATTAACAACCTTCCTTGTGAGTACCCTTCCCACTAGGAAGGACCGCACAGGACCCAGACTGGGATTCGTCTCAATGCCCTTTATAACAATTTCTTCAGCCTCCGCCGACATCACCCGACGCACGACGTGGCTCATTCTGTCTTCTAAATTACACAACTTCACCCCAACCAATAACCACGCCTCCCACAGCAAAAGCCCTCCATTCCGAGCAACCCACCTGACAGCGTGGTATATACTCACCAGAAATTTGCTTGTGTAGAATCACTGTAAATCTGTATGTAATTAAATTTTTTATTTATTTAGGATATCATGTAATTATGGAAATGATTGTTTCCTATTAGAGTTAGATTACTCCTTTGTACTTATATATATACCCCCATTGTGGGTTGAATAGAATCATCGAATTAACCCTGAATTGAAGTATTCTTTTCTTCTTGGTATCAGAGCAGGTTCAATCCTTTAAACTTGCGCTGCATCGTTTGAATCTTGAATCCTAAAGAACATCACAAACCGCTACGTACCACCACCATTAAAATCAAACCATCCCTAAATTTCAAACCACCATCACCCTACCTTTTCTGGAGAAAGAAAAAGAAAAAGAAAAACTTCTTTTTCAGAGAATTCAGATCCATCTTGAAACCCTAGAAAACCCAATCTTGCAAAAATCTCGAATTCCTCAATGGCCGGACCTGTAATTGAAGGCGAACATTCAAATCCCTAGAAGGCAATAATGTCATCCTCACAAGTCATCCTTCACCACTACACCACCCAACAAGACAACTTTGTGTTTCCAACAAGTGTTGTCTTGAATGAATCCAACTACACCATATGGGCTCCTCTCATGGGGATGCGCATTGGAGCACGAGGGAAGGTTGGTTATCTGATCAGAGTGAAGGCTGAACCCGCCAAAAATTCTACAGAGTATGAAGCTTGGGCCATGGACAATGAAATGGTGAAAAGTTGGCTCATTGACTCCATGGAGTCCTCTCTTATGAACCGGTATATTCATCTCCCTACTGGAAAAGATATTTAGGAAGCTGTAAAGAAAACCTTCTATGATGATTCTGATGAAACCCGGATCTTTGAATTGAACAAGAAGTGTTTTGAAGCAAAGAAAAATGGACGGCCCATTCCTACCTACTATAATGAGGTAGTGGCGATGTTCTAGGAGATTGATCAAAGGGTGGCCTCTCAAAATGATAATGTTGCAGTTGTAGTTCAAGAGACTTCAACGATGTCCCGAATGTGTGTTCACATGTTTTTGAGTGGACTTGACCCAGAGTATGATCAGGTGCATGGAGAAATCCTATGCAAGCAACCTAAATTCTCCTTGGAGCAAAGCTATGCTTACATTCACAAGTTACAATCAGAGAAACAGGTTATGGGGCATTCGGTACCTACCAAATCTTCAGTTATGGCTGTTCAACTCAACCCGGGTCCTCCTCCAAGCTTCTAAGGTCCTTCTCCACATATTCACTAAGTAAACCAAATCCATATGCAAACAGAAAGTGTGTTATCTATAGGGAATTAGGTTATAGCAAGGAGCAGTGCTATGAAGTGATTGGTGGGACTTCACCAAGAAACCGCGAAAGAATATGGGCAAGGCCGCCGTTGCTACTATAGAGGAAGAGCATCTAAACAATGCCTCCGCTAATGTAGCGCAGTCAGGTATGAAAGGTAAGGTTACTTTGAATAATACACGGATAATTGATATAGGTGCATCTGATCATATGACAAATGACCATAATCTTGTGAAAAACCTTAGACATTCCCTTCAAAATTTTGTCTCTACTGCTGATGGAACTCCAACTTCGATCACCAGAGAAGGTTATATTGCTTTAGCTGATACCTTAACCTTTGAATTTGTCTTAGTTGTTCCATCACTAGCTTATAATCTCCTGACTGTTGGTCAAATTATTTTAGCTCTTGCATGTATTGTGACCTTATATCCGTCTTTCTGTGTGTTTCAGGACATTTTGACTCGACGGATTCTTGGTTATGGAATTAGAAGGGGGAAATTGTACTACCTGGATTTAACAAAGACTGGAGAGAACCAGAAGCATCTTCTGGGGCAAGTTAATCAAATCAACGGGGTAGAGAATGCAAAGGAAGCTGTATGGTTATGGCATGCATTGTCATTTAGGTCATCTATCTTTTAGTTATCTTAAGAAGCTACAACCTCATTTGTTTTGGATTGTCAGTGATTTGGATTTCCATTATGACATTTGTGAACCGGCCAAGAGCCACCGTATTTCATATTCACTAAGTCTTAATAAAAGTCTTGTTCCTTTTATGAAATTCACTCCGATGTCTAGAGTCCTGCAAAAATTCCTTCTCTTTCTGGAGCTTTATATTATGTAATGTTTATTGATGATTGCACTCGCATGACATGGGTGTCATTACTGAAGAATAAGAGTGATGTATTCGGGATGTTTACCGAATTTCACAAAATGGTGACAACTCAGTATTAACAATCCATCAGAGTGTTTCAGTCTGACAATGGTGGAAAGTTTGTGAATGTCCCTATGATTGAGTTTTGCCGATCACATGAAATTAGTCATCAAAACTCTAATTCTTATACTCCTCAACATAATAGTTTAGCAGAACGAAAGAACAAGCAGTTGATGGAAGATGTTTGTGCTTCCTTAATTGGCATGAATGTACATTGGTCCTATTGGGTCGAAGCAGTGAAATTAGTAGCATATGTCATCAACCATACTCCTTCAGGGGTAATTGAGTTTCAGAATCCTCATCGGAAGCTTCATATACTTTTGATCATCCCCTCTATGCCTAATATGGAGCCCTGAGTGTTTGGGTGCACAACTTATGTCCATATACCAAAGCCACAAAGGAGAAAACTTGATCCATGTGCAAAGAAGTGTATTTTTGTGGGTTATGCAGAGTTTCAGAAGGGCTACATATGTTATGACCCGCTCACCAAAACAGTACATATATCTCTTCACGTCTCATTCCAGAAATCTGAGCCATATTACTCAGGGGGAGCTTCTCAGTCTTCCCTTCAGGGGGGGAGAGGTTGTGAAGGGAATTCTCGTTCCATTATTGATTTTGAAGTCTTTGAAGACTTACAAAAGTTGGAGGAACGATATGAAAGTAGAAATTTTGAAATAGCTAAAAACGATCGATCGTTTCGAGAGACAGAAGCTCCCAGTAGACAAAGCGATCGATCGTTCAACCCTAGAGATCTATCGCTTCCTGAGGCAGAAGCAAACGATTGATCGCTTGAACCTAGCGATCAATCGTTTCAACTAGCAGAAATTTCCAGTAGCCAAACAATCGATCGTTTCGTGAGACATCTTTTTTGGATAGTTTGAATCAAAATCAAGTCGTATCTGAAGCTCACACACAAGATATTCCCCCTTCTACATCACCAACTGAAGATCCTGCTCAGAATGATCCATCTCAGGTACCCCTAAACTTTAATGAGTCTTCTGGGTTAGAAAGTGTCAAACATAGGAAATCACAAAGGGTTACCAAGGGAATTCTTAAGAAACAATATGAACCAGATATCAAAGCCAAAGCTAAATGCCTTATAACTAACTTTATGTCTAACCATAGGATTTCCTGGTCACATGTACTTGTTGTTGATCAATTGTCTACTGTGTCTATTCCCAGTAACATGCAGGATGCATTGACGGATCCAAAATGGACAAAGGCGATGAATGAAGAATTGGAATCTCTTCAGAAGAATGCAACACGGGAACTAGTACCTTTGCCGGTTGGAAAGAAGACTATAGGATGTTGTTGGGTGTTTACGCTGAAGCTTAATGTCGATAGAACTATTGATAGATACAAGGCGAGGTTGGTTGCCAAGGGATATACAAAACGCTATTGGATTGATTATGAGGAGACTTTTGCACCTGTGTCAGACGTTCTACATCTGGGTACTTCACTTTTGTTGGAGGAAACCTTGTCACTTGGCGTAGTAAAAAACAAAAAATCGTTGCTAGATCAAGTGCAGAAGCTGAATTTCGAGGTATGGCACATGGAGTTTGTGAAATGTTGTGGATCCGTAATGTCTTGAAAGACCTAGGTTACAAGCTTAAACGGCCAATGGATTTGCATTGTGATAATATAGCTGCCATTGAGATTGCACATAATCCAGTTCAGCATTATAGAACAAAGCATCTGGAGGTTGACCATCATTTTATTAAAGAAAATCTTGGCAAAAAGGTTATTTGCTTACAATTTGTAAACTCAGAGGAGCAATTAGCTGACGTACTTACTAAATGAGTGTCCAGGAAGATATTCAACAGCTCGATTGACAAGTTAGGCATGACAGATTTTTTTTGACTTTGTCAAAGGGAACCCAAAGGCTTCCTAGGTCCAAGATAAACCCCTTCGGCGCAGGTGAAATGCTTCAACTGTGTATTGCAGCACAATGTCTGGCCACTTTGACAGCTTCGGAATTC
Source organism: Rosa lucieae (assembly GCA_024704745.1). Taxonomy (NCBI): domain Eukaryota; kingdom Viridiplantae; phylum Streptophyta; class Magnoliopsida; order Rosales; family Rosaceae; genus Rosa; species Rosa lucieae. The sequence goes on along the minus strand of CM045493.1, from coordinate 29,839,755 downwards.
TAACCTAGGTTAGGGAGCACACTCAACTAGGCAAGAACCACTATGTCACTTACAGTGGTTAGGCATGATAGATATCTATGCACCAACTTGAGGGGAAGTGTAGCTATAAATTTGTCTGAAGAACAATTCTTATTTATTTAGAAATATCCTGTAATTATGGAAATGATTGTTTCCTATTAGAGTTAGACTATTTCTTTATATTTGTATATATACCCCCATTATGAGATGAATAGAATCATCAAATTAATACTGAATTAAAATATTCTTTTCTACTGCTTAGACCTCCCATCTGCTTTCCCATAGCCAAATAAATGCAAATGCAAAAACTCAGCAATGTGAAATTTTTGTGGCAGATTATTAAAGATGATCTTTTTTTTTTTTTGATACGTTGTTAAAGATGATCTTGAAACGCGAATTGCACGTGTGCATATACATTATATTCCAGAACATCAACATCGTCTAAAAAGAAATGCCTTCAAATTTCTCTAACAAAGTGACACCTATCAGCTTCTTCAGTAATTCCTAAAGGTGCCGGTTTCACAGCACTCCTGCACCAAGCAGAGCATATTTTGACAAAAATCACAATGTGAGACCTGCAGATGAGAGCTCATCAGAATATATACCTCACAAACTTGGTCTTGCCAATATGTCATGCTCTCCCTGTCCATGCACTTCAAGGAGAAATTAACCATGGACGTACTCGACAATACTATGAGAAATCAGGAATGTGTGCAAACAACAATATGGCAATTGATTCAGTACATTCGCGTCTGTACCGAAGAAAAACGCTGTCGACAGCAATGCTGCCAAAGGGCTCCCATGAGCTGGATCTGTTACCACAGCTATTAATCATCTAATTGCCCCCTGACGAATTCTCTTGTGTGTACAGATCGAGCTCAGAGTTTGCTTGAGGAAAATAAGTAACAGTTTATTTATAATATATCTTCCAGCGCACTCTCTCAGCAACCAATCAAAAAAAGAGAAGGAACAGAGCAAATCAAAACCATATAACTACAATACTAGACAATGGACATGTCCGTTCGGTTGCTAACAAAACATAATTGAGACACAGGGAGATCTAATGAATTTTTGGGTCTAAATTTTGCTTTTCTCTCGGCAGTGGAAAAGAAAATCATAGAGGGAGAGATAGTTATTGAAAGGCATTAGTGCACTACAACGACGTTTTTGGAGTCCACTGCTGCATTCAAGAGGTAGTGGGCAGTAGACCTCACTCCCCTACAGGCGCCAGTGGTGTTTGACTACCTGGTCTTGCAGTGGCTAGTTGTTTTTGGCATTTCTGCAGTCATTAACAACAGTTCTTGGTAGTCTGTAAGTTTCCACAAAAATGCATCCATTACAACTGTACTATCTTATCTATTTCTTCAAATTATACATGGAATGTGTGTCTCATTAACAGTCAACACATATCAGTGCCTTCCACTATTAATATCAACAAAGTATAGATTCCTCATTTCAAAATCAATGTACTGTAGTACATTGTACACCTCGTCAATAAAGATTTCCCGCTACAAAAGCTGTTACCTTGTTTCTCACATCAAACCAACTACAACCAGGCATTTCTTCACACCTTGATTTGCCATTCTCATCCTAACCATTTCAGCTTCCTTCCATTGCTTAGTTGCACAATACAAATTTGACAATAACACATAGCTTGTCTCCTTATGTGGTTCTGTGGTTTTCAGAGTTTCCCCCAAGCATCTATTTTCCAAATCCCAACTTCCCATGTGCAGAACATGTTCCAAGCAGAGCTTCACGCAAGCTGGTCTTAGCATATACTGAACAATCAGCCCGCTCCCTTGCTTCAGCTAAGTATCCACCTCTAGCAAGCATATCCACCATGCATGCTACATGATCTTTCTCAGGAGAGAGACCATAAATTGTTTGCATTGTTTCAAAAAGTATGGGACTTTCCCCTATTAATCCAGAATGGATGCAAGCCATCAACAAGAAGATGAAGGTAACATTATCTGGTTTAACCTGATTCACCACCATTTGTTCAAAAACTTGTAGAAATTGGATAGCTTTTCCATGCAATCCAAAAGCAATCAACCATCGCATTCCAAGATACCAATCCTTGTGCAATATTTCACAGAATGCACAGATGGACCCTTTCAATTCTCTGCATTTAGCATACATGTTAACCAAGCCATTCCCAATAAAGGCATATGAATGGAAACCATAGAGAATTATGCAACCATGAAACATATCACCGCGTCCAAGTAAGCCAAGTTTGAACATGCAGGAAGAACAGCTGCAAAACTGAAATCGTCTTACTGTAGGTCAGTTGGCAACATATCAACAAAGAAGATAGCTGCTTCTTTCCCATGTCCATTTCCTTGAGATCATAGATGTCCATGAGACAATATTCTGTTCAAGGGATAGTTGAAATACATTAAGTGCTTCAAGGGTATTTCCCAGTTCATGTAGGTATCAATCATCGCATTCCAGGACACCTGTGTTAGAGTTCAACCAGACTTGAACACATTTACTGCATTCACCAGGCAACCTAATTCAGCATAAATACTTAAAAGGAGTTCTTCACCAACGCAGAAGATCTCCAACCACATTTTTGATGATAAAAGCACGCAACCACGCCGAAATTCTAATGCTTCACCGCAAGCTTTTATGAGTGCACTGAAAGTCCACTGATCTGGCAGGCACAAACTGTCTTTCATCTCTTTCAACAAACCCAAACAAAGTGCACAACCCACAATCATAATATTCCATGCAATATTGTTAGAATTTGTGGCTTTGATACCACTGTCGTAATTTAGGTGCGAAAGCTTATGGTTGTGATGGGCTAAGACAGTGTGTTTAGAACAATGTATTTGGGAGCTAGAAGTTGGGAGAAGATGTTTATAGGACAAAGATGATAGGAGGATATGATTTTGAGGAGAAGCAATATATTGAAATATAGGAGGGAATGATAGCAATATATGATTTTGTTTCACTTGCTTCTTGTTCTTTCTTTTTTTATTAGAAGGGTACATCACATATTTAGACATTGATGGATCATTCTAGATCTTCCCAGACTTATTAGATATTCTAGACCTTAATTACACTTCCATGATTAAAGCTAGAACCTTACCATTCTTATATGATAGCTCTAGAGTCTTCCTACATTTACATGATGAGTGTAGAAACTTCTTGCACTAAATGATCATTATAGATCATGATTGCTCTTGATTTCTCTCTAGATTGATGTAGATTATCTTAGATGATCAATGTGCATTAACTTTCAACAAATATCCTCCCTTCTAGGCACGACGTAGAACACTTCACACGCGGCATCAAACTGACAGGAGTTTGTGCATGCAAATAAGTAAATAACGACGAACCCCAAGTAAATTCATAAGTTTCATGTCCACAAACACTCTGGTAGCACTACAAGGGTCCAAACATTTCCCAAACACATCAATAAGTGCATTGTTAACCAGCAACTAGGACTGGTAACCCAAAATCGTCACTAACGCATGCACATCGGTTCCACATTGATTGAAGGTAAAGTGATTATGCCTCGTGTAGAAGATTCTCATGTGGCGGAAAATAAAGTTATGAACCATCAGCTCTATCTTTGCCAAGAAATCTGAAGAATAAAAATACAAAGCCCACAAGATTTTGAGCTTATGACCCTAGAAGTGCAACTACAACTCGACATAACTCAACTGACTTCAAGTCTGAAAACCACAACCGGTTTTTGATAAATTCAAGGTGAAGTTTCTTACGTATATTGCAAAACTGAACCTTTCTCCCAACAGTTAAATCTCTATATGGCAATGTCCGGTGGATCGGCTTCAATAGGCATTTTTAACCACCATTCCTAGGCCAATCACACTTTTATCCAAGCCGGAAGCTACTAAAAATTCTACATTTGGATACTAATCAAGCATGAAACACTATTACTGACCAGTGTTTGCTTTGATTCAATTAAACCTATTTTGCTTCAATTTCAATTATACTTCAAAAATTCTTTGGTCTTGGTCCAAAACTAAGTGCAACCAATCGAGCTAACTGAAATCTTATATGCTCTCACACTAGTACAGCCAACACACTGTACAACCAACTTGAAGCACAACAAATCAAGCTCAATCACATAACATATTCCTCGCGAAGTAGTAGTACCTAATAAGTGAAGAGTGAGCAAAGGGGATTCTTCTCTTCATTGGAATTGAAGACCTTCAAATGGACCAATCTAATCTCCACAAGGTCAGCACCAACGCCTTTAGCCCTGATCGGAGCACAAATAAGGGTTGAACTCTTTCTCATTCCTCCACCTCCCACTTGAGCCTAGGCAACCTGAAATCCCAAAAACACAGAAAGGTAATCAACTTAACACAATGCAGGTGCCAATCCCCGTGCCATTACTCTAAATTTGATGTTGAAGCAATGCAGCAAATTACAGTTTGACAATTTATATAAGCTCAATCAGACAGAGAACGAACACTAGGAATTGAATTAGTTGAGAACCCAAAAAAAAAAAAAAACAATCGGGATTTGGACTTTAGAGAACTATGAACAGAGAATCAGAGGAGGTAGTTGGTTGTTACCATAACGTTTTGACAGTCCATTGATTGCTTGCTTGGTGTTGACAGAGAGTTGGAAACAAGCGTAGAAGATGCTGCTGTGGTTGAGTGTGTATAATAAAAAGTGATGGTTGTTCACTGATTTATAGGCGCATTACCTTTTCGAATGCCAGTGTATCCAACAAATCCATCAAAACTCATACATATATATACCTTGCATCACCCTTATACATCTACATATGGTCATATGGATATATAGATACATATATAACACTGGTTATAAACGACCCATGAAGGTCTACTAGGAGCTATGTGATATATGTTTATACAAATTTAGTTTCCCAAGTTCTCCTTTACAGTTGACATGATGACATGATGAAACTTAGAATATAAAAGGCTTTGTGAAAGAGAGAAGCTCAGTGGAACAGTACATAATTTCGCAAGAAAATTTGGCTTCCTTTAGTTATGAACTAGGTAGAAAGGGGCGCACGATGCTGCGGGTCTTTTAGTTGCAGTAATAATTGGTGTTTCAAAAATACGGAATGAGAAAACAAAGAAGAATCCAAACTGAAAACAGCTAAAAAAAGATCAGCATGCTAGCAAATTTCCATCCATAAAATACCAACTACACAGTATAGTGTTTGGCAAAAGTTTACTATAGTAAAATGCAACACCTGGATCCCTAGCAGAGTTTATTAAGTTCTTTTACCTAGACATCTAAAGATGATTATTGAAAAATAAGTTAAAAATATTTAGACAATGTGTTTTCAAAGGTCATGTAAAAAATTTACTACAGTGGTGACCGATTTGTTGCTGGGATGTTCCTTCCTGTACTTCTCTCTAAACTCCTCCCTATTCAAAATCGAAACAAAAGTCAGCGAAATATATTCACACCAAAAAAAACAAAAAAAGGAAAATTTTCACAGATCCAAAAAATTCATGAACATGCTCAAAGATCACTTTTTTCTCTACTCAATAAAATGAATCCCACAACCCCAGCTGAGTTGTAAATAAAGAAAGGGAGACAGGACCTTGAACATGGCATCAAATCTAACTTGAAGAAATGTAAATAAAGAAAGGGAGACGGGACCTTGAACATTTCATCAAATCTGACTTGAACAAATTGTTGGGGGACTAACAATCAAAATGTAGGAGCTGTAGTATATTTGAAATTAACTTGTTTAAAATCCACATTATATGAGTTCCATCTCTTCACATATATTAAGTAATAAAAAAAAAAAAACTTGTCTAAAACTTGTATCCAAACCCATCAAAACTTAAACTGACAGCATATAGTATATTTAGAAAGGGGCAACAAAAATCTCCAATTCAGGAGCATAGTTTCTTAATGAGGCCATACATAACTACATATGATTAATTAAGTTGCCAGACCGGCTACATTTGAAAGGAAACACCTCACTGGGTTTCTCACTAAATCTTTCTACTATGCATCCTCTTCCCTTAAACAACTTCAAAGTTACTAGAAACACCATCCATGTTGCTTGAAGAATTCTGCAAAGCAAGAAGTTAAAATTATAGGTCTATATAATTATACACCCTGTGTGTTTGATTGTTCATATTTCAGAGACCGGAAGGTCCACATTGTGGAATCCAATGGCACCCGGTTAGTAAAATTTCAAACCCAAGTTAATCTATAGACAACGGAAACGAATTCCATCAAACTCATTCACATCACACACAAACCCAATTCAGAACAACAGAATAAGTAACAATTGGTGTCCCTAATCGTCTTAAAATACAAAATCAATGGTGGAAGAGAGCAAGAACTCAATTGAGAAGAGCAAAAATCAAGTAAATACCTCTTCTGTCTTTCTTCGTGGAAGCTCAGTCACCTTGTGCTCAGATAATCAGACGCGAATTCACTTGGGTTAGGATCGATTTGATTCTTCGCTCTCTCTCTCTCTCTCAAGCGTAAAATACATAAGGGCAAAATTGGCAAAACACTATTCATAAAGATGGTGACTGTTCATAAGGACTTGGGGACTTGAGGCTTTGGAAGAGAAAATTGAAGGTTTCCTCTTGTTATTTTTTTTTTTTTAATACGAAAATTAGAAATGAAAGCCTCTAGAAAAATCAGAGTTTCCAACATCAAACAATAAGGCTCTCGAAGCCTCATTTAGGAACCCTATTGGTCCATGTTGAACCGTTTACATGAATTCCTCTTGTTATTTGGTACCAATTGAAAAGAAAGAAATGTCCATTATGGACAACATGAACTAGTACAAGTTTATCACTAAACTAGTTCTAAACATCCATGAGCTCGCTCAGCAAATTAATAAACCCAACTGACCAAATGAAGATCAGCAACCAAGAAACCCAAAAGGACTGATTGAAATCTAAATCTGGATCTAAGTCAAGATCTCAGACGGAGGATGTCTCTTTGGCGGACTGTAATCCGCAAGATTACTTCCTCGGTAGTCCCATCAAGAACATCATCTTGGTTTGATGGAATCTTATAGTCCATGCCTTTTTGACGATCACTTCCATTGCTGCTATGTGCCACTTGCAAACTCCTTGCTGTCAAAGTAAACCCAGAAGAAGAATAAAATTCCCAAAACACAAACATTCAGACGAAAATCTTGACCAGTTATATATGTAAAGAGAAAATTTCATATGTACGTTTACCTCTAGCAGTGATAGAGATGAAGAAAACCAAGATGAGAACAGAAAGAACAAGACGCTTGCATAGTATTATAGCCATATCTTAAAAGATCTTGATGATCTGCTCTATATTATCTATCTTTTGCTGTATATATAGAAATTATAATGTTATAATATAGATGCACTTGCTCATATTTATATATAATGGGATGGAATAGTTGTTGCCTCAGTACCCGTCCAAGTAGAGCAGTTTGGAATAGTTGTTGCCTCAGTACCCGTCCAAGTAGAGCAGTTTGGTTAATGTGACATGATCACAATAGGTTTCGTAAGCAGACTTCACCTAGAACAGTCGGCAGGCTTATATTTTACCAGTATTTATTCTTCACCTTCTAGCTTTAACCAATAGGTCTTATTATATACAATAGCATATATAGAAGCAGCAGCATTATGAGTCCTATGGGAGTTCATATAAAAAATACGCACCCTTTTTATTTCCAAATATACCAAGAGATGAAAATGCACAAAGCATTCGACTGCATCCCTTGATATTTGTAGCTTAGTTGATAGAGGGTAGCGGAAATCCAACCTTCCCAATGAAGTCTGATTGTCTGAAGGTTCTCTGTATTAATGTACCTGGGGATGCCAAGAGAATGCCAAACAGCTTGAGGTTTAGGCCAATCACGAGGAATACGAAACATGCTCTTCTGTATATCTTGGCACCACTAGGATCCGGAGTGAGTTGCCTCTTCCTTCAACAATTAATATCAACAATGTATGGATTCCTGATTTCAAAATCAATGTACTGTAGCATATTATACATGTCATCCATAAATGGGTCTGAATTCTTCCCTGCGACAAAAGCCATTACCTTGTTTCTCACTTCTATCCAACTACATCCAGGCATTTTCTTCACCCCTTGATCTGCCATTCTCTTCCTAACCATTTCAGCTTCCTTCCATTGCCCACTTGCACAGTACAAATTTGACAATAACACATAGCTTGTCTCATTTTTGTCTCTGTTATTTTCAGCGTTTCCCCCAAATATTTTCCAAATCCCAACTCCCCATGTGCAGAACATGCTCCAAGCAGAGCTTCACACGAGCTGATCTTAGCATTATATACTGAACAATACTTATCAGCCAGTTCCTTAGCTTCAGCTAAGTAACCACCTCTTCCAAGCATATCCACCATGCATGCCACATGATATTTGTCAGGAGAGAGCCCATAAATTGTCTGCATTGTTTCAAAAAGTGCACGACTTTCTCCTATCAATCCAGAGTGGCTGCAAGCCATCAACAAGCCGATAAAGGTAACATTATCTGGTTTGACCCCATTTACCACCATTTGTTCAAAAAATTGTAGAGTTTCAATAGCTTTTCCATGTAATCCAAATGCAAACAACATCACGTTCCAAGATACCAAATCCTTGTGCAATATATCACAGAATGCACGGATGGACCCTTTCAAATCCCCGCATTTAGCATACATGTTAACCAAACCGTTCCCAATAAACGCATATGCATGGAAACCATAGTGAATTATGCAACCATGAAACATTTCCCCGCATCCAAGTAATGCTAAGTTTGAACATGCATGAAGGACGGCAGCAAAACTGAAATCATCTGGTTCTAGTCCAGTTCTCAACATATCAACAAAGAACATTGCAGCTTCTTCCCCACGTCCATTTCTTGCATACCCTGAGATCATAGATGTCCATGAGACAATATTCTGTTCAGGGGATAGCTGAAACACACGAAGTGCTTCATGGGTATTTCCCAGTTTCATGTAGGTATCAATCATCGCATTCCAGGACACCTGTGTTAGAGTTCCACCGGACTCAAACGCCTTCACCGCATTGCCCAGGCAACCTAATTCAGCATAAAAACTCAAAACCGAGTTCTTGACCTCCGCAGAAGAGCTCCAACCACTTTTAATGATGAAAGCATGCAGCATGCAACCACACCGTAATTCCAATGCCTCCGCGCAAGCATTCATAAGAGCACTGAAAGTCCACTGATCTGGCCGGCACAAACTCTCTTTCATCTCTTTCAACAACCCCAAACACATCTCCGCTTCCCCGTTTCGTGCATAACCCACGATCATAACATTCCAAGCTCTCTCCACCCTTCTAGGCATTACACAAAACACTTGACGCGCGGCGTCAAACAGTCCGGAGTTTGTGTATGCAAACAACAAAGAACACCAAGTTACTTCATTCCTAAGTTCCATCTCTTCAAACACTCTAGTAGCACTGCAAGGCTCCAAGCACTTGCCATACATATCAATAAGCGCGTTGTTGACCGGCAAGTAAGACTGGTAACCCAAAACAGTGAGCAAACAATGTAATTTGGTTCCACATTGAAGGTTACATGCGCCGGCACAGGCGCTTAGTGTAGCAGTGAAGGTGAAGTGATCGGGCCGGGTGTTGGAGATTCTCATGCTGCGGAGAAGAGAGAGAGCTTGGTGGTGGAAGCCCAGTTGGGTATAGGCGGTGAGCATTGCGTTCCAAGCAATGGAGTCTCTGTGAGGCATTTCGTCGAACAGTTGGCGGGCATGGCTGATGTGACCCAACCTTGCAAAGGCTGCTATCTTCGACGTCGTTTTGATCAATGTTTGACTGCATGTCATTCTATTTTAGTAACGACTCTAGAAATTGCCCATTACCCCAAGTATGCCTTTCTGCCACAACCTCAAGCCCCCGTCTCTGTTTCAAAGGAATTTGCTGGTCTTTGTGTTCACCTTAAATGAATGATTAAAAATAGAGGACAGATGTCAACAAGTTAAGGGTCCACAAACGTTCGTTTTTTTAAGGCATGATTAGGCTACCTTGGGTTTTATTTCAACCAATTTGCTACACTTCCATCAACTTTGCTACTCTAGGCTTTCAAGATTAAACAACTTACTTCCCTAAATTTTTAAAATTAGTCATTTGCTACCTTTTATTTTCAAAATTAATCAATGTATGGACGAAAAAATTAACAAATTAATAAGACAGAACTGTAACAAATTGGCTAATTTTTGAAAACATAAGGTAGCAAATTGCCTAATTGTGAAAACCTAGGGTACCAAATTAGTTGAAATAAACCTATGGTCGCAAATTGACACCAAGGTGAAATCTACGGTAACAAAGTGGCTATTAAGCCTATTGTTAATCAATTTTCGAAGATCAACTATACAAAAAAATCAACATAAACAGAAATCTTTTTTTATATTTTTATTTTAAATAAGGACTGTGAGGATGCTCTCAATTCTTGATTAATGAAATTGATGAATACACAGGGGGGACATAGTGACTAAACCCCATATTACAATACACTTCAAGAGGACCTCTCGAATAATAACAGAAGTCTCGACTACAATATATTCAAACATGTACCAAATAGCAAAGAGTGTCATACCGACAACTCCATTTGTTTTACAATAACGGTGGCATATCAGAAAGTTAAAATAATGGCATAGGACCAATAAGTAGCTTTCCCAATATGCTGACAACCGGAAATAAATCCGATGACACGTCGTTTCATCTTACCACCAGAAGGTTGCAATCAATTCATGGTCCGCCACTTCATTAGGACAAACAAGGCATACTGAGTATGTAGACCTCGACAGAGCCACATGTCCTTTCCAAGAGGTGGCCTCCTACATATATCACATAGCACACTATCACTCATCGTCAACAAAAGACGCAGGGGAAAAGTTTCCGTAATCATAAGTTCTTAACTAGGAGAACATAGAAAGCCCTAAGGAGATCGACGGAGACTTACTGTGCAATGTAAGCATTCGGCTATTTAATAGCCATACCAGAGAACACAGTTTGCATGAGAGTGAGAATGATGAGAACAACAGCTCCAAAGACAGAAAGAGATGTCCAGGGTGTGTTAAAATAATTCTGATACAAATTCGCCTTCCATTTGTTGAAGGACCTTTCGCAATGCTTGTTTAGGTCTTCACAAAGTTTGGCATAATAGAAATTTTTGGGGTCAAGACGTACCCCATCGGCCAAGTTGTTAATCAGACAAGACCCCGCACCACTGTCACGAAGCCTATTTTCAATAATTCCATTCTTAACTAGCAACTCTACATCTGCTGCTGTGCTCACAAGACGGTCCATGATAGCAAGGTAGTCGTTTATGTCGTTCTCTGTACAATGGCATTGTTCAAAGGCAAGCATATTTCTGAATGTAAGCTCTGTATAATCATGAAGTACTAACTTTGGAATTTCAAGTACCCTCCTTTGAATTGCAAGTCGAATAAGTTTTCGCTAGATCTCACCTTAAACTCGACTCCTGCCAAGTGTAGGTCGGTGATGCTGGGTGTTTGTAGATTTTCAAGTTGCCTTGTGTACTGTAGTGCTTCTGGTGGGCTGTTGTCAGATACAACGTTCTAATAAAATCAACAAAATGCTTTACTTCTGAAGTATGTGATAGCATCGCCAACTTGTCTTCAGTTCCCTCTCTACCCATTTTGCCTTGGATTATCTCCAACATGCCTTTTGTTCCATTTATAAGCATTGGAATCTTGAAGAAGAAGTTGTGAGAAAGACGAACTAATGGAAGCTTGTCACTGACATTAACTTTGTCATAAAGGAGATCAAGGATGCAGAAAGGCAGTTGATTCTCAAGCAACCGCATGTCATGCCATACATCCTGAATCATCCATGGTTTATGAAATATCCGATCATGATTCTCATCCCGCAAATTACAGTGACTATACTTCAACAACATTTCAATTACAAAAGCTGCATCCACTAGAATCATTCTTACAAATTCATCACTATTAAATCCAATAGCTTCTGCGTAACAATTGCGAAGGCTTTCTTCTTTTCCCTGTATAGTCATAGATGCTCCTTCAAGCTAACATTGGTCCGACCTATAAAATGTTTTAGGTATCTCAGTTTGTGTTCTTCCATGGCTTTTAGTTCATGGCGATGACGGTGAAGCGGGCCTATCGAGACTACCAAAGGTGTGTAGCACTTTTTACTTGCGCACCAAGTAAGTCGCTCAGGAACTTTGTAGATACTACACAAAGAGGTCAGGTCACAGACACCATTCAACTCCGCCTGTAATGAAGTTTCTAACATAGTGGTCATGAAAACAGACGACAACCGTAGCCGTGATGATGATTTCTGGCACAACAATTAACAGATTCTTTATGAACATGATGCATGCTCTAAGCAAAAGTTGATGAATAAGCATTACAAAATGAAAGCCAAATCCACAACGATTAATTACATGATTTATAGAATTAATCCAAACATTACAATTATATATTTACACCCTACTTAAAGAAAAAGAGGAAAAATTATTCAAACTTAGCGATTATATAATGAAATTATGATGAACCAGGCTTTGGCCAATCATATAAACTTTACAATATCATCATCAAATTGAATATTAATCGACTGTTTTGAATGGTAATCTTGAAAAATTAATTCAGAAAATTGATTGTACACTATTAGAGTGAGTAATAAACGGTCTTTTAATATCTTATGCTTCTTTAAGGAAGAAGAATTCTTTTGCTCTATGTTTCCAGCTTACGGACTATCACTATATGTTTCTTTGATTTCATCACAAACCAAGAGTATAATGAATACAGAAGTCCAAATAAACCACCCAACTATGCATACACAACAGAGATATATATATATATATATATAGATTCAGGCCCGTTCCAAAGCGGACGTCCACACTTTGCTAAAGTGAGGACGGCGACGCAGCAATGGCGTTCCAAGCGGCGACGACGGCTCGGGGCTTGGCGGATGGAGGCTAGAGGCATTCCGGACGGTTCTGGGCAGCGTTCAAGGTCGGAGTTGTAGGTTTTTGGGCAACGACCTCACCTGCAACTGCAGGTTTCTGAGCAGCGATGCAACCACGTTGCCGGCGACTTCACCGACTGCAGACCGGTCCGTCCGACCCCTGGCGTCCGTCCGGCAAGCCCCGTCGCTCCGTCTCGCCCCTAGCCGAGCTGTAGCGTCGACGTCCGCACTTTAACAACAGTGCGGACGTCCTCTTTGGAAGGGCTCCGTGTGTGTGACATTTGACATTTGACAATTTGGGCAAATACCAACATATCAGCACAACAATCAGCAGCCTCTATATATATATATATATAGCTATCAACCGAAACCAGCACAACAATCACCAATCCATACCTTTTCAGAAGCATAACAATCTGGAAACAAGTCTATGCATTCAGTCAATGATACAATCATACAAAGCAAGTCTATGCATTCAGTCAATGATCTTGGCAAGGAGTCAATTGAAATCTGGGCAGCGAATTTTGAACACCAAACAACATATATATATATATGCATTCAGTCAATGATATACAAAACAATTCCGAATGAGTTGTAAATCACCTTAATACAACAGTTCAGCCCCAGTCTTTTCAACTCCTTGATTCAAATATGCATCACGTTTGGTCTTATGATGATCACTAATGTTCAGATGAATGGGTTCTAAGATTTAGTATTTCCTGCAACAAATTGAGATGGCTCATGTTAACACTCTAGGCTATCAGTCTATCACTATCCTATCCTTAATTGTAACAATCAACAATCTTATATTCACAAAGCAAAGCCTAAACATTCAGATTGCGAAAATCAATTGGAATCATACCTTCAAACCTTCAAACATTCCTGCGAATCAAACTCCAAGTCTCCAACAATCGAACTCCAAGTGCGAAAGTAATCTCCGTTAAAGCCAAATCATTCAGAAAACTAATGGGTTCGAACTTCGAAGAGATTTGTATGTTCTTGCTGCCTTCTGCAAGTTTGGGGACTGAAATGGAGAGCCCAACTCTTGTCTGCTGCAAGTCGCGACCTAGGAGGGGACATGGAGCGATATGTACCTGTTACAGGAACACAAACGAAATTTGCACCAGTAGAAGCATCTCTATCTAAGTACATGGAAAAATGAGAAGGGAAGGGAGAAAATTGGTTCAGAGAAGTGAGCAAGGATTTGATTTACTAATTTAACAAACTAGCTGTAAAGTGAAAAGTAGGGGGCCGTCTGGTGATTCAAAGTGAAAGGCTAAAGAGAAGATGCTGTCGTTGGTGTGGTGGGATCACTAGGATCATATTCGGCATGGCCCAAAACAGTCAATTTGGTTCCATATTGAAGCTTACTTTTCCCGCCACAGGCTCTTAAAGCTCAAGTCCAGGAAAAGAGACAGCTTCCCAGTTGGGTATAGCTGCTAATCTTTCAAGTCGTTTGGATCAATGATTGAGTACATACTTAAGGTCAACCTCCTCCCGTCTCATTTGAGTCATTTCAAAGGCCTTGTCTTTTTTGTTTTCGAGAAACCACCAGAAGACGCATGTCACATACTTTTTTATTATTCACCTACATTTCAACATAGATCCACAATAATCTGAATCAAGTTTCTTTCTAAATGTACCCAGCAAATATCTAAATACACCCAGTAAATATTTTACATCCTAATAATTTATAAAATCTCTAACTACACCCAGCATGATTTTCTATAATACCCTTTTCTTTAATTATACCCAGCAAAGCACATATACCCAGCAAAAAACTCATACACCCAGCAAAAGATTAGACACAAATGGTCCCTCGGTAAAACTCCCGTTACCACCACATCTATACAGGAAGAGTACTAATTGGATACGATTGGCTAAATGTGCATTCTTTTCCGTGCTCCGCCATTCAACTACCAACCTTGATAATTTCAATCCTGACATTCCTCTGCACCTTACATGTTATTTGGAAACTAATACAGGCAGTCTGGGCCTTTTCCATTCCTACACCCATGATTTCCAACTAATTATAAACTATATATTTAATTATTTGTTGGTGAATGTATGAATGATTTAGACTCTTTTAGTCCTATCTATGATAATTTGCATTCATAATTCATAAAGGTACCAAAAGTAACCAGAGATATTTTCTTTCCAAGCCTATAAATTAATGACCACCAACGAAGAATTCAAATGGCTGCATGTAGAAGGATTCATATGGGTTTCCTACATACCACGAAGGTCGTTGATTTTGGATCATCGAATGAGTGCATCAACCTACAAGCTTCGATTGGAAGTGACCGCCCAGGCTTAAGGGTGCTCAAGTGTGGGCTTCCTCTTCTATATGAACACGATGAGCAAGAATTTGAGAAGACTGGTCTTGTGTGACCAAGAAGTCTGGTGTTCTTGTGTGAAAGTTGTGTATAAAATGTGTCTAATCTTGTAAACAAAAGAAAAGTAAAGAATTAATTGTAAATATCGTTAATTTCTTGATTGTTATAAGTGTGTAAAATCGTATGAGTAGATAAGGGCCATTTTGTTAATATTGGCCTTAACCCTTCATTAGTGCCTTTCTGAGGTCTTATGAGGTTGAGGGCGGCTTTTATTAACATTTGGAGAACTGTCTAACACATGAGTTATTTCCAAGCTGAGTAAGGGGCATTTAGATGGTGTCTTAGGTTGAGACCCTGGGTGATGAGTTTAAATTGGCTCTCAGAGATACTACAGACTGTGCCTAAACCACAATGTGGGAGTAGCCGATAGGGGCCTAAACCTCAATGAGGGAGTAGCCTCCGTAGTGTCACCAAAATGAGTCCTCCCTCTCACTTACCTCTTAATCTGGCCATCTAGCCTTCTGAAACAAATGAAAGTGACTTATGTCTAGGCGACTATCCCTAGATCGTATCTCACCAATAGTAGTGGTTTCTATTGGGCTCGACTTACAATTTATAATCAATTGAGATATTAACTTTATTTGTAAAGATAATAATACAAATTTGAGCAAGAATTTACTAAGTTTGGTGTTCTTCATCCCAGAACCAAGAAGTCTTTGGGTGTTTGGTATTCTTCTTCAATGTGAATGAATTTTGCTGGGTGTATGAGTTTTTTTGCTGCACATATACCCACTGTTGGTCATTTGTGTTTAAAAAAATCAGATCTAACTGATTCTTTTCCTTCTATACGAAATGTGAGTAAAACATATCAAATCAGAATAGAAGAACACAAAATAAGAATGTTCAATCCACTCAAACGATCCATCACACCCGTAAAGAGCTCTATATTTCCAGTTTGTTTGAAGAATGACATTAGAATTAGAATCTCACTCAATACAAAAGCACATGATTCTGTTTCCTGGTTTAGTCGAACGAGGAGGAGAGATTCAACTCTTTGTAATTTAGTTTGTACTTTGGGGTTTGCTTTACGGGCTCTTTGGGCTAGTCCCTTAATGGAATTTATCCAGTTACCAAGAAAAAACAAAAAACAAAAACACATTTGATTGTGGCCAACTGTTCTCTAAACTCCCATACAAATGCTCCCACTACTAACTGCCAACAAGAAGGGTGCTTGGTGTATGCTTTTTTCTTTTAGAATGAAGGCTCTGCTGACACAGCGCTGCTTCTCATGCCTAATAGTGGCGTAATAGAACAAGCAAGAATTTGACGACTTTGGGTGACAAACCTCAAGAGGTACTCTCCACAACTTTCCTGAAGAGTTCCTTTGGTGCTGCAAGTTACAGTTGAAATGCATAAGAGACGATAATAAAACCATAGAACGTAGACCTTTGAGTGCTATAACTAAATCTCACCAGGCAATCCGGTGAACCTCTCGAACTGTTCATATGCCTGTCCAATGAACATCTCCAACCCACTAACAACTATGGCACCAGACTCTTGTGCTTCCTTCAAGAGTCTGGTTATTTTGGGGGTGTAAACGGCATCAAACACCAAAGCGTAAGATTTCAGAGCATGCTGCAAAAACAGAAAGCCAATTAACTAAAGAGATCCAATGCTATTTATAGTGCATGACCACATACCTAATACTATGTAAGGCCAACTGATCATTTATCATGCAACAGAATAAGAGGGTGGCAAACCTTAGAAATGGGTGTCTCATCAACTTTGGGCTGCATTCCAATAGATGTTGTGTTTGCAAGAATCATGCCATCCTCTGGGTAGAATTTATCTAGATCAGAAATAGACAAAGCCTGTCCTCCAATTGTGTCTGCAATTTCTCTGGCTCGATCTTGACGAAAATAATTAAGCATATATTAAGATTTAAAAAAAAAAAAAAAAGATATGGATTTTGAAATGAAATATAGAAGTGGACAGTGGGGAAAAAAGAGATAGCTAACAGGAAAAACCATAACAAGTGAGAAAAATAATATTGAGCAACAATATGAGGTGTAACCCTCTTCATGTCTAAAACATAATAACTCTTTTTTCTTAGCAGCAAGAACATGATAATACTTAATAGTATAGATCTGTACTAGAATAATGCTGACTTTGAAGGTTATGCAAAGATTCAAATATTACAGTAATTATGAAACAATAGTTGATCTTTTTTCTTAACAAGAAAGTAGGAATGGATGCAAATTGAATATGCTCTCTCTGATCCATGGTATCAAACTTTGTTAAATATGAGCATTTGGTTCAAAGAAATTTTGCGTCATGTCAAAGAGATATGGAAGCAAAGTGTT
This sequence comes from Rosa lucieae, assembly GCA_024704745.1. Classification (NCBI taxonomy): domain Eukaryota; kingdom Viridiplantae; phylum Streptophyta; class Magnoliopsida; order Rosales; family Rosaceae; genus Rosa; species Rosa lucieae. The sequence continues at coordinate 29,822,135 of CM045493.1, read as the reverse complement.
GCTGATGACACTGGATATCAGTGTGATTACAAAATCTGTGGGGCTTTCAATTTAAGAAGAGCAATGTTTGCTGGGTGTCGCCAGACATTGCACCTCATTGATGAGTGAGAAGTCTAAAGTGTCGGAAAAACAGGGTAAACACTATGGGTTTGTCTAGTAATGGCAATTATATGGGTCAAGTAGGCAAACCAAAACAGATAGAATATTTAAGGATACTAGGGGGCAGCAAGTGGACAAGGCTTGGGCGACGTTTATGTTTCGTGCAGCTCTTTCGCCTCTCCATATTTCAGAGACATATCTCTATCACACATTATTTTTTATTGAAAGCTATATTATCTTGATTAGCTGACTATCCCATACAGTCCAGTTAGACTATTGACATGTGACTGCGTAAAGGTGTTTATCAGTATGAAGAAGAACACGGAACCTATTTCAAACAACAAAATCTTACAATTCTTTGAAATAATTCAAAGATAAACTTCATCTTCTATAAAAATGAGCATGGACAGTAAAAATGACCCCAAAGAGAAAGGGAGAGAAATGAACTAAAAAACACAGATTGACCATTGTTAATTAATATGGTATGAAAGATCAGAAAAACAAAAACAAAGTTCATAAGCTTATAGGAAAAAAATCAAAAATCAAAAAAAGCTGGAGCTAACCATAGGTGCGGTTGGCAATCACAATCCTTGCTCCCTTCTGTTTTGCGCCATAAGCAAGGGCCTTGCCAGCACCTCCGGCACCTATGACAACAAATAGCCTACCAGCTAAAGGGGAACCAGTTACAAGGGAACTGTTGAGTGAACCTGTAAAGGAAGGTAAGCAGAAACTCAGACACCCCTAAAGAAAAATTTTCCTAGAATAAATAAGGAGAGAGAGAAAAAAAATTAGCTAGTACAACAAGATGCAAACCTCGCAGTCCATCCTCTATGGCAGAGATAGCCCCGACATAGTCCGTATTTAATCCATATAACTTTCCATCAGTTGGTCTCCTTATAATGCAATTAATAGCTCCTATTGACTGAATATCATGATCCAGATAGAACAATTATGAGCAAGTATCAGTAAGAAAAGTGAATTATATGTAGGAGTATGAATCAAAAGTCAGCCAACTAATGCAACAAAAATGTCAACACTAGTAATATTAGAGAGTGATTCGTTCACTACCTTTGCAACTGGATCAACCTCGTCACAGCACTTAAGTGCAGCTTCCTTGTGAGGAATTGTAACACTGTCAGAAATAAAGACAATAAGCTCTGATCTTCATTTAATAAGAGAATGAACTGTATACTACTATTTCTAATCAACTCTAATGACTATGAACCTGAAACCAGCAAAATCCGTAGATGAGTATGTCTTGAGAAATTTGGCAATGTCATCCACCAACAAATGTACATAAACTCCATTGAAACCTACCGACTTGAATCCTTCATTATGCAAAATAGGCGATTTGCTGTGGCTGACAGGCTTTCCAATAATACCGAACACTTTTGTGTCAGGCCCTATCTGTCTGACATTGTATAGATGCAAGATATCCTTGATAGTAGGTTGACCAGGAGCTGAAACTGCTCCTGAATCAATTGTGCCAAAGGTAAGATAACCACCAAATTTGGCGCAAAGTATCCGTGAAATCAAACCCCTTTCACCCATTACAAGTCCAATTATTGGGACCTGAAATTCCATGGAAAAGTTAGTTTTGTTCTCATCTTCGGAATTAAAAAGTGTGAAAATGCAATGACTCAAAGAGAAGACATTCCCTGCAGGTGCATTTACGCACGCATACAAAGGAAGGGAGAGTAATTTGAGCCATTTTTTCATCCTATTGTTGTTCTCTCCATCAAACTAACATTTATATCTACAACTTACTCTTGATCTTCCAGAGAAAATCAGTTTTTAAACCAGAGAAGCAATCCGCCTACACTTATCCCCCCTAGATGAACCCCATTTATTTGACAAGTAGGTTTTACTTATAGTAATCATCTTAAATAACAGCAAAATGTTATCCATTCTTTACCATTGGTAGTACAGAGAAATAAGAATAGCACTACTCAACATGCAAACATTCAAACTACTCCTGTGATCAATTAATATTACAGGTACTATCTGAGGTGGCCTACTATACAAGATTCTCACTAGCGGGTCAGTAGAAGGATTATGTAGATGGCCTTATCCCCCCTTGAGGGAAGGTTTGTCTCCCATTACAAACCCACCCGCCTACAGGTCACAGTGCTAGTTGCCTTACAACAGTGCCAAGCTAAGCTCATATTTTTAGAGTATTAGTACTACCATAAATCATTTATTTTAGTAGAAGGTCTTACCCATCATCTAATGTACCATCTAAATGAGAAGGAAACATGATCCATTATAGACCATTGGTCTCTAGGGTTTGCAGACTATTGAATTGGGCAGGGTATACAAGGCTTACTAGTGAGAGGTATTGGGAAGGTCGTGTTCATTTTTTAACCACTAGCCTCCAGTCGCAAAATAGTAATCTTCCTTTGTGTTGAGGCTCGACTCATATTTACATAACACTATTACTAACATAAAGCATATAAAATGCACACCTAAATAAACCATATATGCCTGCACATTGATTTTGATCCATCAACATACTGGTATATAAGTTTACCTACAAGAACAGTGATCTAAAGTTCAATTCAAAAAGGAAACAAACTCTGCATCAAGTTGAAATACTGCAATAAATAGCATACGACCTACATTGCTTACTTGAGAATGCACGGTTATTTGAAAAATGCGAGCGACATCAGTGATATCCAAGGCAAAGGTCGCAATCTTCACTATATCAGCTCCAGTGGCTTGTATTTTTGCAACAAGATTGCCAAGAGCCTCAACAGATGGAGTTTCTTGATAGTTGTGAGAAGAAACAATAACTTTAAGCTTTTCAGGCTTCTTGTCTTGTATGGAGTCAATAAATTCTTGAGCAACCTTCAACAGAGGTAATAACATTAGTAAATGGAAGCTTAGGTTTAGAATCCTAATTGTAAAGTTAAAAAGGAAAATAGATTAATCAATTTTTTAAAATCTTTACTACAGAGTACAGTCACGCTACTTAGGGTAGCTTGTTCAGATTTTACAGGCAGGAGAATGTATTGACATGCTACTTCAAGTATTTGTTTCATTAGGAAAAAAACAATGTCTTTATCTACATAAATTTGTGTAACAAAAAAACATAAACAAAAGTTGAATGATCTAGAAGTTGTCTTTACCATCACAAATAGACTATTAATGAAGGACCGATACAATATATCATGTAACATAGTTTATGATATCACCATGCCAAAGGAAGAAAATGCTTCAGAGTTATATAGTCATTAAGGAGCAACCTGAAGCTCAACATCAATGTAATCTGCCCCCAACTCCATAGCTAGTCGAAGCACATCTAGTCTGCTCTTTTCATCGCCATCATACTGACCACCTTCCCACTTTGGTCTAGAAAAATTATAAATATCAGATAAGATCTAGCAGAGAGATTCTTAGGTTGATCACATTCAAAATACAAAAGTTGATACTGATATGCAAAGAAACACGTGCTAGCATGAGAAGACATGAAAAATCTCACTCCACATTAAGCACTTAGAAGCAAAAAGCATACACCACTTCACATAAACAAGTTACCGTGAAATCTGATAAGAGAAAGGAAAAGCCCATCTGAGTGATAAAACATGAAGAGTTGACTCATGTGTTCAACACTATAAGAAGAGAGGAAAAACCTCATTCATTACATTTTACCACCCATAAGAAGTTCACAACCAATGAACCATCATTTTCTCCGACCGTAGATCTCTATAAGGCAATGCATCGACTTCACTCAGCATTTTTTAACAACCATTCCTAGGCCAATCACACTTTTTATCTAAACCAGAAGCTACCATCATGAAACATCATTACTGATCGTGGTTTATGTAAATTTGATTAAACTTACTTTGCTCAATTCCACACTCTCTTATCATGACAAGTTCAAAACAAGTTGTACTTCAAAAACTCTCTGGTCTAACTTAAATCTCTACAGGCTCTCTCATACTAGCACAACAAACTTGAAGCAGCACAACAAAACAAGCTCAATCACACAAGATAAGATATTTGTAGCGAACTAGTACCTATAAGTGAAAAGAGTGGGCAAAGCGGATTGATCAACTAGGGTTTTGACATCTTGATTACAATTGAAGACCTTCAAATGGTCCAATCGAATCTCCACAAGGTCAGCACCAGCGGCCTTTGCCCTGCCAATCTCAACCACCATCATGGCCACCGATTCGGCCATGATCGGAGCACAAATTAGAGTTGAACTCTTCCTCATTCCTCCGCCTCCCACTTGTGCTGAAGCAACCTGCAACCCCAAAAACACACAGAAAAGTAGTAAACTTTGGCACGTTTAAGGCTTGAGAATTTGAGAGAACGAGAGAGAGAAAGGGAAAGGTTACCGCAAGGTTTGGTGAGTCCATTGGTGGGTTGGTGTTGACAGAGAAAGAGAGAGAGGGGGGGAGGGAGGGAGAGTGGGAAAGAAGCGAAAGAAGATGCTGCTTAAAAAGGAGTGGAGGCGGTTGGTGAAAGCGTGAAGAAGACACAACAATTGTCAAAATCTTTCGTTCAGTGTACCCACCACATATCTAAACAGACCCCGCAGTACAGAGTATCTAGACATACCCCTACTGCCCTACAGAAAAAAAAAAAATTGTTTCCTAATTTAGTAATGACCTTATGATATACTAGCCTTCCTGCACGCGCGTGCGTATTATCCTTCCTCTCTTTGATCCATATCTCTCCGTGCTTGTTCCTATAAAAATCTCATAAAATATAAAAAAATTTCTTGTAGTGAGGCCCGGTTTCATTTTTTTGAATAATTTTTTGTGGAAGATAACAAAAAAACCCTATCGCAAAAAAGTAAAAGGTAAAACAATATCCTTTAGTTTGAATTGTGTAGATCTTTGCATTTTTTTTTTGTGAGTAAGAGTCCTTATTTTTTTTCTGACCTTATTCCCTAAATAGGGAAATTTTTTATTTGCTAATACAATTTCAGTAAACCCACTCAATTTCACTGTGTCAACCAAGTTAAATCCCTCGTTAGGTTTGGTGCAAAAACTCTCTTCTAAAGGAAACATTTAAAAGCTCCATATTGTTGCCACTGCATATAGTGTGCAATCATGGATTGGAATTCAAGTACATTTTTCAAATTCATGCTTTCTTGCAATGAATGAAACATAAGTCATTCTGAACAACATGACACTATCCCTATCTGTCATTGAATCTGGTAGGTTCCTCTAAACTGTCATAAAACATAACATCACATCTTCATGAACTCTATTTGAAGATCGAAGATAATTAAACTGTGCTGCGTCTATGCCTCCTTAAATGACTGTGCAGTTATGCATCTTCCAAGCAATATTTATGTGTAATTCTCCCAGAGAACCTAGGTGAAAAGAACAATATAAAGTAAGTTAAGAGAACGACAAAGCTATAAGCAGTTATTTATTTATTTTTTTTCGAATTTGTTTCTCACTTGTGTGAGCCACCAAGAAATCCTGTGTAGAGAGAGAGAAATCAAATTTATTTCTGGTTGAATTCACGTACAGAACTGATGAGCTTGAACCTGTGTAAAAGGAAAACATGAAGTTAGTAAGTGGTAGAACATCAGTGTGTATTCTGGTTGGATTCACTTTCTGTTTCTGTGTACAGAACCATAGAAATAACTTTTCCTTTTTCCTTCACCTCTGTGATTGTTTCTTTGCGACCAAACTAATGTTATTAATGTTGTTGACCTCTGTGATTGTTTTCCTCCAACTCTATGGTTGGTTTCGTGTACCTACCCCTGATTTCCTGCACCTATATTGAAAACAAAATAAAGGGAAACAAACTGAACCATCAGAAAAAATAGTGTTTGACCTGTGTAAAGACCCAAAGAAATAAGTTAACAGTCAAATAACTTCACACAATCAAAGAAAGAACAACAATTAATGTTAATCTTCAACAGAATAATGCTAAATAAGGATTCTACAATTTTAAAAACATAATAAGGCTAATAGTAAAAATCTTGATTCTTCAAATCAATAATTTTTGCATAACTTAAACACTTCAACTGAAGCAATAGTTTGATAGCATTGATACCGAATAAGGATCACACAATCTAACACAGAGAGACTCAAAACAAAACCCTCTTAAGCAAGATTTACCTTTATTTTCCTTTAACTAAACTTCCTTCTCGGGACACAGGAAATTGGACAATGAAACTTTTCAAGTCTAGACCTGTAGCTTTAAAGCAATAGTTTGATAGAATTGCTATTGAATGAAGATCACACAATCTAACACAGGAGACTCAAAACAAAACCCCCTTAAGCGAGATTTATCTTATTTTCCTTTAACTGAACCACCTTCTCGGGACACAGGAAATTGGACAATGAAACTTTTCAAGTCTGGACCTCCAGCTGTACCTATACACAGAACGTATAAGTATTACAGTAAGGTGCCGATGGAGAACCACAAAGTAATAAGCTTTTTTTTTTTTCCGCCGTATTTGTCTCTCACCTATGTAAAGAAACCATATAAATATTCTTTTCCCTCACCTCTGTGATAATGCGAACCCAAATAATGTGACTGTTTTGGTTGACCACTGAGATTATTTTCCTTCACCTGTATAGGAAACAAAATTAATGAAACCAAATTAAAGGATCAGACACATAAAAAGAAAGAAACAGAACTAAAGACAATAGAATCATGGGAGACATCTCTAACAACATGTGATCTAGAATCCGATACTGAGAGCAAGTGAAGTGAAACCCCAACCCCATTTTATCGACTCAAACAACAACAACAAATTATAATGAGTTTTCAGATAACTTATCTCAGTAATCTGTCTTATATTTTATATGTCTTATAGTGACTCAGTAATCAAACCAATGTATATGCTGGTCACGATTAAAAAAGAGGAAGGAAATGTTTGTGCAGTTGTAGACAGTGAATTGGCAACTGAATTAATGGCTATCTTTGAGAACAGAAAGTTGTCATGGTGCAATTACATTGTCAACATTATTATGCATGGTTATCACTTCTGAAACTTGCATGATTAATAATATAGTCTATAAACTTTGTCATAATTGGTTCCTCATTTGAAACCCAGGTCAGTATTCCACCTGCTCATGACAGACACAAACATTAACTATCTAATTAAATTATTACATAGATCTAACACAACTTCAAGGCAAGAACTAAAGCACAATTCAGAATCCAAACACAAATATTCCTTAAAAGAATGCAAAAGTGGATTCGCCTACTACTTGGGCAAAACCAAACCCAAAGATAAAAGAATTAATTCATTTGAAACTGACTATAAACCCTACTACTTGAGACAAACAAAACCCAAAGATAAATAAATGTAATGCACATGTTCCATAAGTAAAAGAATTTATTCATTTGAAACAAACTCTAAACAAATGAACCAAAATTGTGAATATACATACTTGAAATCAATTACCCAAGGATCACAGCAAACTTCACAATTACTCCTGAAAAAAAAAAAAACACGAAAGATACAGAAAAAACCAAGTGAATATGAGATTGTGAAGGAGTATGAACAGTAATTAGTTTTGAATAGAGATGAACTAAACTAACCATAAACGTAATCCAATGTCAGGTTTCACCCATGGCAATAACCCGTGGATTGGATTATAGAAAACCCGGAAAGATAACCAATTGAATTTGAAAATCAATTGAAAAATGAAATTTGAAAATTACCCAATGGGAATTATCAAGTCTGCAAACTGGCAGCCAATTTGTTTCTTTCTCTTTCTCCTCCTTCTGGGTTTGATTCCGCTATGTTCTTCTTTCTGTGTTTGTTTTCTACGTTTGCAAGAACTGTAAATTGGAAGAGGAATGAGTACTGATGCAGATCCTGCCCGGGCAATTCCATTTGTACTCCGATCAATTCCCACGTCGTATTATTGAGCCTCCATCTGTGTTGAGATCGTGCCCGGGCAGTTCTCATCTAATCTGGAGATCATGTGCGACTGCTTTTTTTTTTTTCTTTCTAATTTCTTCTTTCTGCCGCAGAATCCTCTTGCCTTACTTTTTGTTTCCCTTTTATTGTCAAGATTACCATCATAGCCTTCGTACAGTATTTATAGATTTATGGAGCTTTAATAAACCGTGGGCATTATAGGCACTTCAAAAATTTAACCATTCTGCCAAGAATTGGCTTAATTAATAAAGATGTCTAGGTCTGATAGAAGAATTGAAATCAATTATCCATTACTAAAGGGATTTCACTGATTTTAATCAAATCAATTTAATTATATCTTACTCTTGCATCCTTTAAACAAGATTATCACAACATCCTTTTAGTGAGGCGACGACCCATTGTTCAATGGGCGCAACCTCTTAGTGGCAGAATGAAACTAAGTGTTGTCGAATTTATTTTCCAGCGGCAACATAGTAGGAAAGCTGTGATCTTGGTAATTATGTTTCGTTGTAATCGAGTTATTTTTCAAGTGTGTCACCGCTATTTCAAAGCAAATAGAGTAGCCAGTAGAGCACTCTTTGCTAGTTGGTACTTGTTAGAATAGAGTCTCTTGATATTATTTCGAGATGTTCTCTAGATGCTTATTGTGATCAGGGGTTTAGGCTCAATGTCCCCCCCCTTGTATTCAACAGTTTCATTAATCAAGGCTTGAGGGCAGCCGCACCATCCCTTCTTTCAAAAAAAAAAAAAAGATTATCACAACGTCCACATTAATATTTGTAATGATATCCAAATCGATTATGTACTTTAAATACGATTAAGATATGAGAGTTTCTATTGAGACCTCCAAATCTGCTCACTTGACCTTACTCTATTATGAATTATTAAATGACATATATACCAAAACGACTAACAAGGACAATAATTATACCAAAAAAATTGTTATATTTATTTTCTCTAGACTTTCCAATTCAATAATATTAGATTGCATTCTTTATTATTTTCCCTATCTATTTTCATTTTCCAATTTCACTACATACTCATTAAAGCATTCATATATATTTAATAAGAAATAAAACTATGATTAAGATAAAAATGTATGATATGCATATTGAACGCATATTGGTCAGGGAGAACAAACTAAATTGTATTATGACCTAAATCTAAATCTATCTATTATGTTTACAAAAAGAAGAAAAGAAAATAGAGCTAGCAGATAAAAATAAATAAATAAATATTTAAATAATTAATCATGAGGTACAGAAAATAGAGAAACATTAAGTAAAAATGATTATTCTTTTTTTTTTGCACAGCTAAAAAAGAATAAGTAAATAAAAAAAATCACATAATAGTTCATGTTATTTTATTTTTATTAATTTTTAAAACTCAATACCTTGGGTTTGATTTTTTTTTTATTGGATAAGAGATTTATGTTGTTTGATTAAGAAATGGAGATGTAATTAAGATTTATAGAGTGATTGAAATGACTAAGTTTTTTATTATAAAGATCTTAGTTTGTTTGTAAATTATATGAGTAACGTTATTTGAGGAACTTTAGTGAGGTTTAATGAGTAAATTTAGTATTTGAAAATTTGATAGGAGGTGTAAAAAGTATAGAGGTCAAGTGTTGGAGGTTCTAATAGAAAAACTCTTAAGATATGCACATAGTCGGGGAGATGATTAAGATGATGTCTTAGGGCTAGTTTGGGATTGCTATGACTTTAAAAAAAATTGTTGTTGCTGCTATTGTGTTGTGAGAATAATCAGCTATGAATTAAAACAGTTTTGTGTTTGGTAAATAATATTTTTAAAAGTGTTGTCAGTACATAAAATAACTGCAGAGCTTGTTTTGATCCACAACAGCTTCTAAAAGCAACCTCTGGGCTGCTTCTAAAATCTGCTGCCAGTGACCTATAACTTTCAATTAAATCTGCTTTTTATTTATTTACCAAACACAATAAAATATAAAATTTTGAACAAAAGCTGATTTTTTTAAAAGCGAAGCAATTCCAAACGGGGCTTAGGCGATTTGAGGATTGTAAAGAATTATAAACATTTAGAAAAGTAGTTGTCGGTGAGTGTGATAAGGATAAAGTTGGAAAAAAATTTGGGTATATTTAGAAAGATTTTTCTTAAAATAACAAATAATAATACTACTACCTACACTGGTTTCTTTTCCTTTTTTTTGTTTTATAATTACACTGCCATATGTTTGCAAGAAAGTTTTTTTTTTTTTTCCCGAGTAAAGAAAAAAATTATAAACAAGCTCGTCTATCACAACCAACACCAAGAGAATTGAAAAGGTAAGCCTGACTAGGAGAGAGAGGAAGAGCTTTGAGGAGGACTGTGGTGACCGGTTTTGGCAACTACATCAGTATGGAAATTTGCTTCATGCTTAACATGCTTGAAGGAGCCAAAATTTAGCAAATGTGAAAGATGAAGGATGTCATTGACCAGAGGTTGGATACGCCAACGGGTTTGAAATTGACCATTCATGCTATCAATCATAAGTTTTGAATCTTCTTCCACCTCTAAATTTGAGTGACACTGAATACAGGCTGCATGAAGACCTGCTCCAACAAAATATTGAAAAACTTCCAAATATCAATTGAAAAAATTTAGTGAATTTCAGTATTTATGATCTAATATCCTTTTTTTTTTTGATCGAGTAGTTAGCTGTTAGTAACTCACACACCCATGCAGTGGTATCCCAGCGCCAGGTAGGGATGGCAAAAATCTCCAGCGGGGCGGAGCTCCATTGGATACCCACCCCTAATGGGGGATGAATTCGGGGACAAATGGGGAATGGGGATGGGGATCCTCAATCTCCGCTATCTAAGATTGGGGATGGGGTGAGGATGGTATTGTGATCCCCATCCCCAAACCTGCCCCAATAATATATACGTATATTTAACTTATATATATTTTAATTTATTTTTTATATTATAAATCATAAATATATATATATACACACATTTACTACTTTACTTTAATGGCTACACTTTTACTTTAATGGTATTTTGACTTTTGCACTCACTAAATTATGATTTATGAATTTAATCATGTTTTAAATTTATTTGTTGTAGAGATTTTGATTTTAAAAAAAGGCAATATGAGAAAAAATTATTTTATTTATTAAATTCTTATTGGGGATTTGGAGTAGGTTTGGAGACTTAGTCCCCAGTGGGGATGGGGACGGGGAATCCCCAATATATTTTTATTGGGGATTGGGGCGGGGATGGAGGGGGAGAATGACCCCGGGGATGGGGATGGTATTGTGATTCCCATCCCAACCGGCCCGATTGCCATCCCTAGTGCCAGGACACCTGCACCGACATTGCGGCGAAAGCCAGGCAAAGCCAGACTAATCCCTTTAGAAAGTAAAAGTTTTTAATATTGCGTAAATATCAATAATGTGAAATAGTAGAAATTGCGACAAATATTTTTGTTGGTTCAAAGATTTTGAGTTCAAATTCTATATTTTGTTGATAGAAAAGTGTTCCATCAACCACGCATGAAGGTGAGCAAAAGTTGGTTATTGGTGTTGAGCACCTTGAGCACGGTTTTAGCCGTCGTTTCATCTTTCATGATTGCCCAAGCAATTGTGTATAACTTGTCTCGAAGGCATCTCAAGCCCTCCCCTCCTATCTGATCTTTTGTAGTTGTTACTTCCAGTGGTGAGTGGCCTCATTAAAATTGCAACAAACGGTGGCTTCGTTAAAACAAAATTTCTCAAATAAACTAAAACTAATGGGCTAAAACTTCATGCTCAGAATATATAGTGGATCAGTTTCCATATGCAGATTTAATATGCAGCTTGATCAATTTGGTTCAACTAGAAGCTAGCCAATGTATAATTCAGACCCTCATTCTCTCAAATCCTTGTGTAGCAAGAATTTAATGAAAATAAAGTCATTAAATAATTCGGTCAACACTTGAAATTATGACAGAACAAACTTAGTCAGCATGTGGGTCCCACAAAATGTGCACATGGCTTGTGAGTCAGCAAAACCAAGCAGACTCAAAGAATGACACATGGCGACACATGAAAGGCCCAACAGCAATAAATGAATTTGTTCTGACTAAATCAATTGATATTAAGGCGAATCAATCAAATTAAATAAATTGATTCCCAGCAAAATCAACCATTAAATGTCGTCTGTTGATTAGATTGATAATGAAGACGAAAATCAGTCATCAAATTAATTGACTAAATTCCTTAATAGTCATGATTAAATCAGTTAATTAAGGTTGATTGATTCAATTATGCTATTAATGAAATACAATTAAAATCAGTCATCAAATTAATTGACTAAATTCCTTAATAGTCATGATTAAATCAATTGATTAAGGCTTATTGATTCAATTATATTATTAAGGAAATACAATTAATCGTGTGTCATCAATGTGTTCCAAATTTAGAGAGACGCCGACACTATAAATACCCCTCTCAAATCAAGAGAATGGACTTCAGCCAGAGAAAAAATCACTCCCAAAGTTCATAAGTCTTCTAGCGCGCGTGTGAAGAACCCTCAAGATGCAAAATAGCCGGTTTATCACCAACCTCAAGCCAAAGCACTTGTCACGTGTCAACCCTCGTGGCCACCGTCCAACTCAAGATCAAGCGTCAATCACCCTTGAGTCAAACATACCATCAAAGATAGAATCAAAGGATTACTCAAAAATTGTAACCCACATTTAAATTATTAATAAAATTATTATTTTTTGTACATGTGTCTGCATTCTATTTGTTTTCAGATTCCCGTGTTTACAAATTGGCACACCCAGTGGGACCTCTTTGCCACTCATCTCCTTCTCCGTAAAACGATTTCAAAAAAATCCGTTTGAGCAATGGCTTCCAAGAACACTCAAGCGATCCCGAAAAACAAGTCCAAGCCAACGACCTCAAAATTGAGTAGCAACTCATCTGGTCACGTCTGATAGGAGCATTTTAATGTGACGTTTTAACGGTTATTTCCTCATATTTACTCAGTTATTACCTTAAATAAATCATTTTGGTTTGGGAAAGTTTCTATTTCCTATTTTTAGAAAGTTTCCATTTTAGTTTAGGAAAGTTATCATTTCTTATTTTTAGAAAGTTTATAATTTTAGTAATAGTTTCTATTTTCAGGTCCTTGGAATAAATGAGCTGAAAAGTGGAAAGAGAAGCTAGAGAACGTTGGAGGGAGTTAAGACAAGACACAAAGAACTGCATAAATGAGTTGAAATGAAGAAATGAAGTTTCCTGTTTCAACCAGGAAATCCGGTTCAAAAGAGGAAACTTTGACAAAGCAAGACTCCTAAGTCAACCAAGAAACATGATAGAAATAATGAAGGGAAATGACGTTAGGAGGCATCAAGGCTTGAAAATGACGCAGGGAGGCCCAAGATCCTTCTAGAATGTTGTGGATTTCGGCAAAATGGATAAAAGCCTATTGGAATTAGGGTTTGTGACGTCAAGAGATATTTTTGGGAAGATGTATTTGTGTTTGCCGTGAAATACCAAGAGGAAAAGAAGGAGGCAACGTGAAAATCAAGAAAATATCAAGAGATTACATTGGAGATTTTCAAGGGAGAGTTTTAAGGAAAGAAGAAATGTGGACAACAAGAAAATGCTCAAAACAAGTCTAGGTTCATCCCTAAATTCCCTAAAGTAATTTTGTCCTAAAATAATGAAGAAAATCAGAAAATCCTTATATATTTCGGCATAATATATTTAGACTTAATTTGGAGAGTTTTGATTGGTTGGATGACACACTATGGCTTACATGGCGCCACGTGATTGGTCGAAGCTATGTGGAATTATTAAATAATTCTTTTGGAAAATAATAGAAGATTCATGAAGCTTGGAGATCAAGGCCAACGTTCCCTATATATACTCCCCTTCTTTGACATTCTAAACACCTCCTCTCATTCAGAAAAATCCCACAATGAACGTCAAAACTCTCTCTCCATTCTCTAGTTCAAATTTGCGATTTCAAGCAAGGGAGGAAGAAGGAAGAAGAAGCCGTGAGCATCCCTCCATAATCCACCTTGAAGCCGTGAGTTTTAAAGCTTGCTTTCAAGATTCAATAGTTCATCATTCAAGTTCTTCATCACCATCTCCATTCATGGTGTAATTCAACTTTTTTCCTTGTAACCTCTTTCGGTTTTCCTTGTTTGAATTCATATGATTTTGTTCTAGTTAACATATAACGTTTAGGGCAAAGTTTAAGCCCAATTTCCATGATTAAATAAAGTTTTTGATTAATTCTTCTAAGTTGATTTTGTGAGATTGTTCAATTGAATTTACTTGATTGATATATTTTATATGTTTATTCTAATTGGTTCAAAACTTTTAGAGTTTACGTATAATTGGTGCTAGATTTAAGTTAATGATTCATCTAATAGTTTTGTGAACTTGAACCAAAAGTAGTAAAGGTTTTGGACAAAAATCGAATTCAATTGAAAAGGATTGCAAATAGATGAACTTATTCATACTAGGTTGTGCACTTAGGATAATAGCCTTTCTCTATGTGTTTTGCGTTAAAATTGTTTTGAGTAGCTAACTTTTTAGACTTTGATTGCATGTTTAATAGGATTGATCTAGGTGCTTTCACTTAGGTTAATTAGCGAAGGAAAGTAAAATATGGAAAATCATTTGCTTCAAATGTTTTACATGATCAACTTCTTTCCCATGACTTAGATGAACAATTATAGGGTTGATTTGAATTTGATTGTATGGAATTGGTTTGATCTTTGTTTCTTGCGTTTCATCCTTGTACATGTGTTTTTGTGTTTTTATTTTCGAAAACCAAATTGTTAAAACCCCCTTTAATTTCGTTACTTGTATATATTTTTGTAAATATTATACTTTGTTTTTATTTTAATTCTTTAATTGTTTTACATTGACAGGTGTACCCTCAATCCCCGGATTTGAACGATCCCTATTTACTATATACTAACGATGATATTTTCTGGGTTAAATTATGCGTTTGTTTTTAGCGTATCAACGTCACCCGAAGCATGGCAAAGGTTCAGCCTACAAAATTTGTGGATTTGCCTTCCAAGCCTCGCCAACCAATCATCACCCTGGAAAGTTTAGGGACAGGGAAACATGTCCCTCGAAGTGAAGAGAGACAAGCTCCAAATACAAAATCAAGGGAACGGTCATTCTCACCTGCCTCTGATGACAACTCACACTACTACAAAAATTGAATCAGACAATGCATTATAGTTTTCTGTCATCTGATTGATTGATTTTTTTTGGACGTCAGTTTTGTAAAACCGGTCATCTAATATGGAATTATGAATTAGTTCAGAAGACGTTTAAGGACAAAACCGTTGTATGACCCTAAAAAAATTAAGCGGCAAGTTTCCCACCTTGTCTATGGTGACAAACCCCATCTCAAACCTCAAAATTTTGCCCAACATGTATTAGTCATACGATGAGAACAATAAAACTGTGGTCTGATTAATACGTTTAACAGAAAGGAGGGAAATTTCCCACCACTATTTTTCTCCAGCTCCTCAAAGATGCAAGCCAAATTAATGGGAGACAAATCCCAAATTTAAATGGCTGCATTCAGAGCACAGTCTTAGAAAAATCTGTTGTGTGAGCCCTTGTCTAAATTTGATATAAGCTGGGCTTGAAAACTGAACACTTAAGTCAAAAAATAACAAAAACCAAAAGTGCCTTACTCTCGAGACAAGGCCTCACTCTCTATCGACAGAGACCCAAACCTTCTTACTCTCTCGACAACGTCTCCCATACCCTCACTCAGAGAAGCTCTTCCCAAAACTCTTTTAGTTTCGCGCACAGTAACAAAACTCTCTCGACATAACCATATCGATCTTCTGCACCGACACCAAATCCATAAGATCCAAACCCTAGACCTCTCTTCTCTCTCCTTCTATGTTCTATACCTAGACCCCAAATCCATCATACTGAAATCCTAGACATTTCTCCTCTAACAACCAAATTAATTTCTGCATCAGAGCCTGTCCGGCACTGAAGACTTTGCCATCCCAATAGCAGTTTGGGAGGCCCAGCGAGACTGCTCCTCCTTCAACTTCACCCAACGGTGGCTCAACCTTGAGTGGATCTAAAACCTCTTGTCAAACTTCGATCGGTTTTCTAGATATCGAACACCGGCTCATCGATTCGTATTGCAACAAGTGGTACTCCTCTCGGTAAAGCCATCATCCCAATCCTCAATCTCTGAGATTAGGTTTCAATTTTGAGTTCCTATTTTCCATTTAGCAATTTGTTGATTCAATTTCTTTGAATTCATTCTCTGATTTGTTGATCTTTACTTTTGCAGATTCGGTACTGTACACGAATTGAAAAGCTTGACCATGGTGGATTCTAATTCTTCTCTGATGCAAATGGAGGTAATTTCATGGAAACCCCCTTTTGACTTTTAGAATTTCTCTATAAAACTTGGGTCTTTTCTTCTTTGGGACCTAATTGAACCCATTGATTTGAATTTCTTGATTTTTGTCCATGTAGATTTTGCTCGGAAAAATTGTTATAGCCCAGAAGTTATTATTAGCACTACAAAATTCAGGGGTGCAGTTGCAAACGAAGCTCTTGATGGTATCATCTTACTTTTTTTCCTTCTTCTCCATGTTTCTTATATGCATGGGTAATCAAACTTGGCTAATTTAATGGTTTTCATGAATTTGAAATATTGAGTCTTTAGGTTTCGGTTCAAACTTGGGTTATTTGTCCAATTAACACAGCATAACCCTTAAAAAGCATGATATGGCTTTGGCTATGAAGGATGTGTGAGTAAAATGGTTGTGTTGAAATTTTGAGTTTTGGGAATCAGGATTTTAGTCTTCCTTTACTGTCAGAAGTGTTCTAAAATTGGTCTACAATTCTTTCTTGGAACTTGGTCTTTTGGAGCTGAAAGCTTCTGTCTTCTTACTCTTCTATGCCTTGATAATATATTGTTGCTGTCACCACTTTTTGCACCTGCGCTCTGTCCAAACCTTGATATAGGAACTCTTGATTCATTGATGGTATGATGCATGTTGACATGTTTTTTTTTTTATGATTCCTCCTGGCCATGGCTGAGCACACTCTAATTATATCAATTCTCCATATGTTTCTAGTGTGGCAATGATGCTCCAATTAGTGCTGCGCAAATACTAGGGGAAGTGAGTAGGTTGTAGTCTCTAAGACTCACATTTAGTTGCAGTTTTTTATAGTAGGGCTTCATTTACCACTTCTCTTCTTCTAGATGATTCATTTATTGTTTAGTTATATTCCTTTATTCCTTTACTAATCAGGGTTGTATGTGCTTGCATGCTTCTTAAACATGGAGGGGTCTATATTTTGGTAAATAAACTTCCTAGATTTATATTTTGCATTTTTCTTTCTTATATTGGAAATTGAAAGTACATAATTTGTTCTTAAAAATTTCCTACAACAGATAACTTATAGTGATCCTAAAGTTAGAATGCCTCATTTGAGCTGGCCAATATATGACTGGAGTACTGTTCTGTGTATCCAACGTAAGTGGAATTGTATGTCTTGTCATTTCAATTCCTCTTTTTCTAGCTGCTCAAATATGTTTAGTTTTATTTGTTCAAATTTCTATAAGTGGTTTTGTTTCCATATTGTGATTCAATTATATTTACTAATTTATGGTGAATTTAGTTATTGCATCTCAAGTTGTTTTCTTCTTTTGGTAGCAACTGTTTATATTTTGTTTGTTTCTATTGAATGAAGTAAAGATTGTTGAAGTTCAGTCAAGTCACTATTCAATGTATAGTGCGTTAGGAGGCATTCTTTGACTTTTCAAATATTTAAAGAACGAACCATGCAACATGTCAACTTTCTTTTTAATTCCATTCCTACTTTAAGGTGATATTCAATTTACTCTTGTGCTTTGGGTTGAGGGTTAATACATTCAAATGCATACTGAAGCATAAAACAATTTCATCCCTGCTAGAAGTATGTTGTCAGTAGCGCTGTGACTGATAACATTTTGAAACTTGGTCATATTATCTACAATGTTCTATGGCATCATCCCCAAGGTTGATTTTTGGTTTTTGCAGTAATGAGGGAAAATGTTGGTAGAGTATATGGTTTCTGCTATTTTTGTATTTTAGATATGAAACACCCTTCAATCGTGATGTGATTACTACACTTCATCTGTTAATAATGGGAAAGCTGGCATTATGAGTCCCCAACATTGGTATATGTGTAATCTGGAAAACACATGAACTTTGCTTTTATTAAGTCTCACTTACTCTTAGCCTCTTAGGGATTGGTAGAACATGGAGCACTTATATAAGCTTTAGATATAGTCCAGTTTGCACACAATAGAAATGTACAAATCCTATATCCAATGACTTTTGGTGTAAGGATGACAGTCATTCTAAGCAATTAAAAATATTTCCTGGGCATGCTATTCCAGATGGTGAGAATGCATTTGATTGACCAAAAATATGACGCATTCCTTTCCTAAATGATGATAACATGTATAAATTCAGTATTTCATTGACCACATATATGAATAAGTCTGTTGTTTCTTTTTTTTCTAATCTCAGGTGCATGATCCTAGCATTGACTGGTGAGAAAGGGGTATAACGGAATTGTAGATGTAACTAATAGTGTTGTGCCCATATTGGTCCAGCTTCTGTTATGGCATGTGTATCCCTTAATGAACTATTGATCCATATGCAGCTGGCTCTACAGAAAGAGAGCAACAAGCTCCTACAAAAGCTTCCAAAGCTAGACTCCAATGAGGCCATGAGAGCAGCAAAGCTTGCAAAGCTAGACAGTAAAGTCTGGATGTATATTGATAGGAGAGTAGTACTAGATGTACTCTTTTTATGGATGAAAGATTACCTTTGCACAATCTATTTTGGTGCATGATGTGAATTATAACAATTTCTTCTATATATTGATCAGTTACTGTTAATTTGATCATTTGATTTCAGTTCCAGTATATATAATGCATTGAATCATTCTATTAGAACAACAATAACCACAAAAGGCTGTCGTATGTACACAATATTCACAATGATCACAAAATAAAAACTGTCGTATGAATTTAATACGGAAAACAAATATTTTTGAAAAACAGTTGTGTGAATAAAAGTCACACAACGAGTATTAAAAAAAAACGACTTCTCAATTGCAATTAGACAACGGGTTTTCAAGTTGCCCGTTGTCTGAATAAAGTTCACACAACAGCTAATGCTGTCGATAGCCTATCGGCAAGCTGTCGACATGGATGTCGAGTGGATCAGACAACAGTTCTCTAAATGCACCTTCATCAGACGTCACCGAGATAGACCACAGTCACTGTCCATATCAGACGACAGTTTTTAGCTGTTGTCTGAATCAATTTCTGTAGTAGTGTCAAGCATCGGATCATACCATAGAAGTCCTGATGCTGAAGAAAATAACACTTCTGGGATGTAGTCAGAATGTCACGCCCCGAATTTTAAATACAGTAATTCAAATCCGAAACGCGAAAACACACAAGAAAACACATATAGAAATTTTTTCATTTAAACTAAGTAACAAACAAACTGAACTCACAATGTCAATACCGACTCGTTCTTTAGAGTCACATATTACATTACAGATAGTTTACAAATCAAACTGAATGACAATTCAATAAGTAAACACACCCACCACAACTCACTACCCAGCGGAAGACTTAAAACTAAGAGCACCCTTCCACGTCTACGCCATCGAACGTACACCTCAGCTTTGATAATGATCACTCGATAAACAAACCTGCACAAAAACCCCTACACCATAGAATAGTGCACCGGGAATGAACAAAACAAACCCGGTAAGCTTTTCAGCCCGTATGAGTAAACTCAATTAAAGTGACTAACCTTACGCATGCTTAAAATTTCTCAATTCGTGAGATAATTAAAGCAACAACATTTACTTTCACAAAATTCATGCTTTCACCATCTTAGTCTAACAAAATCAATAAGCAATTATCACAACAAAAGCATCAAGTTCAAATAAATCTTTATCATGCTCAATAATTTCAACCCAACTAAAAACCCACATGCTCTGTCTCTCAATTCATTTTATCTCTTTTCCCACAAACTCCAATTACACAAATAACTCCAAATATGTTAAACATTTTACATCCCCACAATCTAACAGATCACCATTCCTTTACCTCGCACAACCACGAAATCATACTCATTGTCTCACAATAACAACCAACTGCCAACCTTAGGGCATCACAACTCAGTTTACCTCACTCCAAATCCCACAACACCACTGTACTCACAACCATCATTAAGTAAAATCAGTAATCCCTGTTTAGAACTTAGTTCAAGAGATCACATTAAACAAACAAAAGAAATCATAGTAATCCCGGCATATAGTTTAGTTCAGGAGATTACATTAAAGTCAAACAAAAGAAATCATAGTAATCTCTGCATATAGTTTAGTTCAGGAGATTACATTAAAATCAAACAAATAAAATGAAAAAGGAAGTAGATAAAAAAATCACACGATATAAATGAAAAGAAATATATAAATAAATAAATCAAACACTCACGCTAAAACCAAGAATTCACCCTTCGATTCTGAATACACAATCTCACAAAATAACTCGTTTCAATTGTAGCCCGTCACCGCCGAGGGTTATGGTATCCAATATTCTGCTCAATCATAGCCCGTCACCCGCCTAGGGTTATGGCGTCCGACTTACTTACTCAATTGTAGCCCATCACCACCTAGGCTTATGGCATCCAATACCCTCCTCAATCGTAGCCTGTCATCCACCCAAGATTGTGGCGTCCGATCCCGCTTACTCAATCGTAGCCTGTCATCCACCCAAGATTATGGCGTCCGATCCCATACACTCACACTAGTCACCACACATGTATTCACACAGATCGTCACATAAAATTGTTTTCTTATCTCCCACAACCTCAACAAATAGCAAACCAATTCCAAATAATATGTTCTCGTCTACAAGCTATCATCAAAATCGAATCCCACATGCTTAATAAATTCCCCAAATCATGACTAAATCAAGTCATACAAATCGACACCACAGTCAATAATGATCCAAGTCTCTCATGGACAATAAATGAAAGAATCACACTTTACTCAATTACTCTTTATCAACATCAACTCAACAATATATGATAATTTATATCTTCAAGAGAAATGCTCGAAATGATAAATCAATCAATCAAATCAATACTTCACCCAATGCCATATCATCCAATATATATATTCCACGTAAATATATATATACGTAGTCACCCACACAGGAATGACTACTAATACCAACTATAGTTCACACGAACTAAAAACCGAGAAATTCATTTTTATATACTTAGAACCTCATTTTCTTAAAATCATTTTTCAAACATAACAATTAAATGTAATTAATGAAATTTCGTTCGTAAATGAACCATGTGAGATTTACTCACCTCCAATCACGCTGCGTCTTCTTAACAGCTCAAAATACGATTCACAGTCGTTCGCCAACTCAAACCGCCAATCACCTAATCAAATAGGGTCTCAACTTAGCACACCATTCATAAAACGCACTTATATGAAGATCCAGCGGTCGGATCTTCACCCGTGACCACATAAAGTCATCGGGACAGTCCTACGATCAATAAATCAAAACTACAAGTCTATCGGACTGTCCGATCTTCACAGATCACAAATCGAACTATCGAAATCAATCGAAATCGTAAATTCATAACTAAATCATACGATATCCAAAAATTGCGTATAATACATCGAAATGATCGTATTGAGATGTAGAATCTAAAAATGTACAGAAACTATGTTTTTGACCCATGAAGGTGGCCGGAAAGGGCCGCCGGAGTTAGTAGCAGAGCCGTCGCCGACCACCACCAATGGTGTCGGGGTCGGGCTGCTCCTCTTCATCTCATCATGCTTATCAAATAACTCTAAAGGCATGACATCAAAAAACATCAGGAAGGGATCAAAATCTACCTTAGAAGCTACGGTGGCCGGAAAATTTCTAGAATCCGGCAGGTGCTCCGATCTACGTAAGAACTTCAACAACTCTCTTCGATTCCTTCTGGAGATTTGTTCAGAAACTCAAGGCGAGTTCACCAAGCCAAGAATCACAAGAAATGGTTGACTGTAACTCGGGATGTCCGGGTTGGAAGGTACGTGGTTTTTCGATCTAAATCGGGGCTGACTTCCAACCGCTGTCACGGGCCGCGCCGCCGTGTAAGGCTGCCACTGGGGGCTTCAGGAAGTTGAGGCGAGCTTGTGGATGAAGTTTGGTGAGGATTGGTGGCCGGCAGCTCGAGTTATCAAGCTTTGAACCAAATCGGGGTTAAACCGGACAGAGCTTCCCGCCGCCGTTTCCCACAGTGCCGAGGCGCAAGGCTACCTCCGGAAGCTGCGCAAGGTCAAGGCGGAGTTGTAGGAAGTGGTTTGGTTTGGTTTGGTGGCCGGAGGAGGAAGAAATCGCCCAGAGATCACTTTGCTCTGTTTTCGGCTCGGGCTCGGGAGAGAGAGAATGAAGAAGCTGAACAGTGCGGCTGACAGAAATGGAAACCCTAAATTTGGAAACTTTCCATTTATATATATACCCAAAATGGAAACACTTCCAAATGCTATAACTTCTTCATATGAACTCTGATTCTTACGTTCCACATATGCACGCACTCGTATCGATGAGATCTACAACTTTTGTGAAGGAAGTTTCCTCAAATTCCGTACGTATAAAAAGTCGACTTCGTAACCCCCCTAAAATGTGCATTTCAAATAATTGTTCGCCTGAAAATAACTTCACTCCACCCTCGAACCATGAAATCGTACTAACGAACACTTTATTAATTTAAGGAAATTCTAGGACATTAATAACTTTTTTCCGGGGTCTTACACAGAAGGTACGTCTCACCCCTCAACAATGCAAGTCATGATGATGAGGGCAACCACGCTCGAAGAGCAGATACCTAATCTGATGGAGACAGTTCAAAAGCTCACTAATACTGTCTAAGAAAAGGATATACAGATTGCTCAATTTTGGAGCAGGCTCGAGAAATAAAATAATGAAGATTCTGCTAGGATTCCATACAAGGACGACAAAGACAAACAAGGAGAAACTTCAAAGGCAAATGACAAGGACAGTAAAAGCCTACTTGATTCTTTGTCTGTCCAGCAGCTACAAGACATGATCAACAACTCCATTAGAGCTCAATATGGAGGTCCCTCTCGTGATTCTCTCACATACTCCAGGCCATACACAAAAAGAATAGACAGCCTGAGGATGCCGTATGGGTACCAACTGCCCAAGTTTTAGCAATTCGACAGGAAGGGCAATCCAAGACAACATATTGCTCATTTTGTCGAGACTTACAACAATGTTGGAATGGAGGGAGATCATCTTGTTAAGCAGTTTATACTTTCATTAAAAGGCAACGCCTTCAAATGATACGTAGATCTGGAACCTGAGTCAATCGACAGTTGGGATCAGATGGAGCGTGAGTTCCTGAATCGTTTCTATAGCACGAGACGCACAGTGAGCATGATGGAACTTACTAGTGCCAAGCAATGGAATGATAAACGAGCAGTTGATTACATCAATAGGTGGCATTCGTTGAGTCTTGATTGCAAAGATCGACCACCAGAAGTATCTGCAGTGGAAATGTGCATCCAAGTCATGCACTTTGATTTGCTATACTTCCTACATGGAATCAAGCCTCATACCTTTGAAGAGCTGGCTACACGAGCAAACGACATGGAGTTGAGTATAGTTAGCCACAAAGGGAAGAAAGAGTCAATTGTTGACCAAAGGAAAGACAAGGTCTTCGGAAGCAAGATTGATAAGGCACCAAAGAAATCTACAAAAGAATTGATGGCCGTCAAATCGTTATCCTGATTAATTTGTTTTTCAGGCCAAGCTTCTCTTATTGTTAATCGGTTTCTAAGCACTATTAGTTGGTAAGCCTTAATTGGTGTTAGTCTTACTATTGGCTTCAACAGCACTATCGATAGGTCTTAGTGTTTGGCTTCATCAGCACCAATGGTTGAAATGGTTCCTCTCCAATTAATGTGACAAGAATAGCTAGGCAAGTCAAATCTCAGGCAATAGAATAGCTAGCCAAGCCTGCTTAGTGTCCTTTTCAGTGAATTAAGCACTGTTGCTTAGTAAGCCTGCAATGCCAGCAGCACCAATTGCCAGCCCCTGAAAATAAATAGAGTTGAGAGCCCCCACTCCAATGTAGTTGACACCAAATTTTGCTACTTCGTTCAATTTGTGGTCTCTAGTCCCTTGTTTTTGAGACGTTGCAAAATGCTAAGGGGTCATTTAAAGTAGCATATTTGCTACTTGGTTTGAGATGTAGCAAGAGAGCCGAGGTAAGGCAGGAAGTGATTCAGTTTTTGTGAATTAGGGTAGAGTTACTAGCAAAATTTGAGACATCAAAAAAGCTGAAATATATATGAGACCTTTGGAATGGAGTTGCTTTACCCGTGACAAATTTACAGGGAAGAAATTGTGTGATATCCCACACCCGATTTTGATTTATTGTCTTTGAGTTAGATCTTTTAGTGTGATATTTTTCTTTATTTAGAACTTCTGCTGTAGCAAATATATATATATATATATATATATATACTATTATTAAGAGAAGAGTTAGTCAAAATTGAAATTTTTGACAGATTTACCCCTTAAAGATGAAAATACTTTGAGAATAAATTAAATCACAAGGGTAAATATGACAATTACAAAGTACATTTTTACTAAGAAAATTAAAAAGAAATTATCCCACAATCCCCACTTTTCTCTATCCCACTATTTTCTCTCTACAATAACTGTTTTGTTTTATTTTTTATTTTGTAAATAAAAAACCATAGCTGTAGCCAATATCATATCAACAAAATTTCTTTTAAACTGCTTGCATTACTTCTTCACCAAAAACAAATTATTTTAATTTGTCTTCCCAATAAGAATGGGTATCCGGGCGATTTCCTGTTGAATTTAATCCATCACAATTTTTTGACTATTAGATTAGAAATTAGCTAACCATTGATTGTGAAGTAAATCAATCTGAGCCTTATTTTTGATATAAATTAACCAAGGGATGAAAGCTCTCCTACCCTAGCGCCGCCAACGACAAACGGCAGCGATGGGAACCTTCCAAGCCTTCCAGCCAATGGTTGTATCATCAACTTATCACAATGGCGACTCCTACCATAGGGTTGCCGGTGACAATCTCAATCGACGAACACCTGAATATCCTAGTCCCAAAAATACAATCAACATCGAAATGCAAATAGAGAGTTCATATTTTGCCACCGAAGATGCTGAAAGAACTAAGGTCAAAGGAAACGGAACACGATCCATTAAAGGATCTAAAGGACATTTATCCAAAGGTAAAACAGTCTAATGTTGCACTAATGGATATTGACCCATGTGCTCTAGCAGGCAAAGCCTACTTAAAACGAGAACCGTGGTGAAAGACAAAAGAGAAAAGTCACTGAAAACATCAACAAATAAGATGGATCTGAGAGAAAACCGAGATATGAAAATAGAAAGATCAATCACAGAAACTCTCTACGCTCCTAGGGAAAATCGAACCCTTTTGAGCTATTTGAGTCAACGAATTCTATGCAAAACACATGAAGAGAACGGAAAAGAGTTCCTATGCACTACCTCTAATCATTGTGAATAAAGATGCATCTTAGAGAAACGTATGTGTCCCTCTAGTGGATTTTATGTCACCACTATTCGAGCTATTAAATCCAATAAATTAAATTATGATAGATGATCTCTTGGATTTAGAAACATATTGGCTTTGTCACGACATGATAGATCATATTATCATTCTCATCATCACCCATTAACGAACTCGATTATTATAATCAGGGAAAAGGTCAAAAGGCCATGAAATTATACAGATTTTTCTTAATTTCTTTCTTTCTTTCAGGAGACTATCTTCTTCTTTTTTCTTTCCTTCCGCATATAATGATTGACTAGCAACATTACCCGCGCAATGCTGCGGTCGCGCGGGTATATTATCGACATTATTCAATTTATAGTATTGAATTTATAAAGATTACACACATTATATAAATACGTTATAGATGTATAGTAGACATTGTTTTACATGATCCAAAATTTGGTACTTCAGGCAGATTTCAAAATTGCATATACAACTACACGTTATTTTACATGTTCTAAAATTGGGTACTTTAGCCATATTTCAAAATTATATATACATTACACATCATTTCAAATCTGGTACTTAGTCAGATTGCAAAAATGCTACCCAAGCAGGTGCATGTACATATTACATATGATTAGACTTGGCAAAAAAACTTGTCTATGATTACAATTAAGACTTTGCATTTTTGGCTGGTTCCTTGTTCGCAGCATTGGTTGGTTTTGACTCCACATCCTTTAATGCTTTCAACTCCTCACAAAAGTTCATCTAAGTAGTCAAGACAAAGTAAGAATGTAGTAGAAGCAAATAAGAACGAATAGTTGAATATGTAGCAAGTAATGGTAAGTTTGCAGATAAATAAAGAAAATTTATAATTCTTGAGACAGCAATATTAGAACTAAAAGAAATTTCAGATTATAAAGAGCTCTCTATCAAAACCTAAACCAAAGGCTAATCATTAGAGGAAAATTCAATGCCCAGAGCTGCAATTGAACTAAAAGTTCCAAGTGCATCCAGTAGGTATCAAACCACAGTAGTCATACAGCTAGAACTGACTCTTCAAAAGAATGTAAGGAATCGACGGAGGCACGGAGCATGTCATGTATATAATGTAAAAAAGGAAAAGAGGAGAATCATCAAGGTGATTTCACTCGCCTGCTTCTATTTTTTAAATTTATTATCATCAGTCAGGGTTATAGTGATTCTCTCCTAATATCTGTTGTTTGATCATGCCCGTCACAAAGTATGCTGATTAAACTATCTTTCGTCTAACTTAAGACTCGAAATGCAAATAAACGTTATAGCAGATAATAAAAATTTATAAGAAGATAAGTATATATTATACTAATCAGTAAGATCACTAAGATGTAAGCTTACTTACATGCAATCTCTAATTGTTACAGACCTAATGGAGACAGGATAAAGACATAGTAAACAGAACAAAATGAAGACATCTCAAAAAAAAATAAAGCACTATCCTAATATCAGGTGCTACTTAAAATTTTTCGAAACCAATATACAGAAGATTGAAAACATAGAATGCATACAGTCATGATATGACTAAGATTAATGCAATCATCTGAAAAAAAAAAAAAAAAAAAACACTGCACTTTCTTATATTATTCATATAAGGTACTGCACATTCCATTATTAACCATAACAACGATATAAATATGAAAAACAGAGGAATATAGTTATTACGTGATTTTGAAAGACATGACAGGTGGCAAGAGGGAGAAGTTCTTGTCTCTGATCTCTTATGATATTCTCTTAACAGACCCTGCAGTAGGGATTCTTTTGATCATACTGATATGACTCGTAATAAATAATAGTTTAAAAGCTACTGGTATAATTCTGTCTTAATTAACTTTTGATTTAAGAGTACTCAAAAGGTTTGAAGCGTTAAAAGGCTTTAATTTGAAAGGACAGATTACCTCTAAGCATGGTTAAAATTCAACTACTTCTCTTCCATGAGAGTGAGTATCTTGTATTTTGTTTTCCTTCCCTGAGGAGCACCATGATCTAATCAGAATGCAGCCCAACAGAAAAAGATTAAGGAAGTAGAAAGAGAACAGAGGAGAAAATAAACAAAGTGGTCTAGTAAGTATACTGTATAAGTTGTCAATATTTCACGCAAGCAAGTGTATATTAGAAATGAAAGTTGATTCAAGTAGAAAAAAAAAAAAAAAAAAAAAAAAAAAACCTCCAGACCTTCTTAGAGCATTCAAGCAATTTCAGCTTTGAGAAGAATTCCTCAAATTTTGAGGTTCAATACCACATTCAACAACTGCTAAACATTTTGATCTTTCTATAAAAACAGAGTTACCACTTCTTCAATCTTCATGAAATACACTTGATTTTGACGTAACGTGACATTGAATCTAAAATCCATGAACTGTTCTATGATTTTGTCTCCCCTTTGTTATCAATGTTACTCTTTGTTTCTTTTCTGGGTAAGTCTATTATTACTACATATACAACATATAGTATTCATGAATTAGCTAAGAAGTTATTTGGGAAAAGAAAAAAAAAAAAAAGCCAAACAAAGATTTAAGATTAGGGTAATTATCACAAATGGTACCTGAACTTATCATCTATCTTATTGATGTTACCTAAACTTCAATTTTGATCACAATCAGTACCTGAACTTTTCTATTTTATTTCCAATGGTACCTATCACTAACTTCCGTTAATGTTCTGTTAAAAACTGACATGTGCCAAACACGTGACTCATTTTTCAAGGATAAATTTGTAAATACCCCCTTTTTTTTTGTAATATCACTTATTTTAACTTATATTGTCGCAATATGGCTATAAAAAAATGAGACTATCAAAAGGAAAAACTTTCAACTTCAATTAAAAATATATATGAATGATAGGAAAAAAAAATTACGAAGGTTTTGATAAGCTTTTGGTTTTAAATATTTTATAGTTTGTCAAAAAAAAAAAAAGTTTTATAATTTTATTTGAAATGTTTTGTCTGTATCTATAAAACAATTAATTTTTGTTGAGATCTTGTTTTTAAATTTTATTTTCATAAGAGGGTAGAGATACATTTTTAATTTTATTTTTAATTGAACTTATATTTTTATTAACATATTAATTGATATCTAGTAAACAAAATTATTTTAATGGGTATTTTAGTCAAACTACTCTTGAATATAGGTCATGTGTTTTGCACATGTTAGTTTTTAATGGAAGTTAGTGATAGGTACCACTTGAAATGAAGTCGAAAAGTTCAAGTACTGGTTGTGATCAAAATTGAAGTTCAAGTACCATCGATAAGATAGAAGATAAGTTCAGGTACCATTTGTGATAAAAAGGGTGTTTCTAAATGTACCCAACAAATTTCTTAATACACCCAGCAAATAATTTTCATAAATTATTTTTAAAAAATCCAATTAATTCCCCAAAATACCCTCAACTTCACGGAACAATGTACCCAACAAAAGAATGAAAACATGCCCAGAAACAAGCAGAAGTTGTAAGGTGCATCAGGGATGATGGGCTCCATGCCTTGATGTTTACATCACTACTTTATCATTTGTTAATCTTTCCCTTGATATCCATCTCTCCTTCCAGTATCTTTGCAATTACTGTAGTGCTCTTTGTTTTTCTTCTTTTGTATATTAGACATTTAGAGTTTGAGTTTTTGACATCTACAGGACACCATCATCATAAGCCTTATTGTTAGCAGAACCTAATTTCTCAACCGGATGGAAGAATATAGGATTTGATAAAAACATATGTTCTCACACGCACTTAGTCATTTGTCCCTGCCGACGACCGACTGCTCTCAGATCCCGGAAAAATGCCTTTCAAGAGGTACGTGGAGACCGGACGGGTGGCTCTGGTCAAGTACGGGCCTGACTACGGTAGGCTCGTCGTGATGGTCGATGTCATCGACCAGAATCGGGCTCTGGTTGATGCACCTGATATGGTGAGGACCCAAATGAACTTCAAGAGGCTATCACTTGCTGATATCAAGATTGAGATCCCCAGGGTTCCGAAGAAGAAGACTTTGATTGCTGCCATGGAGGCTGGTGATGTTAAGAACAACTGGGAACAAAGTTCATGGGGAAGGAAGCTGATAGTGCAGAAGAGAAGAGCGTCGCTTAATGATTTCGATAGGTTCAAGCTCATGTTGGCCACAATCAAGAAAACTGGAATCGTCAGGCAGGAGCTAACGAAGCTGAAGAAATCAAGTGCAGTATGAAATTGTTTGAGTATTGCAATCTTGTTACAAGATATTGGGTTGCTGCTATTTTGATTCACAGTGGTAGCACCATCTTGGTATTTTGTTGGGTATATGATACATTAGACGGTTTGAATTCATGAATAAATTCACACCTTGAAATGGACAGCTAGCATAGTCTACACCCCTTTTTGGGGGCTAGCTAATTTGAGACAGATTTACCATAAAAAATGGAGTACGTACTTAATTGGAAATGTACGATTCAGCCAATGCCATTTCAGAGAAACCAAACTCCCCAGTTCCTGTGATTTCATTTAGAGAGGAAATTAAACGGAACAGAAAAGTATTAGACTCAGAATGCAGATAGGATGGTTAATAGGCTTTACAACAAAACAACAGTATCCAAAAGAAAAACAACATGCTGATTACCACATTGACACTCTTATAATGTGAAAGATGGCATACCTCCAATTTGTCCTCTTTAGCCCTATGATTTTCTGGAAGTGTGCGGAATACTTCTGCCAAGTGAAAGCACACGCCGACATTTTCAGGTGAGACAAAGTCCATTGCAATTTTGATGCATGACTGGAAAATGAAAAATGATCTAATTAAGAAGTGTAACATAACATGTGCAGAAGCATATATGCAAGTAAAATACTTCCATTGCAATACATCCACGAAATGAAACTGACTACAAAATGAAGAATAACAAATAGTTGGGCCAATTAAGCATAACCAATTGAAAGAACCAACTAAAACTACCAAAACTTGCAAAACAACACGAAAGCCCATTTAAAGGGTTCTGCAAAGTTTCTCACTTGTGCTTGTATTAATAAGCTGCATTCACATTAAGGAAGTATCATCAACTTAAAAAAGAAATAACCCTGGGAAATCTTCAATCCCTAGTCTATACCAAAGCAGTCATCATAACCTAAAAAAAGGTTCACAAAGCTTGAACATTCAAATCTTGAACATTTCTGACAACATAAGAAAAAAGTGGTCACCAATAGGGAAAAAGAACTACCTTGCTACTCGAGGATACGCCATCAAATAGGAATGAGCAGGTATTAAAGAGAGTTACCTTGCTTCTGGAGTTGATTGCTAGTGGCTTCTCACTCTAAATAGGACTACAAATAAGAAAGGTGCTGAAAATATCAGAAATATGAAAAAAAGGAAATGCTCAATTCAGGGGAATTTTTGCAACACAGCTAGTTTCAAGATTGAATGTCTTGGAACGACCTGAAGGACGTAGCCCTTTCTGATTACTTTCGTTCAGATTCCCATCACCATCTTCATTACAATTTTCATTATTTTTATAAAAAGAAAAACACAATGAGTAAATAAGAATTCACGAAAGGCAAAACATGCAAGTACTAAATCCATTACACCCTTCCTCATACCAAAATCCATTACAGCTGCTTTCAACATTATAACAAAAAATTAAGTTTGAAGTCTGATTCAACCAAGAGTGAAGAAAAAAAACTACAACAAAACATTACAGCTGCATGAAGACCCGAAAAATCGATCAAAATACCTGAAGACATGAAAAAAAAAAAAAACACCGGAAGTGATCAAATTGAAATGGTTCAAAATACCAGAAGACATCAAAATACCTGAAAACATAACCAAAGAGAGCAGAGAATGAAAGGGCAAAAGAGCCACGACACTATTGAATGAACACTACAAAACCCCATTCTACATTCTACATTCTACTTTAGGATAGTTATACAATGTTTTGTTTGAGATGGTTATTAGATAATTGTTTTATTTTGTTCTTGATGTCGCTTTTAGCAAGCGCATAATTTAACCCTGAAATGTCATTAGTAGTATAAAGTAAATAGGGATCGTTCTAATCCGGGGATTGAGGGTACACCTGTCAATGTAGGACAAACAAATAATTAAAATTAAAACAAAGTATAATATTCACACAAGTATTCACAATTATAGACATTATTTACGAAAATAGGGGGGATTTTGTTTTTGGTTTTCTTTTTCCGAAAATAAATACTAACTTAACAAAACAATTAAAATGTAAAAACATAAAAATGCAAATGGAATGAAAGAACAAAGATCAAAACTGAAATATATGACTAAAATCGTTTCAAGTTCATCATTGTTCATCATAGTCATGCAAGAGGAGTTGATCATGTGAAACGTTAAAAGCAAACAATTTCCCATATTTTACTTTCAATGCTAGTTAATCTAAGTGAAAGCACAAAGACCAATACTATCAAACATGCATTCAAGCCCTAGAAAGCTAGTCAATCACACATGTTCAACGCAATAAGCACCTAGAAAGGCTATCAACTCAAGTGTGCAACTTAGTATGAAAAAGTCCATCTAATTGCAATCCTCTTTGATTAAATTCGGTTTTTTGCACAAAACCTTTACTACTTGTTGACTCAAGAACACAAAACCAAAAAGTTGATTCACGTTCTCAAATTCGTAGCACCATTCATATAAAAACCTTAAAAGTTTCGAACCATTCAAGATTATCATACAAAAGATTTCTATCATGCAAATTTAATCAATCACTCACACAAAAGCAAACATAAATCACAATATATGAATCTGAAAATTAACAATTAATCATAAAATTTCAGAATTCAACAAATATTCAAACATATGTGTCAACTATGGCAAAACCAACGAAAATACAAAGCAAAGGTTACAAGGAGAATCGGATTACACCGTGGATGAAGATGAGATGAATGAAGTGATGATGTGGTCTCTTGAATTTCGAAAGCAATCTTCAAGGATGGTGATGGATGATGCTCACGGCTTGTCTTCTTCTTCCTTGGCCTTGCTTGCACTTCGTGGTTGCCCTAGAGGATGGAGAAGAGCACGGCTAGGCTAGAGAGGTTTCTGATTTTTTTTCTCAAGTGTAGAATGTAAAGAATCGGAACCCTTGACGTTGAGAAAGTGTGAGAATATATAAGGGACGGCCCCTAGGTCTCCAAGCCGTCCAAAACCCTAGAGAAACTCACGGAAATTTCTTGCTTCCTCCACATAATTTCCTCCAATGATTTCTTGCCACATAAGCCCTATGAGGTGGTGCAACCAATCACAAAATTCCAATATTAATTCCCTAAATAATCCTTGCCGAAATATAGAGATATTTTCTGATTTTTGACATTTAATTTCGGCCAAAACTCTTTAGGGAATGTAGGAATGTATCTAGACTTCTTTTGAGCTTTTCTTGGTCTCCACCTTTTTCTCTTTCCTTAAAACTCTCTAGGGAAAATCTCTTGCCGTCCAAAACCCTAGGGTTTTCACGTCCTCCCTTGTTTTTCTCTTCATTCTTCACGGCAATTCTTCTAGGGTTTATCTCCAAGTATTTTCTTTCCATAAAAATAGCCCTAGAAAATCTCCCTAGAAAATCTCCACATATAATTCTTATTTTTGACGCCACCTACTTGTTTATCTTTAGGATTTCACGGCAACAATGATGTCTAGGGTTTATTCTTGCGTCACAACCCTAGTTCCATGGGCTCTTGTGGGCTTTTATCCAATTAGCCGAAAATCCAACAAGTCTTGAGAGTTTTTGGGCCTCCATGCTTCTCATTCAAGCCTTGTCATCTTCCAACGTCACAACACTTTATTTTTCCATTTCTTTTTCATAGTAACGTTGGAAACTTCATTGGTGGGCTTTCCTCCTTTCCGCAGGGTTTCCTGGTTGGACCAGGAAAACTTCTTTTCTTCATTTCTGCTCATTTCTGTGGCTCATTGTTCTTCATCTTTGCTCCCCTTGATGTTCGCAAGCTCCTCTTTCCATTTGTGAGTTCATTTCCACTTTTTAGCTCGGAGGTCCTGAAAAGAGAAACTAATAAGAAAAATAGAAACTTTCCTAAAATGAAAAATGGCAACTTTCCTAAACTGAAAATGGAAACTTTCTAAAAATGAAAAATAAAAACTACAAAATAGAAACTTTCTCAAATAGGAACTTTCCCAATCGAAGAATGGAAACTTTCCTAAACAGAGTTTTATTAAGGAAATAACGCAAGAAATGTAGGGAAATGCAGTTAAAACGTCGCATTAAAATGCTCCTATCAGTTCTTGTTTTAGGGAAACAAGAATTGAGAGGAATTTGCTGTGTATTCTCATTGATAATAAGGGCCTCTTTATATAGAGGATTACAATGCATAGAATCTCAATCATACAAGGAAAGTAATTCTACATTGATTAGGATTCTAGATCCTTCTAATTAAATCCTATTACCACTAGGTTAAGTAACCTAGAGTTTGGCTAAACACAAAATAGGTCTTCCTTGAACACTCCCCTTTGTGTTGCCCAAACGCGGTGCTTCTCTCGTTGCCTCATTAAAAACCTTGCCGAGTAACAAAAACCCAGTGGGACAAAAATAACCTCGGTCGAAGGGGAAAAAGAGCACAACACACCCTTCACGATTCGAGGTAAACATGTAGACATCTCCCCCTGATGTCTGCGCCTCCCCCTGATGACTACGATCATGGGAGTTCAAATAATTTCCTCAAGCCAATTCTTGCCACATGTTTCTCGAACGTGGATTTGGGCAATGACTTAGTAAACAAGTCTGCCTCACTGTCCTCAGATCGAACCTAGTTCACTTTGATCTCGAGGAGAGTCTGTTGTTGCTGATTATGCTTGGTGTTATCGCTTTTGATGTAGCCTTGCCTCATTTGTTCAAAACAAGCAGCATTATCCTAAATGCTCGTCGGCTCATTTGTGGTAGACTTCATACCACAATTGTTCGAACATGCGTAACTATGGATCTAATCCACAGACATTCACGAATTACTTCGTGAAGAGCAATGATCTCTGCATTGTTCGAAGATATAGCGACGGTCTATTTTGTAGACCTCCAAGATATCATGGTCTTTTTCCATGGTGAACACTAAACCAGTTTGGGAGTGACCATTGTGTGGGTCAGAGAGATACCCAACATCAGCAAAACCTTCCAAAACACATGTCACTTTGGGATGGGGATGATGGACGCAGGCCAGTGTTGGCGGCGTACCTGGTGTGTGATGGGTCCGAATCTATCATCTCTTTGTAGGGATAGAACAAGCCCATATCAATCGTACATCTCAAATATCGAAAGATATCTTTTACACCAATCCAATGGCGTCGCGTTGGTGCAGAGCTATATCTAGCTAACAAGTTCACAACATATGAGATGTCCGGTCTTGTGCATTGGGATAAGTACAATAATGCGCCTATTGTACTAAGTAAGGCACTTCTGCCTCTAGCACATCTTCGTCATCATCCTTTCGACGAAGAGGATCCTTTTTAGGATCAAGACTACGAACGATCATGGGGGTGCTTGAAGGCTTGACCTTGTCAAAATGCCTAAGCATCTAACGACATGATGCTCAAGTTCCAAACCGAGACATAATTGTGTTCTCCCAAAATCCTTCATCTCAAACTCGGATTTCAAGTGTTCAGCGGTTTCCCTTAACTCTTTAAGGGCTTCTAATGAAGATCATGTCCAACATGAACCGCGATAGAATCCGAAACTTGTTATAGAAACGCGTGGGCATATCCCTTCCCAATCAAGTAGTCACTTTAGTGAGCGTTTCAATCTTATTGTAAACGCGCTCCGTGGTCTAGAGCCTCTTGACTTGGGTAAATGAAGTTCACCATGAACCTTCATGTATATTCCATATCTAGATCCCCATAGAGATACGTAGTGACCACATTTGTAAGCTGCATGTTCAGTTATTCGGAAACTACCAAACTGACAAAGTAGTGGAGTGCAATGACATCCATTACGAGAGAATATGTCTCATCGTAGTCGATTCCAGGGCGTTTTGTGAGAAGCCTTGCACCATAAGGCGAGATTACCATCTCTTTTTCTCACTACGCTTTCTAACGAAGACCCATTAGTCAACAGGTTTTATATTAGGAGGTGTTGGCATCTCTAGCTCGAAAACCTTCCTCTTCGTTAGAGAATCCATCTTAACCTGGATCGCATCTTTCCATTTAGGCCAAAAACTCTCTACGTTGGCATTCATTCATCAACGGAGCGTGGTTCGGTATCATCGGACTCAACAAACTCATGCGCAACAAAATACGCAAGTACATCATCAATTATGATGGAGTTTCTATCCCACGTCTCATGTACACTAGTGTAATTTTCATAGAGCTCTATATTCTCAGGAATAGGTTCTGACGTTGAGGCGTCCCCCAACGATAACCATAACACGGAAGATTCTCATGAGACAGATTTTGAGTTTTGATGATCAAAGGATTGGAATGTGCCAAAGTATCCTTCAAACCCACGGGCCTCCCACGCATCCTAGCTGGGGCCATAGTCTGTAATGCAAGAGTGCCACTCTCTTTGGCATTGGCGCCATGCCTACCTCCGTGTAGGTGGCCCTACGTCCTCTCGTAGGGATGTCCTTCCTTGCAGGTACGTTTGCAGCATATTTGTGTGATCTCGTCACTGTAATAGGGATCAAGATGAGACATAGTGGGGACAGGCCACGACAATTCCAGTCGTTCCTTCTGAACATCCCTATTCTTATCTCCCCCTAATGACGGGAAGACTGTCTCATCAAAGTGACACCAGCAAATCTAGCGGTAAGGAGATCGCCTAGCAAGGGCATTTAAGTGGCGGACGATTGTTGGAAGCTCAAATCCAACGTAGTTGCCCATTCGTCTGTAATGACCCATTATAGAGCGCTGTGGCGGCGCAATTGGCACATAAATGGCTCACTCAAATGTGCATAAGTACAAAATACGTGTACCCAGTCACTAGCTGTAACGCATAGGTACATTGAGTGGCGGTAGGTCGTAGACGAATTAGCATAGCTGCATGCGATATTGCATCACCCCAAGCGGATGTAAGAAGATTGGTGGGCATTACCAATGTTCGGACTACCATCGTAGTCGTTTCCGCGAGACCAATTGGGTGTGTACATGGGAATGTGATGTCCAACATCAAGCCCAATGCAATATCCATCGAAAGTCTTTCGATGTAAACTCTCTAGCATAGTCAAATCCAATTCACTGAATAGGATGATTCGGGGAGTGAGCCTGTTGTCACGTGATATGTGCTAGGAGTGTAGCATAAGCAGCATTACAAGTGGACAATGGCACAACACGTGACCAGTGTGTTTGCGTGTCAACCAACATCATGAGATATTTAAGCGTCCACAAGTTGGTTGAATCAATCCACAAAATCCCTACGGATTCTTTGTAAGAACAGAATGAGTATTGTCATATCCTTTGCATAGGATGGTCTCAGTCCTAATTTCCCGAAGGAACTGGCTTAGTAAAACA
Source organism: Rosa lucieae (assembly GCA_024704745.1). Classification (NCBI taxonomy): domain Eukaryota; kingdom Viridiplantae; phylum Streptophyta; class Magnoliopsida; order Rosales; family Rosaceae; genus Rosa; species Rosa lucieae. The sequence goes on along the minus strand of CM045493.1, from coordinate 29,785,062 downwards.
AGCGAGAGGCCTTAGAAGCAACCATTGAGTATTTTGGTTAGGCCTGAGCGTCCGAAACGCTATGTTAAGCAAGTGGGTGATTACAATATCACCTTGGGTGCCATCACCATGATGGACGCCATCCATGGTGTCATGGATAGGGACTGCGCCAGCCCTAGGCTGGTGGTGGACGGAGACAGTGCCCTAGGCAGCTGTGTCGGTCACACTTAGTCTAGAAATCAACTTTTGATTCATGCTTCGTTTCGCTCGAAAGAAATGATGTCCGTGTGAAGTCTTTTGTAGACGGATCATCATATCATGACTAGGATGATCTATCCTGTCGTGACAAAGCCAATATGTGTCTAAATCCAAGAGATCTTCTCTTATAACTTTATTGGATTTAATAGCTCGAATAGTGACATAAAGTCCACTAGAGAGACACATAAACTTCTCTAAGATGCGTCTTTGTTCGCAATCATTAGAGGTAATGCAAAGGAACTCATTTCCGTTCTCTACATGCATTTTCGCATGGAATTCGTTGGCTATTCATAGGGTACGATTTGCCCTAATAGCGTAGAGAGTTTCTGTGACAACTGTAATCAAGGTGTCATTTGGCAAGTGGAACTTGGGCTATGCTATGTCCTTGAATTAATATTGATGGTCTAGCCATCGTAGTCACAAAGTCATATGCTCAGAATCAAAATGGAGTCATAATGAAAAGAACTCGAAATTTTATTCATAAGCCAACGAAGTACATCATTGATTCTTTGATCACAGAAAATCTAATCCAATAAAAAGTAATATGGCAATCGCCTACATCTCTTGGAAAATAAAAAGACTTAATCAAAATCGCAAATTTCTGGGTCTTGATCCTTGTAGTCTTCCACCCCTAGATCAAGATCACCATCTTGATCTTCTTGTGCCATGTAATTTGCTTCCCTTGCTTCACGATACGTCTTGTATGCGTTTGCAACATTCTGGGGTGCGGTACATGTTTTGACCCAATGTTCAGTTGATCCACATCGAAAACAAACATCATTATGGTCAGGCTCCCTTGATCGAGGTGCCATTGGGCACTACAAGAGAAAATAGTAAAAGCGAGGAATTTCATTGTGACAACCCAAAATTCGTCGCAAAAGCTTGGCAAATACGAGAAAATTTCAGTTGTCGCACATGATCCTATCCGCAACAACCAATTTGTCGCATAAAGTAAGTATTTGCGAGAAATTAACAATTGTTGCCCATATGACATTATGCGACACCTAATTCCTCGCAAAATGTCAATTATGCGACAATTTCTACAAATTGTCAGTTAATGTTTTTGTGACAACTTTAACTTCCTCACAAAAGATTAATCAGGTGACAAGTTCTTTGAATTGTTGCTTAATGTTTATGTGACAACTAGATATTTGTCGTTAAAGACTGATTTAGCGACAATTGCTATGAGTTGTCGGTTCATGTTTATATGACAACCTTAACTTCCTCACTAAAAATCAATTGGACGACAACTTTAATGGGTTGTCGCTTAATGTTTATGTGACAATTTGAACTTCCTCACTGAAAACTAATTAGGCGACACCTTCTACGAGTTGTCGGTTAATGTTTATGTGACAACTATAATTTTCTCCCAAAAGCCCAATTAGGCGACGACTTCTACAGGTTATCGCTTAATGGTTATGTGACAATTTGAACTTCCCCACTGAAAACCAATTAGGCGACGACTTTTACGAGTTGTCAGTTAATGTTTATATGAAAAATTTAATTTTCTCTCAAAAGGCCAATTAGGCGATGACCTCAATGAGTTGTCACTTAATGTTTATGTGACAACTTGAAGTTCCTCGCTAAAAACCAATTAGGCAACGACTTATATCAGTTGTCTGTTAATGTTTATGTGACAACTTTAATTTTTCTGCAAAAGACCAATAAGGTGACGACTTCTACATGTTGTCACATAATGTTTATGTGACAACTTGAATTTTCTCTTTGAAAACCAATTAGACGACTACTTGTACGAGTTGTTGATTAATGTTTATGTGACAACTTTAATTTTCTCATAAAATACCAATTAGGTGACGACTTCTATGGGTTGTCGCTTAATAATGATGTGACAATTGGAACTTCCTCGCCGAAAACCAATTAGATGACGACATATATCATGAATTGTCATTTATTATTTGTGCAGCTATTAGAACTTAACCGCATATTATTTGTAACTTCTTGTCGACATGAAAATTTTCTTTTCTAGTTAAATTATATTACTTAAACTAGTTTGATTAGGTAATATATTATTGGATTATGATTCTAGTAGTTAAATTATCATGGTCTTGAGAAACGATAATTTGTCAAGTATTGGTTCTCTTAGTAGTAGTTCATTTGCATTGATTGATCATATGAACAGCCATGTGTTCTCTTAGTATTTCATTCGTGATGATCGAGTATATGATCGGTCATGTGGTTTCTTTGCTTGTGGAGGTTTGATTTTTAGTCGGATAGTTTTAAAAACTTATTTTTCTAGTTCCTATTTCTTTATTCGGTTACCTTTTTGTTTTACATGAGAGAGTTGTTTTCCTCTTTGGTATCATGGTTTGTCTCTCAGTTAAATCTCTAAAGTTTGATTGGGGGTTGGTAAACTGTGAGGTTTGGGAGGTAAGTGTGTTTGGAAGGAGGGTGTGGGTTTTAGTGCCGGGTAAAGTTTCTGAAATTTACAGGTCTCTCAAAGTATAGAGCTTTACGGATTGTTCTTAGTTGTTCTTATTTTGCTTCTACTTAGGATTGATGCAAAGGACTTCTCTGCTTTGATATTTTCTTTTCATTATATCAATTTCCCAACTGATGTTACTTTGGAAATTGAGAGTCTGGTTTTAATTAACGATTATATTGGGTACTTGATATCATGTGAAGTTATTGTTGTTCAGTTCGGGTAGTTTATTTTATGATGCCTTTCACATGTATTTTGTTAGTCTTACTTTTTGTCATATACTTTATATTGTAATACATTGTTCTAGATTTGGTATTATGAATATAAATGTTACATTCTTGGGTACATCTTTAGTCTTTGTTATTAGGTTGTCTGTGATGGTTGTGATACGTTCGTTTCTTAAATAAGTGAGGAAGAGATTATATGATTTCTGTTTTTGGATATTGAGTTTCATTTGTGAAACTTCCATGCGTTAGAATTCCGTTCTTATGCCTTTGGACTTGTGAGTTTACATAAAAGTATTTATGTTTTGAATTTGGTTACTATGCTAGTGTTCATCATATTGTGTTTTCGATGTGTTTGTGGTGAAACGATGTCTATTTTTGATTTCTCGATTTGTGCGGTGGGAGCACAAAAACTATATATTATTTTGGAATCCTCTAGCCAGTAGGAGAGTGGTACTGGCAATGTGCACATTACTATTATGACGTGACCATGTGTGGCACGATCATTTGGGTTATGGTAACCCATTTTAGCTAACAGGTTTGCTGTGGCATTCCTAATATTATTTTAGTTAACGGGTTTGCGGTGACATTCTCATATGATATTTAACCTGTGGGTATGCAGTGGCATCTCAAATTGATTTATGAGCTTGCAGTGGCAGCTTGATTCTTTTCGGTGAGATGTGTAGATCATTGTGTTGATCTATATTCCAGTGGGTGTTTGGTTACCTAACTAATTACTTCTTGGTGACATGTTATTGCTATGATTTTGAGTCTTGCGGCTGTGATTTTCTTGAGTGATGTTATTGGCTTATTATTCAAGTCATTCACTGAGCGTGCTTTTGCTCATTCCTCGTTTCTTTGTGTTTGCAGGTTCTTTTAATTTCGGTGTTGAAGGAGTTTGGGTTATGGGCAGTGGAGAGTAGTATTTTCTTATTTTGGTCAACTCTTGTAAAAAGAAAGGCACTTTTGTTGGTTGATAGTAGTTGGAATCCTTTTGGGATCTGACTGCTAAATTAGTCCTGCTGTGAACATGCTCCTACTTTATCTCTTATTTGAATTTTTAAATTCAGCCAGTAAAAATGCTTTGGTTCAGTTTTGGGCCAGGGTGTTACAAATTGTCATAGACAGTAACAACTTAAAGACTAGCTATATAGACATTTTCAGAACACCAGTATGAACTCCATGATCTCTCTATAAATGCTAAGACACAATGACACATGCTAGTTTCAATCCAAAATTCAACGAAGTTTGCTCTTTGCTTGAATCAAACAGTATCTGAAAAGAGATGTATTGTTTGAACCTATATTTGGCAAGGCCCACGTAGCAGATAGGTGGACCCGGTCCGCAAGGCCTAATGAAGGACCGCGTCTAATGAAGGACGGCGGCCAATTAGCCGCGGCACATTAAATGTTTATTGTCAAATTGATGACAAGAAATAACGTGTGCAAAGAGCCGTTATTAAATCGGTGGAGATTAAATGACCCACAAGTCATAATGAATGACCACGGATAATTAGCCGCGACACATCAAAGAGCTTGATTGTCAGGAGAAACGTTACTGAAGATTGGGGCAATTAACTTGAATGAGCATTAGGAGGTGTTATTGCCAATCATCAGTTACAAGACCTGATTGATTGCTCATGATAGAATTAATCATTGATAACGATATCACAAACATGAATACTGTTCTATTTGTAATCAATGCGGTCTTAACTGTAAGGCCGAGATCGTTTCTTTTCCTTCATTCAGTAGTTTAGCATCACTAGAAAAAGGACCGTAGGATTCATTGGTAGGGTCCTCGACCAAACGCTCTACGCGATTACACAAATTTTATCTCAATACATTTCAATATTTCAGCAACACTTATCAATGTTTATGTGTTTATCTTATTGCTTTTATTTTACCGGTACTTATCTTTCCTGCACTTTACTTTGTCGTTCTTTACATTCCCGCAATTTATCTTTTTGCTTGTTACTTTGCTGCACTTTATTTCCCGCGGTTGGTTTACATTTTTGTTCTTTATCTTCCTGCACTTTTACATTCCTGCACTTTCTTTACCTGCACTTTTGTCTATGTTATTTATTTCGTGTTGTTTACTTTACGTTATATAAAATAAAAAGATCACCAAAAAGAATCATCATCACTTCACTTTCACCTCAATCACCGAGTTACACAGCACTGCGGCTAGATAAGGTCGATCTGTGCTAAAGTCCTTGCATTCAAGGCAGAGAGAACCCCGCGGCCGAGATAGATCCTTCCTCGGCCCACAATCAACTGATCAGAAGTCAGATCAGCGCAAGATCTACAATCTATAACAAAACCTCGCTTGGCCCACCAGCCGCGAGTTGGCACGCCCGCGCACACGTCACCACTCCAGAAGGACATGTATAAGCTAAAGAAGCCCTCAGCCCAATGACACGCGGCCGAGACAATTTTTGAGCGAACATGTATACACCTAGATTTTCTCAAGAAGTATCACATGGGAAAGGCAAACCAATCTTAACCAATGTTGAAAATTTATAGTTCCTAACAGCAGGGAAAGAGAATCCAGCCCATAAGGTTCATACCAGATCTCCTAGAACTAGTAACTTTACACTTCGTCCAAAATAGCATGTGTAGCTCGAGAAGGAGGGCTGTAAAAGTAGACAACCCCATTTTTCCATGGCCAATACTAGCTGTGATTAGCAAGGGATCGAAGTTGCAGTCATGGTGAATGCTGTGCTTGAAAAATATGGGAAATCACTACGTGTACTATTTGGGTATTTAAAGGGAAATCACTAACAAAGTATTTGACAAATCCATGAAAACTATTACATTTATGTCTACTTGGAACCACTCTTTGCAATACGCGCGCGCGCACGCACATGTATATTATAACACTGGCTTATAGAAGACCCACAAAATGTGTTACATGTTTTACAAACTTCTTTCTCCAATGCCAGTGCTCCTTTACATTATGACAAGATAAAATTACGAATATATTAAAAGCTTTGTAAAAGTTGAGAAAATTTGGCTTCTTAATTAGTTATGAATTGGTGGTTTCCTCCTTGCTGGAGTGTAATCCATAGCGTTTAAATCCTCAGTATCATCGTCAAGAACACCATCTTGGATTGACTGGAACTTATATTCCATGCGTTTTTGTCGATGATGATCACTTCCAGTACTACTAGCTGCTACATTGAAACTGCGTGCTGTCAAAGTAAACAAAAGAACAATAAAATCAGTCCTCAAAACACAATACACTTACACGAAGATGTCAACTGTTTATGTAAAGGGAAAATTTTGTAATTGAGTTTACCTCTAGCAGTGACAGAGATGAAGAAAACCAAGAGAAAAACAGAAAAAAGGCCCCTACATGGTAACCATAGCCATATCTTAAAGCTCTTGGTCTGGTATATAATATCGATCTCTTCTTTTGTAGATTATATAATGCTATAGAACAGATGCTCTTGCGCTTATTATATGGAGTAGACCTCTAGTTGCCACCAGGTAGCGGAACATATACAGCAGTTTATTGTTATGGTGACATGATGGTTTAGTGTATAGGTGGATTGGTGCTTGAAGGAAAAGGCTTCATTGTCGTCAAGCCTTACCGTCAGGATGAGATCGAGAAAGCTACCTAGCTTCAAATTGAGGACCCTTTTCACTTTCAACTACAATGTTTAGGGTTCAGACTTTTTAACATCTGTCCCCGGCCCTCCCCTCCCCTAAAGCCTTACCGTCAGGATGAGATCGAGAAAGCTACCTTCAAATTGAGGACCCTTTTCACTTTCAAGTACAATGTTTAGGGTTCAGACTTTTTAACATCTGTCCCTCCCCCCCCTCCCCCCCCCCCTCCCACCTTCCCCCCACCCCCACCCCCCAAAAAGTGTGTCATTCATGACTCGAATATGAGGTTGACAATACTGGGGAGCTAGAAATGTAGTTAATCCAGGGCCATATGTTGTCGGAGGATCCAATAGTGTTCATAATAGTAAGCTTGCCTGAAGAAGGTTTTCTTTAACCACTACCCGACACGGCGGTCCTTTATCACTCCACCTTTCGAACCTGTTCTTCACCAATTGAATAACTGTTTTTCAAATCTCTTTCCATCATGTCTGTTTTCTTCTCCCCATAGTCCTCGGTGATTCTAATCTAATATTGAAGTTCATTCCAAACTGGAACTTCTGACTATTGGCGTATCCATCTGTTTGTGCATGCATGTTTGATTGTGATTTTAGTTACAGTAAGTCTTGATATTTCGACCTGACAAGATTTGACCGGCTGATGAATTCGAGTTTGTACCGACTGACCAAAACAGCCAGAACATCCATAGCTTTTCTCAGCTGATCTGGGAGAAGAGAGCACACGTACAGTAAGAGATTTTATTAACCATGGAAGAAAGGAAGCATTGCATTGACGAAGGGAATTAAGGACAACCAAGAGGCTGCAACCCTGCATATATGCCAAACTCACATGGGATTCATCTAGCACGGGACCCAGGGATGGTGTACTTGTTGACCCTAGCTAGATAGAGCCTTATCACTGGTTTAGTTGTGCGTACATACACTTTAGACTTGATTATCTCTTTGGCATAAAGATTAAGATGGAGACATTTTATGCAAAAAGTTGAACAAACACATTTTAATATTGAAGTTCATTCCAAACTGTAACTTCTGACTATTGGCGTATCCATCTGTTTGTGAATGCATGTTTGCAGGATATAGGATATCTATTTGGTTCCTTTCAGCATTGTTGGATGGGATCTTGGCCAAGCTAGAATAGTATGGAGGAGAAGCTAGAAACAGCTTAGAAAAGGAAGAGGAAAATGTAACTAGTTCTAGATAAGCACCTTGCATCCGTCGACAGTGAAGAATTTTTGAGAGGGAGGGGCCTCCACATGCCTATACAAGGAGGCCCTCACGGCATTAGAAGGGATTCTTGCCACTTGGAGCAAGTTATGAACTCAACAGATGCATGAAACATAGATAACTCAACAGATGCATGTAACTTGTATCTATGTTTCATGCATAGTGAAAACCCTAAAACACCCTGAAGTGGACGTAGCCTGGTAACCACATTGTACTGGGTGACAAAAGCAGCTGGCACAACCATAGCTTTGATTGTGATTTTAGTCACAGTACGTCTTGATATTTCGACCGGACAAGATTTGACCGACTGATGAATTCGAGTTTGTACCGACTGGCCAAAACAGCCAGAACATCCATAGCTTTTCTCAGCTGATCTGGGAGAAGAGAGCACACGTACAGTAAGAGATTTTATTAACCATGGAAGAAAGGAAGCATTGCATTGACGAAGCGAATTAGGAACAACCAAGAGTCTGCAACTCTGCATATATGCCAAACTTGCCAAACTAGATAGAACCTTATCACTGGTTTAGTTGCGTGTGCATACGCTTTAGACTTGATTATCTCTTTGGCATTAAAGCTTAAGATGGAAACATTTTACGCAAAAAAATGAACATACACAAGAAATCTGGAGAACGCGAAACGTATATAGTGGGATGTAAGGAGAAAGCCCAAGTTTAGGGTCAGGGATTCAATAATATTGGCATCTATTTAAATCTCAGCCCTAGCTAGCCCTAGCTCCTTTTTCTTTCTTTGCTTTCTGTAATGGTGACATGTGAAAGTCTTGCAATTAATAATGAGGTTTTTTACTTCAACTGAACTCTTCGAGGACTTTTGAAATGATATACCTGAACTTTCAAAGTGATCAAGATGATACCTGGACTCAAGTTTTTTCTTAACGTCGTACGTGCATCAAAATTCCATTACGGCTCCGTTAAATATGAGCACGTGACTTTCATGTGTCTGGAATTTGAAGGATAAAATTGTCATTTGACTGTAACTTATTATTAGAAAATAAAATAAAAAGGAAATTTGAAATTCTTCACAGACTTGCTTCGACCAAAAAAAAAAATCCAAATGTAGACCTCCTCCTCGACTACACGAAGAGAACAACGCGAATCCTCAACCTCTCAGCCCCACCTCTCTCCATCACCGCACACCCCCAAACCCTAGACGACTCCGACTACACCACCATATCCTCGGAATCAACCTGAACCCGATGATTGGATATTATCTCTGGCGAGTTTGCTCATCCTTTTGGTATCGAACTCCTGAAACAACCGGCCACAACAGCCTCAATGGCTCGTCATACTAACCGCAACCTCCGCCCTCCTCCTCCTCGCACTCCTCGCCCTAACCATAACCCACGCCAAGTATTCCTCCTCCGCCAGCCCTGACTTCCCCAACGACCACTGCCGATTCCCTAGTCTGAATTTCGAATTCCGATTCCCTATTCCACCGCCAATTCTTCTCATCCTTGACTTCCTCAATTTGGTGACTGAATTCCGATTTCTGGTGAAGCTCAATGTCGGAGAGTCGTTCAGATTCAAAGATTGGGAATTGGAAATCGAAAAACAGGGATTTTGGGAACGAGTTTGATTTTGATTTCACATTTGATCAAATCGGTCGAAATCGCCACTGCGAAACTTCATTACACGTTGCAGCAGCATCACCAGAGCTCCGAGGTCGGCTGAGCATGGATGATGAGGTTCGACCTGACTTCCCATGACCATATTGCTATGAGGATTTTGACATCGCGTCGTTGTGTTCGTTCCTCGAGGACGAGCACCCGTGCGTGATTATAGAGAAATGATCGAGCATGGCAATGGAGGTAGGTTAGAGTCTAGGAGAGAGATTGCATTTGATTCTTTGAAGAAGACGACGAGAGGCGGGGAGACTGTAGAAGAAGACGACGAGAGGTGCAGATGGTAGGGCTGTCAATGGGTCGTCTCGGGTTGGGTTCGTGTCGGGTTAAGGTATTTGTCGTCGCAAAATATAAATCCAAACCCAACCCATTTAATAATCTTGTCAAAAATTTAAACTCAACCCAACCCATTTATTAAACGAGTTACCCGTTTCCAACCCGCTTAACCCATTTAATAAATAGGTCGTGTCTTGTTTGACAAAATGACTCATTTAAGCGTTAATAATGGGACCCATTTAACTAACAAAATGCATAAATTGATTAAATTCACTAAAAACTCCACAAGACGAAAAATATAAATAATTATATATAATTCATAAATAATTAAATCCAATAATTAAAAAGAGAAATATTTCAAATTGTCTAATCCTATGATAAAATACTCTGAACGTCCAAAATTTCAAGAAGAAACATAGCACAATTGGGTTATATGGGTTTACTTCGTGTTGGCGGGTTGACCCGTGGCCGACCCATTTATTAAATGGGTCATGGCGGGTTGACCCAACGCCGACCCGCTTTTTAATAGTGTGGTTCAACCCGCTTATTTCGTGCGGGTTTCGAGTCGTGTTATCTGATCGTGTCTGAATTTACAGCCCTAGGAGATGGTAGGGAAAAAAATGATTAAAAGAAAGAAGAAAAAAAAGGTAAATAATTTTTTTTTATATTAAAAATAGGTAAAATGTCAGATGTACCCCTAGATTTAGGGTAAATTAGTCTTTTCATCATCATTTAGTCTCTCATGTGCATCACACGTGCTAGGATTAACGGAGCCGTAACGGAATTTTGACGCAGGTACGACGTTGATACTTGAGTCCAGGTATCACCTTGATCACCTTAAAAGTTCAGGTATCATTTCAAAAGTCCTCGAAAAGTTCAGACACTATTGAAGTAAAAAACCCAAAACAGTGGCTTCCAGAAATTATATGAGCGACACTTATAACCTCTATGGTCACATGCATGTATGAGGGCTGGCTCCTCCTTCAAGGATTTCATCTTTTTGATCTAATTGAGAGAGATTAGTATATAAACCATCTTGTCACTTGCAATTACATTACTCACATAAAAGATTTTATAACTCAAACAACAACGATTTGACTCTCAAATTTTTTTTTTCTTGTCCAAAAACTTAAAATTTTTGTCTTCAATATCAATATATTGCAAGTGTTACCATTTGTAAAATCCCGTTTTTATGATCTCAATCATTCATCATGGCACAGAACTAATCATTTTTAATAAATAAAAAATCCAAATTCGAATTATCAAGCCTTTTTAAAACATTGTATCTTTTTAAAAGTCGCGAGAACCAGAAATCAAACCTAATCACTTTCTACGATTTAATCAAGTGTAAGCAATCATAGAAGCAAGAAATTAAAGCATTTTCTCAATCAAAGTCTCTTTCCATCTTTTGCAACTTCTAGCAATTAATTAGAAGCTGATCTAGCCTTTCCTCCATCATATAGACTCGTGTTTGTGAAATTCGTAGTTATACAAAACACGATTTTCTCTTGGTGGACGATCATCATCGGCAACTAACAAAGTAACAATCTACTGATTGACTGATCATCTTGCCCGACATGATCGGGTTTGGATATCGACAACTAATAATCTACTGATTTGACTGACCACCTAGCGTGCAAGGCTTTACTTCTAATTCCACAGGGAAGTTGGTTCCATCACTGGAATGTGTTTGATGCTTGGACTAATTTGGAGCGTAGCCAGAGCCAGAAACAAAGTACGTACGTATAGTGCCTTCCTTGGCCTGCTCTGTTGTTTGCAGGTCATTTTCAGATATCCTGGCATCAACTGAAAGAAAGGTTAGTAGGGAACAAGCTCATGTGTATGTGTTTGTTATCTGCAGTACACTAGCTAGATGTGTACTAAATGAGATCCACAAAATTCTTTTTATCAGCGCAAGCAATATCATCCATTAATCAAAGGGTATTATCTAGGTCAAATTAATTGGATCCAGGCATTTATCTAGGATCAGGGTGGAGCATTCTCATCCTACACCAAAGGCATATATAACGTCTAACTAGCGGATGAGCACATTACATACGTGAGTAATGTATACTTTTAGAGAGCATATTTAGCTTTTTGGCTATTTTAGCATCACCGCCAATCTTCTAAGAACATGTTTAGCAATATGTTAGCCATTTTTTTACCAAACTTTAATCAAAGTAGCTAAAAAACTATTTTGTCTTGTGACTTTTAAAAAACATAAGCACTAGTTCTCTTTATTTTAACTAGTTATGAATTTATATTATTATTTTTAAAGAAAAAGATAGCTTATTTTGATTCAAGTACAAATATTTCTTTGGATTTTTTAGTCATTATATTTAGACAATGCATAAGTGATGATCCAACGGCTGTTACACAAGGAATTTTGGGACACATCATCGATTTGTATGCTACAATTATACTTTGTACTGTTTTTTTATTTTCTTTTTCTTTTTCTTTCTTATCTTAAACTTTAAATTGGTTTTGAAACTAATTCTAAATAGTACAGTTGTTGCCCCTAATAGTACAGTTCTTATCTTAGAGATTAGTGCAGTTGTTGTTGCTTTACTCATCAAACAACCCGGGAAGTCAGAACCCTAATACAGTTCTTGCCCCTAATTTAGACAGGACAAAGTGCCCATCATAGGACATGAATGTAATGATTTTCAAAGTGATAGAACATAGTTTGTTACGTTCAACTTCAGATTTTGATTTCTCTAAGAGTTGGTATAAAAACCATTGTGATTATGGTAATACCACCATTCTACAATATTTTACAATTCTACTCTTATTGAGACCGAAAACTAAACAGTTGTTCAAAGACAACCTAATTTGTGTTTAGCCCAAACTCTAGGTTACTTGACCTAGTGGTAATAAGATTTAATTAGAAGGATCTAGAATCCTAATCAATGTAGAATTACTTTCCTTGTATGATTGAGATTCTATGTATTGTAATCCTCTATATAAAGAGGCCCCTATTATCAATGAGAATACACAGCAAATTCCTCTCAAATTCAGTTTCTCTAAAACACGTTATCAGCACGAAGCCCTAACCCTGAAACAAATAGCCAAACCCTGATTCAAGAAGCTAAAAACCTTGAATCCGAATACAAATCGTTGAAGCCTTTTCTGCCTCCACCTCACACCTTAAAGGAATCGATCTCAGGAGTCCAGAACCGGCAGCCCCACCCCAAGAACCAGCCGGAAACTTACCAAACAGGCCACCAGAAGCTCCATACAACTCGCAGCAAATATTCCACCGGTTCACCATCTTCCGGACCTTCAAATTTCACCAAATTTTGATACCAGAAGCCAATTGATCTGAAGTTTCAGGAACCGGAAGAAAAATTGCAAAAACAAGCCTAAAAAGGTGTGAACCGGCCACTTGAGCTGCTGCATCTTGAACCGGCAGAAAAGAAAAGAAAGGAAAAAAAAAGCCAAAAGAAGCCCAGAAGCCCAAGCCCACTGACGCATACCCCATTGCCACGTCAGCACCCTGACCCACTGCCATGTCATCACAGGGACCCACTACCACGTCAGCATAGGTCAACGGTCAACGACTTTTCCGGCAACTTCCCGGCCACTTTCCGGCGATTTTTCCGAGTAGCTACAGTAACTTTTCCGGTGACATTTTTTTTTCCGGCCATCTTTTTAAGGTAAACTTTTCTAAAAGTTCCCGTTTTTGAAGTTTTTTTCATTCTTTTCTTCTTTTCTCGGGGACTTGCAACCTCCCTTCTTCTACCCCCCTTTCTCTACATAGGGGAGACCAAAAGCCTAACTGTGGGGGTTCGTGCTCACTCCAAGCTTGGAGCTTGTAGAGTCCTCCAAACTTAGAGTTTGTTGAGAAGAAAACGATCGACCACATACATCGTTATTTCGATCTAATCCAAAACCCCTCTTGGAATCGGATTTTCTTGGAAGCGACTACGCTCAGAAAATTCCTAATTTCTTGGAAGCGACTACGCTCAGAAATTTAATAGTTTTTCGTGGTAGCCTTTTCGCTCCGAAACTAACCCTAATCTTGTGTTGTTTTTCAGGATGAGTTACCTGAACAAGTTGAACTTTGTTCCAGTCGAGACAACTGGCGCAGGATACCATAGGTGGGTCTGAGATGTGCGCCAACATCTTAAGGCTGATGGACTTCTGGAAACCATCCAAGGCCTAGCCAGAACGTGCTCTCCATTGAGCAAGCTACTGCTTTGAAGCAAATCAAGCTAAAGCCATCATTCTCATGACAAGGCACATGAATGACGCGCTCCAAAATGAATACCTCAATGAGGAAGACCCAAGAAAGCTATGCGTAGAACTTGAGCAGCGATTTGGCAACGTTCATGACTCCCTGCTTCCTGATTTAGAAGTGCGATGGCATAGCTTCCGCTTTTGTGATTTCAAGTTCAAGTCTGTGCTTGATTATAACTCGGAAGCTCTTCGTATCAAGTCTCTGATGAGTTTTGTGGCCAAGCCATAACTATACGATGTTGATCGAGAAGACTCTCTCTACCTTCCCCGTCTCTGCACTGATGATTTCAAAGAATTATCGGATTGATGTAAGCAGGACGTATCACAAGGTTTCATGAGCTCATTGGCGCCATGAACGTAGCTGAAAAGCACGATAATATCCTTGTGAAGAACTATAATGCTAGACCCGTGGGAACTAAGCCTATTCCGGAGTCTAACTATAGTCGCGCCCCCAATGGAGGACGCAAGGAGGAAACCCTAAGGATAGGGACAATTCTGGACATTCTGGTCCATATGTTCGCCCTAAAGAGGAAGGAAATCGCCAAGAGAGGCGTGCACGGAACCGTGGAGGTCAACGTGTGAAGAGAGAGAGAGGCGGAGCCTCCGACCATGGTGGTAACGCCACCAGAGGATAGGTCGTCAAATCGCGCCCCAATGGCGCCTGATCAAGGGAGCCCGACCATAATGATGTTTTTTTCGATGTGGATCAACTGAACATTGGGCCAAAACATGTACCGCACCCCAGAATGTTGCAAACGCATACAAGACGTATCGTGAAGCAAGGGAAGCAAATTACATGGCACAAGAAGATCAAGGTGGTGATCTAGATCTAAGGGTGGAAGACTACAAGATGATCAACGTCCCAATTTGGCGATTTTGATTAAGTCTTTTTATTTTCCAAGAGATGTAGGCGATTGCCATATTAGTTTTTATTGGATTAGATTTTCTTTGATCATAGAAACAATGATGTATTCCGTTGGCTTATGAATAAAATTTCGAGTTCTTTTCATTATGACTCAATTTTGATTCTGAGCATATGACTTTGTGACTACAATGGCTGGGCCATCAGTATTAATTCAAGGACATGGAATAGCCCGAGTTCCACTTGCCAAATGGCACCTTGATTACAGTTGTCACAGAAACTCTCTACGCTCTTAGGGCAAATAGTACCCTATGAATAGCCAACAAATTCCATGCGAAAATGCATGTAGAGAACGGAAATGAGTTCCTTTGCATTACCTCTAATGATTGCGAACAAAGACGCATCTTAGAGAAGTTTATGTGTCTCTCTAGTGGACTTTACTTTATGTCACTATTCGAGCTATTAAATCCAATAAAGTTATGAGAGAAGATCACTTGGATTTAGACACATATTGGCTTTGTCACGACAGGATAGATCATCCTAGTCATGATATGATGATCCGTCTACAAAAAGACTTCACACGGACATCTTTTCTCTCGAGCGAAACGAAGCATGAATCAAAAGTTGATTCTTAGACTAAGTGTGACCGACGTTGCTGCCTAGGGCACCGCCTCCGTCCACCACCAGCCTAGGGCTAGCGTAGTCCCTATCCATGACTCCATGGATGGCGTCCATCATGGTGATGGCGCCCTAGGTGATGCTGCAATCACCAACTTGCTTCAAAATAGTGTTTCAGACGCTCAGGCCTAACCAAAATTCTCATTGGTTGCTTCTAAAGCCTCTCGCTCGTTTTACTAAGCCTGTTCCTTAGGGAAATTAGGACTGAGACCATCCTATGCAAAGGATATGACATTACTCATTCTGTTATTACAAAGAATCCGTAAGGATTTTGTGGATTGATTCAACCAACTTGCAGACGCTTAAATATTTTATGATGTTGGTTGACACGCAAACATACTGGTCACGTGTTGTGCCATTGTCCACCTATAAATGCTGCTTACGCTACACTCCTAGGACATATCATATGACAATGGGCTCACTCCCCAAATCATCCTATTCAGTCAATTGGATTTGACTATGCTATTGAGTTTACATCAAAGGCTTTCGATGGATATTGCAATGGGCTTGATGTTGGACATCACATTCCCATGTACACACCCAATTGGTCTCGCGGACACGACTACGATGGTAGTCCGAACATTGGTAATGCGCACCAATCTTCTTACATCCGCTTGGGGTGATGCAATATCGCATGCAGCTATGCTAATTCGTCTACGACCTACCGCCACTCAATGTACCTCTGCGTTACAGCTAGTGACTGGGTACACGTCTTTTGTACTTACGCACATTTGAGTGAGCCATTTATGTGCCAATTGCGCCGCCACAGCGCTCTATGATGGGTCCTTACAGACGAATGGGCAACTACGTTGGATTTGAGCTTCCAACAATCGTCCGCCACTTAAATGCCCTTGCTTGGCGATCTCCTTACCGCTAGATTTGCGGATGTCACTTTGATGAGACAGTCTTCCCGTCGTTAGGGGGAGATAAGAACACGAATGTTCAACAGGAACGACAGGAATTGTCGTAGTCTGTCCCCACTATGTCTCATCTTGATCCCTATTAAAGTGACGAGATCACACAAATATGCTGCAAACATGCCTGCAAGGAAGGACGTCCCTACGAGAGGACGTAAGCGCCACCCTACACGGAGGTAGGCATGGCGCCAATGCCAAAGAGAGTGGCACTCTGGCATTACAGGCCATGGCCCCAGATAGGATGCGTGGGAGGCCCGTGGGTTCGAAGGATACTTTGGCACATTCCAATCCTTTGATCATCAAGACTCAAAATCCATCTCATGAGAATCTTCCGAGTTATGGTTATCGTTGGGGGACGCCTCAACGTCAGAACCTATTCCTGAGAATATAGAGCTCTATGAAACTTACACTAGTGTACATGAGACGTGGGATAGAAACTCCATCAGAATTGATGATGTAGTTGCGTATTTTGTTGCGCATGAGTTTTTGAGTTAGATGATATCGAACCACGCTCCGTTGATGAATGAATGCCAACGTAGAGAAATTTGGCCTAAATGGAAAGATGCGATGCAGGTTAAGATGGATTCTCTAACGAAGAGGAAGGTTTTCGAGCTAGAGATGCCAACACCTCCTAACATAAAACCTGTTGACTAATGGGTCTTCGTTAGAAAGCGTAGTGAGAAAAAGAGATGGTAATCTCGCCTTATGGCGCAAGGCTTCTCACAAAACGCCCTGGAATCGACTACGATGAGACATATTCTCTCGTAATGGATGTCATTGCACTCTACTACCTTGTCAGTTTGGTAGTTTCCGAATAACTGAACATGCAGCTTACAAATGTGGTCACTACGTATCTCTATGGGGATCTAGATACGGAATATACATGAAGGTTCATGGTGAACTTCATTTACCCAAGTCAAGAGGCTCTAGACCACGGAGCGCGTTTACAATAAGATTGAAACGCTCACTAAAGTGACTACTTGATTGGGAAGGGATATGCACATGCGTTTCTATAACAAGTTTCGGATTCTATTGCGGTTCATGTTGGACATGATTTTCATTAGAAGCCCTTAAAGAGTTAAGGGAAACCGCTGAACACTTGAAATCCGAGTTTGAGATGAAGGATTTTGGGAGAACACGATTATGTCTCGGTTTAGAACTTGAGCATCGTGTCGATAGATGCTTAGGCATTTTGACAAGGTCAACCTTTCAAGCACCCCCATGATCGTCTGTAGTCTTGATCCTTAAAAGGATCCTCTTCGTCAAAAGGATGATGACGAAGATGAGCTAAAGGCAGAAGTGCCTTACTTAGTACAATAAGCGCATTATTGTACTTATCTCAATGCACAAAATCGGACATCTCATATGTTGTGAACTTGTTAGCTAGATATAGCTCTGTGCCAACGCGACGTCATTGAATTGGTGTAAAAGATATCTTTCGATACTTGAGATGTATGAATGATATGGGCTTGTTCTATCCCTACAAAGAGATGATGGATTCAGACCCATCACACACCAGGTACGCTGCCAACACTGGCCAGCGTCCATTATCCCCATCCCAAAACGATATAAGTGTTTTGGAAGGTTTTGCTGATATTGGGTACCTCTCTAACCCACACAAAGGTCGCTCAAACTGGTTAAGTGTTCACCATGGGAAAAGACTGTGATATCTTGGAGGTCTACAAAATAGACCCTAGTCGCTATATGTTAGAACAATTCAGAGATCATTGCTCTTCACGAAGTGGTTCGTGAATGTATATGGATTGGATCCATAATTACGCATGTTCGAACAATTGTGGTTTGAAGTCTACCACAGATGAGCCTACGAGCATTTAGGATAATGCTACTTGTTTTGAACAAATGAGGCAAGGCTACATCAAAAGCGACAACACCAAGCATAATCAGCAACAACAGACACTCCTCGAGATCAAAGTGAACCTGGTCCGATCTGAGGACAATGTGGCAGACTTGTTTACTAAGTCATTGCCCAAATCCACGTTCGAGAAACATGTGGCAAGAATTGACTTGCGGAAATTATCTGAACTCCCATGATCGTAGTCATCAGGGGGAGGCACAGACATCAGGGGGAGATGTCTTCATGTTTGCCTCGAATCGTGAAAGGTGTGTTGTGCTCTTTTTCCCTTCGACCGAGGTTATTTTTGTCCCACTGGGTTTTTGTTACTCGGCAAGGTTTTTAACGAGGCAACGAGAGAAGCACCGCGTTTGGGCAACACAAGGGGGAGTGTTCAAGGAAAACCTAATTTGTGTTTAGCCCAAACTCTAGGTTACTTGACCTAGTGGTAATAGGATTTAATTAGAAGGATCTAGAATCCTAATTAATGTAGAATTACTTTCCTTGTATGATTGAGATTCTATGTATTGTAATCCTCTATATAAAGAGGCCCCAATTATCAATGAGAATACACAGCAAATTCCTCTCAAATTCAGTTTCTCTAAAACAACAGTAGAGATATTGATATGTGATCGAAAAATGATTCCTACAAATGATCTCTTAAAATTGACAAAAAGGACATGATATGTAAATATCTCTTCTACTAGGCAATCCTTTTTGTTGTTCATTTTATGAGATCGCTTATGGCACTCACTTTTCAATCACATATCAACATCTCCACTATCCAATTTCTAGGTCTCTATGAGTAAATCACCTCAATAATTTTTCAGCTTAATTGAAAAAAAGTTATGGTACTCATAATCATAGTTTCTCATTATAAACATGAACAATTCAAGTTAGACAAATTTTATTCATGAAGATCGAAAAACTATATAATTGAAATGTCAATATGTGAGACAAAAGTGAATCCCACAAACAATGGACAAAAAAAATCCCTTACTAGAAGGGCATTGTGTGAAACTTCCTTTTAAGGAAAGAAGAAAAGGAAACTTTTCTGCTTACAACTTGAGAAAGGTCAAGCATATATGTTTTATGAAATGATCAGCGGCCTCATTTATGCTCTGCCCTGCATCGTGTTCGTGTTCTTATGTTTTCCATGATTCATCAAAAACACAACCTTTGAAAATATTCTTGCAAATGGTCAGGACTCAGGTCAACATGCCAATCCTTCTGACTTCCACAACTTTGCAATTAAAGTTTGCCAACAAATTTTCACTCTAAACTAGCTCAAACTAGATGTCATGTAACTATGACAAGCAAGCCGACCTTAAACTTCGCCGCACATCACTATAGAAGCTGCAAGCTTAACAAGCTTATTTCTCCTAACCTAAACCAGCAACTCTAACCTTATCTGAAGTTAGGTTGCACTATACAACTATAGCCAAGAACTTGATTTACATTACACATCAGTGAAATCATAATTACATCAACAAAATTTGAAAGGACAACTTCCCACTTCATTGTTCAAAGCACAGCTTCTCATTGCCTTTGTAGATTCTGTCTGGAACAGCCTAGCGCTAACCAGACCTCAACACATGTACATCACATCAGTTCGGTGGAAGCCAATTGCGGAAAGAAAATGACCGGATTCTGCAGGAAAAGTATTACTATTAAATTTGAGCATACACCTCGACCACTCAACATAATCTGTAACCGATCATGCATATGAATCAAAGACATGTCACATGAATGATAAATGCAAACAAACAGTTAAAGAATGTCATCTATTAGGAACACGTGAAAAACTGAGAATGAGTAGAGCAGATAAAAGTAATCATATTGGGGTAAAGTTTACGGTAAACAAGAAGAAAAATGGATGTATAACCCCAATTTTCAATCAACAAGGTCTCTCTTTTTTAATCAGTCACAAAAAGAAAAAAAGAAAAAGAAAAAAGACACTGACAACTGAAAGCCAATTCGATTGTGTTTTTTGTGTGAGCAGTGCAGAACAGAACAATTGCGTTCTTGTACTTGGCTTGTGCTTATGGGTTAGTTTCTTAGGAAAACTATAGCTGACCATGATTTCTTCTCATTTCATATCACAGATTATGAACAAGTCCTCACATTTCTAGAGCCGAAACAATTCTAAGATGAAAACGAGAAATTGTCAAAGAGCAACAACATACTATGAAGTCACTCAGTAAACACATTGCAGACATATATGAAGCAAATTAAACACTATAATTGCATCAGCAAGACCAAGCTAATTATTTTCAGTTAACTAAATTGGTAATAATGGTTCATTATTTCAAAGGCTGCTGCAGATGCTCCAAAGAAAAACCAGGCTTGAAATTCTTTTTTTTTTTTTTTCTAAGTACATTAATTGAAGGTTTTGTTTAACACGGCAAGCGCAACCTGAAGCTCCAAAACAGAAAAGGTGATGTGTGTATCACAGAAGAAAAATCGTAGATGAACAGGTCAAGAATATCCACCTGCTTTTGTCCATACAAGTAAGAGTAATATAGAAATTTGAGGAGCAATTAAGTCAATTGACCCTGAAAAAATCTGCACCATCCTCAACATCATCGGTCTTGGTGCAGCCACTTTGTGCCATGAGTATTCTGTACACTCTCTTGGAACACACCTCACCTAATCTTCTATCACCACCGAGTAAACCTTCTGTTGTCAAGTCCTTGAGCAGAAATTCCTTTTCATGTACCTATCATTTCAATAGAGAGTTAACACCACACTGAACGAGAGCCAGATATAATCAATATCCTCATACTGGAATTCCATGGTTGAATCTTATTACTTCTCAAGAAATTTTTTATCAGATATGATAACGAGACATATTACTCAGATGTCTAGTCATATGCATTGCCCGCAACATAAATAGCTATCAAGTAGAAAACCAATCCCACTGAACCTAAAGTTGGCCCAAATCTATTCAAATTTGTTTGATAAACAAGAGGATAATGAATATTAGTTCCTTATATGCCGGGGGAAAACAACACAACCTGTTGCATTTCTTCATCTCCATTGGCTTCCAAAAAGGACTAGTCATATGCATCCCATAATTAGAAATGCCATCTTCAAAACAAGACTCTGAGTTCCTAATCAAAATTTGGTTATTTAAGGTAGTTGTCTAAGTGTACTTTGATCTTGTTCTATAATATTTATGCTTCTCCTCAAGAAAGTGTCTTTACATCCCATCTTTTGAGAAGAAACATAAACTTTATAAAACAAGATCAAAGTACATGAGAGAACAAGTCCTCAGACCCTAAAATTGTCTATACATCCCATAGGACGTGAAATATCAGGGAAACATGGAAAACGGTGCATCTACTACACCCAATGAAACTGGATGGAAGAACTGCAGTTTCTACTATCTTTTCTATTTTTGACCAACTATGTGACTAATCACTCCATATAAGAAATTCTTTTCTTCCAAGGCAATTAAATCTGCCAAACTGGAAATTTACATAGGTCAAATAAACAGTGGTAGAGCAATCTAGTTATCTGTTGTTTATTTGTCATGGCCGGTCAAACAGAAAGAGGCATTCTAATATTTATACTTACTGATATATTTGGGTCCATGTAAACACTCAACAGAGACTTCAAGGTAGGATACTTCTTGCCTATGGCAATAGCAAATCGTGGCTGCACCTTCGGGATAGCTACCAAAGCCTTTAACCTGGATGCAGAAACTAATGTCAGGTACTGAAATAAAAACCTCAAAGACATAATGGAAAAAAATCATGAAAAACAGACAAATCAACTTAGAAGGTTTCTTCTATGGTACTGTTTTTTTTCCCAAGCTTGTAATGAATAAGCGTTGGCATAGTTGAGCATAATCATAGAAGTGAAAGACTGAGTGAAACTCTTAGGTGTTTGGGAGATTGATTCAAATTGAATTCATAAATATAACAAGAATTCCAGATACAGTTTTAGTTAGAAGTTTGAAGGAAGGAGGGTTTCCCTCAATAGAAAACTAGACTGGAAGGTCTCTCTTACTCTCTGTCCTTCCACTTTCATTATGGCTCCTCTTCTCATTTCTGTCCTATCACAACCCTTTTCAAAAGTAGACAGGCAACCTAGTTCATAAGATCATACCTAGTTCTCCTCAACCTAAAAGAAATATTCCTGGCAATATATAGTCATAACACCCAAATTGGGGGTTCTATAACCCCACAAAGTGGAGGCAAAGCTATCAGATTCCCATCAAGGAAACAAGACAATGTATCAAGTGGAGCAGAATCACAACAACCATAAGAGATAATACGACGTCACCACTCAAACTATTTCTGCCTCACCATAAATAACAATTTCAGACCCATAGAACTTCATCTTATAATGGTTACCATCTTCACCCTAGGAAGGCACACCTTCAATCTTCGTTCACCATATAGTCTTTTGAATTTGGGTATCCTGTTATCTTATGATTCTTCTATAATGATTAATTGGTTGACAACGTACTACTCACCATGAGCTCTTTTTTATCAAATGCCGGTCAATGCAGTCCTTCGTGATAAAGGATCCATTAGCATTTACATCAAGTCTAGTTAACTTCTTCCTGCATATTCATAATTGAGAAGGTAGGTATACAAATTTAGAAATATGCAAATTTGGACATAACAACTTTAGGGAAACACTGTCTGTGATGTTGATATATGTATATTAAATTCCAGAAAACTCGTATTTAGTGCATGCATGCTGTAAAGCGTGTACTGAAACTACGAGCAGGTATTAAGTAAATAAATAAGAGTGTTCATACCTGAAAAGGCAGGATGACAGGCTACATGTTAAACCAACAACATGTTCAGCAAGTTCAGCCTCATCTTTGCACTGCCTGGAATGTACTTTGGAAAAGCTAGTGGTCAAATTTGCCAACACCTGTTAAAATGGAGGAGTTAAGACACTAACAGAAGTACATATCAGCTATTCTGTATGATGACCAGAAACCGTTTAGGTCTCACAAGCACAAGCATTTTGTGTTACCAGTACAACCTTTTCAACCTTGTCAACACTAGGGTGTCCCTCACGGCCCCGGCCATTGTACAATTGTCCTTCCCTGACATGGTCAATTCAATGTGATGAAGCACTAGATAATCATTATACACAAAACCAATAAAGCACATATGAAAAAATGAAAAAAAAAATCAGATACTGTAAAATGACTTTAACTCCATTGTATCAGTTCCACGAGATGATTTTCTACAATATACTAAAACGTAGGTTCAACTGGTACTTATAATCATCCATAATGCCCAACAGTATGTATTCATCAATGGACAATGTTTGCTTATAGGCAAACACAAAAAGCTTGACTTTACTGCAAATCTGCTTATTTTCACTAGAAGGCTCCTAGATAAATGACTTACCAATTAATTAAAAGTAACTTATAGATATTCAAGCTGCCTGTAAATGATCTTCAATCAAAACTATCAAACTTCAGTTTTAGTAATACTTTCTGTAGAAAATGGCTGCCTGATATACTTAAACAAGGGAGATACCATGGTCCAGTTAAGCTCTAAGCCACACTATGATTTCAGTTTTTATTATCACTTAATTTATAGGTATTGATGAATTGATAACCACAATGATGATAAAAGAAACTTATTTCTCATGCTTGCTGTGGGCCTTGGCCATAGGAAAAACAATAGCATAAGATTTTAGTACACCATCACATACTGCTTATCTGAATAATGATAACCATCATGCAGCATCTCAATAGAATATACGAAACACTTACAAAAGAATAAATCAGGGAAATGACAGAGGAAAAAATAACACAAAATACATCACATATTAGCTAATTAATATGAACTAAAGACGCAATATAGTAACCTCAAAACTTCAGCAATTCTCACCTTTTCCTAACATATGCAATCAACTTATTTGTGAGGTAACACACTGTATATGATGGATAATGGTTTTGAACTCTCCAGACATGTCCCGGAAGAGATTCATTGATGATGAGTTTACAAAAATCTTCAGCCTCATAAACAATCAATATATATTGAATCTCCACTCCTCCAGGAGAAAGCTGCAATAAGATGTTGAGGTCAACATATGTTAAAATTTTGTAGCAGACATATGAAAGCATGGCTGCATACTGAAGATTGTGTGTATTTATTCACAGAGAAAGTTACATCTTGTCATATTTCCAACAAGAACCCAATGGTTAGTGGTTAAATCAGGCATGCCTCAGAGATACTGGCATCCAGAAACCTTAATGCAGACACAAGCACAACCCATGGAGAAGCACCACAATAGTAACCAATAATTACATCATAGTCCTTTGACCAACAAATTTAACATCCACATCAGCGTCATGATTTATGTTTATTAATGTAGAAGGATTTTGGAAGAGTACATAGGTGCAGGGGTGGAGGAGCTGCGGAAAGAATATGGCCTTGTCCAGCTTTATGGGTGTCTCTTTCTGTGGGTTTTTAAGGACTACAGTCTTCCTTGTATTCTGCTAGAAGGGTTTGGAAGAGCACATATGTGCAAGAGTGGAGGAACTGCGGGAAAGAATAAGGCTTTGGGCATCTTTATGGGCGTCTGTTTCTGTGGTTTTTAAGTACTACAGTCTTTCTTCCATTCCGCTATACTGGAAGGCAGCTGTAGTATAGGGTTACTGACTTCATTAGGTGGTTTGTTTGGCTCAACTGCTGTTGACGTAGGATTTGGTTTGTTTTTATTTCTCTCTAATGTGGACACCTCACATTCATTGTGTCATGATATATTATCAGTAAAAGTTGTTTCTTTACAGAAAATAAATAAATAAATAGGAGGTTTATAAATTTTTATGTAATATATGAAATGAAGGAATCAAATTCAACCTTGTGAAAGTTATTGAAAACAAATAAACTTCTAGCTACTTCTCAGGTTACGGCCTTACAGGACATACTACATAGAGAGGTGGCATGATCATAAACAACAAGCTGACAAAGTAGCAACAAATATTAATAAGAATAATCATCATCATCATATCAATTCCTTACGCATATTACCTGTGAAATATGTTCTGGAACAGTCATCGTCCAGACAATTGATCTTTCAATTGGATTTGATGTTATACGGTATGTTAACCCCCTTTCGGCAAACCTTGTAAGCAGACTTCCTAACATCCAATGTTAAACAACCTCTCAGCTAAAAGATATAAAAGGACATGAGATGCATAGAGAGATACACTCTACTTTTAACTGACAAGAAGAATGCCGTCACCTCCAATTGATCCGGATTCAATTACTTTAGAATCAATCTCAGCCACGATGGATTTAAGTGCAAACTTCCCTTTTTCCCACCTTAGCTTTTCTTTCTGCAATTTTTTCATCTCTGCAGCTTCAGCTTTCAGAGCTTCTCTTTGCAACTTCTCTTCCTGTTTTTCATGGATATGAATCAGCTTAGTTTCTGGTTAAATGAAACATAGAATCAAGTACAGATCACAAATAACAACTTACAAGCTTCTTTAGCTTCTTTTCTTCCATCAAGCGTGTCCTTTCCTCTTTGGTCATCTTCTTTTTTCCCTTTACTTCTTTTGTAATATGTTCCTTTTCCGTAATAGCTATAGATTCTTTTCTTGGTCTCATAATGTTGCCCATTTGATCCATTATGTTTTCATCATCAGGACAATCAAGTACCTGATATCATCATGTCACCAAACATTTTAGAATAACATACCCAATCAAATATGTGAATATTGAAGAAGGGAACACCAAAACTACATTCAAATAATATCCTCCAAGTCTATTTGGTCCAATAGGTGGAAACAAAAGGCAATTGATAATATAAGGCCATGGCTGCTTACTTCATCGCAGTTACACGGGAATCATAAAGGAAAAGGATATTAGAAGATAACGAATCAGGAAAGTTACCTGATCAATATCATCCTGCAAAGAAGTAGGATTTGAAGAGCTGCCCTCAAGCGTGCGCGCCAGCTCAGAATGTCCTGTTCCAAACATGAATCTGTATTTAAATTTAGAGCACAAACATATACCACAATAGGAATCATACGATATATACCAAGTGCAGATGAGGACTCAAAAAAACTCGGACTCCAATCCAAGACCTTGGCCAGACCAAAACCACCCAGCATTGATCCATTTTCCTTCTTCTTTTCCCCTCCACAACTACTTCCGGGCTCATTATCGGATTCCAAACATATCAATCCATTGATGCCTGAATGTCAAGATAAAAAGATGCAATTAGGATCAAAGTTAATAGCAAGCCCTAAATCCCAAGTAAACTAAACAAAATTTCACCAACATAACATCAAAGGGTGCTTCAATTCCATGAATTTTTTCACACCCAGTTACTTTTTACTCAAATTGACTAGGTTTCTTGCACAAGTAGCAAATAATACAAAAAAATGCGAAGCCAATTCAGAAAACCCTAATTCGAGAAATTGAGTGAAAAAAGGGAAGCAACCAACCAGATAACTTGTGCTGGGCAGCCCTTGTGCATTTCACGATTGCGATATCTGAATTCGGGGTGTCCGGGACCAAGTAGGCCGTGGATTTGGGGACGGGTTTCTGCGGGGTCGGGTCGTCGTCGAGGATGAGAACCGTAGGATTTGGATTCGGACTCGGGTCGAATTGGGTTCGGCGTTTCTTAGAGGGAAATGGGGGGAATGAGGCATTGTGTTGGTCTTCTTCGTCTGAGAGGATGATTGGCTCTGACATTCGGATTCGGTCTTCTTCGTCTGCGGCTTCGGCTTTTGAATAAGCGCGGGATGGATCTCTTCCACTTTATTTACATACCCTCTCCCCTTATGTAAATATTAATTTGTAAATATTAATTCTTACGTGGCTGTACACGTAATTAGGTAACGATAAACTCAATAGTTTATATATTTATGAGAAAACATCACAAATGGTGTATAAACTTTAGCCATTTCTACACTTTGATGTACCAACTTTAATAACTATCAGAATGATGTATCAAGTTTGCTCTAATCTTTTATTTTGGTGTACGCTGTTAAATTTTCCGTTATCTTTACAAAAAAAAAAACTGACAAAGCTAAAGGAAATATAACATAATTTTTTTTTTTTTTTTGCAAAAATAACGGAAAATTTAACGGCATACTCTAAAATGAAATATTGGAGCAAACTTGATACATCATTCTTATAGTTATGAAAGTTGGTACACCAAAGTATAGAAATGTATAAAGTTTATACACCATTTGTGAAGATATCCCTATACGAAAATGTTCACCTGGTCAGTTATTAACCAAGAAAATAATGCTCAACCACCCTTGGATGTAAATCCAATGGCAGAGAGAATTATTATTAAGTTGAGGTGTTTTGTTTTCAACCCTTGGATGTAAATCTAAGGGTTATTGAGCATAAATTCTTTGGTCAGCAACTGACCAGGTGAACACCACTGTATCCCTATATTTATTATGTAAATTTTACCTTAATTAAAATATTCACCTAGTCAGTTATTGATCAAGAAAATATATTCAACTACCCTTGGATGTATATCTAATGACAGAGAGAATTATTATTAAGTTGAGGTGTTTGTTTTCCATTGAGCATAAATTTTTTGGTCAGCAACTGACCAGGTGAATACCACTATATGTAGTAAATGTATATCGCTGTAAATTTGAAATTGAAATTGAAGACTCATATATAGATCTTGAGTAACGGTCAGAAAGCAATAATGTTGCACCATAAGACTCGTAGATCATTATAGAGCTTTAAAGAAGAAGAAAAAAATAGAGCGCTCTGATAATGTGTTATAAACTAATAAGTAATAACTTACTTTATAGAGGGTAAAAAGTGTAGATAAAAGTATGAGATTTAGTCTCACTGGCCTCCTTTATATTAAGGTAATAGTGGTATTCACCTGGTCAGTTGCTGACCAAAGAATTTATGCTCAATAACCCTTAAATTTACATCTAAAGGTGGAAAACAAAAAATCTCAACTTATGCTCAATAACCCTTAGATTTACTATATATATGTTGGCAATGATAAATATCGCATATAAATTTAGAAATATTTTTCCCTTTTTGAGTTTGAAGTAACATACTTATTACTAAAAAGAATTTAATGGTGAGACACATAAACAAGGAAAATATGCATACAAAGACGTTAGTAACCAAGAAAACAGTTTATATATGTATATTCTAGTGATGGTCATAAAATAACTGAAATTTACAATCCAGCTTCAATAACTACTATGACAAGACAAATGCTGAATTCGAATTATAATTATAATGTTGCAACGTATTCTAACTTTAGCAAAATTATAAACTTATCTAGAGCTTCTATAGAGCTATAAGAAATCATCAATTGTACGAGTTGATATTATGGCTAAGTATATGCCATATTAATTTCAATGCTCAATATATTGTATAAATGTAAATGTTTTGATTGTTGATTAATGAGTTTATCTATGAAGTTGAACATATGAAATTGTTTTCTAACCTTATTGTGTGAAGTAAGACTTTGGAAAATCTATGAAATTGTCTCTTTATCTAGTGTTTAGTACACATCTTCTCTCTCTCTCTCTCTCCTCTCTCTCTCTCTCTCTCTACACACACATATCCGAACAATTCCCTCTAGCCAGTCCTGGTACTCTCTCTCGTTATCATCGGATATGTTCTGCTCTTTTTCATCTTCGCGCTCTCTCAGTGAATCTTCTTTCCGGCTTGCAAAAAAAAATGCTTATATTCACTTCTCTCCTACCTCCGGTCTTGAACAGGATTTTATATATATATATATATATATATATATATACATACACACAAGCCCGATCAAGAGAGGACGTCCGCACTATCACTAAAGTGCAGACGACGGCATTGCAGCCCCTCTCAGGCCTCGACTGATAGGAGCATTTTAATGTGATGTTTTAATAGTTATTTCCTCATATTTTACTTAATTATTTCCTTAAATAAATAAATTTTAATTTAGTTTCTATTTTCTAGGTACATTGGAATAAATGAAGAGAAATGGCAAAAAATGAGGAGTTTTGATGACAATAGGATACCTGAGTGGACTAGGAGCGCCCAAGAACAAGGTCAAAATGTCCTCTACAAAGTTGATATAGATTGAGAGTCATTTTTGGCAAGAAAAGATGGTTAAAAATCATATTTTGGGTCCGTATTAAACAAAACAGATTTTGGCCGAATTTCAAGACTATATATGGATAATGACTTAATGCATCTAGACATGATTATGGCCAAAAGAAGACTTCAACAGATAAGGAAGGAGAATTTCAAGGGATTGCAATAAGCAGAAAGGTTGAAAACAGATCCAGATACATTCCTTGATCTCCACATTCATTCTTGGCCAAAATTGAGGAGATAAATCAGAAAATAATCATGCAATTAATGCAAAAATAATCTCCCTAAATCAAGGTGTTAAATTGGAGGCTTCTCATTGGTTGGATGACATAGCAAAGTTGACGTGGAATTATATGATTGGCTAATGCTGTGCAGATCAATCTTGAAGACTTGGAGACTAAGTTGACATCCTCCTATAAATAGGAGCACCACAACACACCACAATTAACCACAACACACCTCTCCCCCTCATAATTCTAAACATCAGAAAAATTTTCTCCATTCTCTAGTCTTCAGAAGCTCTGCGTCTCAACCAAGGAGGAGAAGAAGTCATGCAATACATCAAGATCCTTGCAACCATCCATCCTTGTGTCGTCCCTAGGAGATTGCTTGCTTTCAAGGATCTTCAAGTTCTTCGTCTCAAGGGTTTGTCATTCATCATTCACGATGTATTTCATACTTTCTTTTGTTTTCCCTTGTTTGTGATAGGAGCATAAAATCTACGAATTTATAGTTTAATCCTTTATACTTTTGCTTAGTTATTTCGTTAAAAAGATCAAACTAACTTTGTTATTTTCTTAGGAGGTTTGTGGATCAACCATGGAAAAATAGGAGCTCAATTGTGGCAAGTTAAGGCTCAGATATATAATAGTGATGCAAAAGATGAAGGACAACCATTTATGTGGTCAGAAACAAGAAGGGAAGCTTGTGGAAAAATTCATGCAAAACAGTTGCTTAGAAGCAAAATATGAAAACTGGAATCTGCCTTATTTTCTTTTGTATTTGGACCCCATTTTGAAGATATTTTGAGTGTGCTGTGATTCTTGACTACATTTGAAAACCAGATCTTTCACTACAATAAAGCCAAATCAAGTGATCATAATAGTCAAGGATGAAGTCAGAAACGTTGCGCAAAGTAGGCATCTTGATCAGCTTTCCACCTTCAGTCTTATCTATGAAGCATTTTGGAGCTGTCTTTTGGAGACTTTATTGGAAAGTCTTTTGGAAGTTTATTGTTTTTGCGTCAATATATGATGCCATATGGCATTATAAGCCTAAGAAACGTTCAGAAAGATAGCTACAAGGTCGGTGTACAAGCCCATAAATTTGACCAGAAGATAAGGAAAATCTGGAAATTTCTGACAGACCTTATCTTGAAGGCTTTTCAAGGCTGCTTTTTGGGCAGCAAGTTGAGGGGATTTTTAGAAGATCTTTATACACTCTTAAAGATCAACATCAAGGCTGTTATCTTGCTGAAAATCACATTCAACGCTGAAATGAAACCGAGTTAAAAGAATGGCTAAAAAGGCAATCTGAAGTGAGGCAGATAAGGAAGTCACCTTCCTTATCTCTTGGCAGATTGTTTTGAGGCTTCTTGGGGATCCTTTGCTGAGTTGTACACTATTTATATGAGCTGTTAACTTGATTTATATCAGCTGTAAAGGATCTACAAGTCAAAGAATTCAGCCTAAGAAGAGAAATTCAAATGGAACAAGTAAACAAACTTAGCCTAATTGCAAGAGTGCCCTTGAACTTGCAACTCTTACATAAAGGGGTCTCCTTCCATGTTTTATAAATAGCAGTGACAAACCACATACAGATGGATATATATCACATAAAAAGAACCAGAGACACACCAAAGCCCTTGAGCTCCTATTTTTCCTGTTTTTCTTCTTCTTTGGTGTGTCTCTGGTTCTTTTTATGTGATATATATCCATCTGTATGTGGTTTGTCACTCCTATTTATAAAACATGGAAGGAGACCCCTTTATGTAAGAGTTGCAAGTTCAAGGGCACTCTTGCAATGAGGCTAAGTTTGTTTACTTGTTCCATTTGAATTTCTCTTCTTAGGCTGAATTCTTTGACTTGTAGATCCTTTACAGCTGATATAAATCATGTTAACAGCTCATATAAAACGTGTACAACTCAGCAAAGGATCCCCAAGAAGCCTCAAAACAAACTGCCAAGAGATAAGGAAGGTGACTTCCTTATCTGCCTTACTTCGGATTGCCTTTTTAGCCATTCTTTTAACTCGGTTTCATTTCAGCTTTGAATGTGATTTTCAGCAAGACAACAGCTTGATGTTGATCTTTAAGAGTGTATAAAGATCTTCTAAAAATCCCCTCAACTTGCTGCCCAAAAAGCAGCCTTGAAAAGCCTTCAAGATAAGGTCTGTCAGAAATTTCCAGATTTTCCTTATCTTCTGGTCAAATTTATGGGCTTGTACACCGACCTTGTAGCTATCTTTCTGAACGTTTCTTAGGCTTTTAATGCCATATGGCATCATTTATTGACGTCCAAACAATAAACTTCCAAAAGACTTTCCAATAAAGTCTCCAAAAGACAGCTCCAAATGCTTCATAGATAAGACTGAAGGTGGAAAGCTGATCAAGATGCCTACTTTGTGCAACGTTTCTGACTTCATCCTTGACTATTCTGATCACTTGATTTGGCTTTATTGTAGTGAAAGATCTGGTTTTCAAATGTAGTCAAGAATCACAGCACACTCAAAATATCTTCAAAATGGGGTCCAAATACAAAAGAAAAATAAGGCAGATTCCAGTTTTCATATTTTGCTTCTCAGCAACTGTTTTGCACAAATTTTTCCACAAGCTTCCCTTCTTGTTTCTGACCACATAAATGGTTGTCCTTCATCTTCTGCATCACTATTATATATCTGAGCCTTAACTTGCCACAATTGAGCTCCTATTTTTCCATGGTTGATCCACAAACAAAAATTGATAGCTCTTTTTGAAGCTATTGATATTCCTTATTCTCCTGCAAATATGTCAATTGTAATATAGGGAAATAAGGGTCTCCCACAGAGGATTAAGTTAAACTAAAGGCTTCAACAAAAGTCACAAAACGTGACTACAGCTCCTACTGAACTGCAGTTGAAAAACAAACTAAAAACCAAACTAAAACAACCCAGAAAAATACGAAAATTTACAGAGACGTACTAGACACACAAATTATCCAGCACACAAAATTTGGTGAATTTTGGAGTTGATTTGCTATGGAAATAAAATACAGAAAAACAGATAACAGAAAGAAAACAAAACTGAAGCAGATTTAAAGTTGATTGATATCAAGATAATGAAACTAGCTAGGAAGGAAATATCCAACCCCTAACAATCACACACAACACACTTTGTCCAATTTATCACCAATTAACTTAGTTGAAGATGCTCATATTGGCTCGGTACGCTTGAACACAACCTATTACTCTTTCTTACTTTGTACGCTAGGCAGGAAGTGCTCTACACCTAGACTATTCCCAAGCAATGCAACCTAAAGGTAAGTTTATTAGATTAAACATGCAGAGATCATTAAGTTTGAAAAGAGTTTGAGCAATCACTAGGCATCGTAAATAACTTAGAGCCTTGCTAAACCTAGGGTTTTGTTTACTTGCTAGTGGAAACTACCAATTACTTCTCTAGATAATTTGAGGAATCCAACTATTCATCCAGGCATCAAACAATCAAAGTATTAGAACCCTAGCATGCATACTAAGTAGTCCTCCAAAGTATACAAACAAAGAATTCATCAATAAGAAATCAGTAAACAAAACCACAACTTTATTAATTGAAAACAAACCGAAAATCAAAGCATGTTCTGGATCATGTCTAGGGGCTTCAACAGGTCCCTAGCTACTGGAAATTTAGTTACACATAATTGGAATAAAAAAACACAAAGGAGTTCATGAAAAAGGAAGACAACAAAAATCAGAAATTGGGAAAAAAACGATCAACGATCGATCTTTGAGAAGCAGTGATCGATCGTCTTTGGTGAGATTTTGCAGTCTTGCTTCTTCTTCTTCTTCTTCTTCTTCTTCTTTGGTGTGTCTCTGGTTCTTTTTATGTGATATATATCCATCTGTATGTGGTTTGTCACTCCTATTTATAAAACATGGAAGGAGACCCCTTTATGTAAGAGTTGCAAGTTCAAGGGCACTCTTGCAATTAGGCTAAGTTTGTTTACTTGTTCCATTTGAATTTCTCTTCTTAGGCTGAATTCTTTGACTTGTAGATCCTTTACAGCTGATATAAATCATGTTAACAGCTCATATAAAAAGTGTACAACTCAGCAAAGGATCCCCAAGAAGCCTCAAAAAAATCTGCCAAGAGATAAGGAAGGTGACTTCCTTATCTGCCTCACTTCGGATTGCCTTTTTAGCCATTCTTTTAACTCGGTTTCATTTCAGCTTTGAATGTGATTTTCAGCAAGATAACAGCCTTGATGATGATCTTTAAGAGTGTATAAAGATCTTCTAAAAATGCCCCCAAATTGCTGCCCAAAAAGCAGCCTTGAAAAGCCTTCAAGATAAGGTCTGTCAGAAATTTCCAGATTTTCCTTATCTTCTGGTCAAATTTATGGGCTTGTACACCGACCTTGTAGCTATCTTTCTAAACGTTTCTTAGGCTTATAATGCCATATGGCATCATTTGTTGACGTCCAAACAATAAACTTCCAAAAGACTTTCCAATAAAGTCTCCAAAAGACAGCTCCAAAATGCTTCATAGATAAGACTGAAGGTGGAAAGCTGATCAAGATGCCTACTTTGCGCAACGTTTCTGACTTCATCCTTGACTATTATGATCACTTGATTTGGCTTTATTGTAGTAAAAGATCTGGTTTTCAAATGTAGTCAAGAATCACAGCACACTCAAAATATCTTCAAAATGGGGTCCAAATACAAAAGAAAATAAGGCAGATTCCAGTTTTCATATTTTGCTTCTCAGCAACTGTTTTGCACGAATTTTTCCACAAGTTTCCCTTCTTGTTTCTGACCACATAAATGGTTGTCCTTCATCTTCTGCATCACTATTATATATCTGAGCCTTAACTTGCCACAATTGAGCTCCTATTTTTCCATGGTTGATCCACAAACCTCCTAAGAAAATAACAAAGTTAGTTTGATCTTTTTAACGAAATAACTAAGCAAAAGTGTAAAGGATTAAACTATAAATTCGTCACATTTTATGCTCCTATCAGTTTGATTCATAGAGTTATGAATTCTAGTTAACATGACGTTAAAGACAAAGTTTAAAGCCCGTTTATATGTTTTGAAAGAAAGTTGTGATTTCTTTATGTTGATTTATATGTTGCTTATGTGAGATTGCTTGATTGATTTTGTTTTACAGAAAACTTTTGCATGTTTATGTTCTTTGGTGGCCAACTTAGGATATATGCATGTAATTGGAGCTAGATTTATTAAGTAGTAAAGGCTTTGGAGAAAAGTCGAAATCAATATTGCAATATGATTGATAGAACTGCTTGACAATGTAATGGCTTTATCAAGAAGTACCCAAGAATTGCTAACGCAATGTAAACCTCTCCACTGAGGAAACTTCACTGCGTGGCTTTTAACGTAGCCAACACGAAAAATCAATCCAATATAAATCTAATGAGTTTACAGTATACAAGTTGTGTTGTTCATAACAAACACTTTCAATTAGCTAACTGCTAACTTGTTTTACAACTGTTCTAACTCTTGACTCTATCAACACAACAGTTGAACAAGTTAATCTTAACTCCTCCTTGTACTCAATCATCTCACTGATCTAGAGAATGGGTTATGAATGTGATAGAGTATGCAAGAGAATATATGAAACAAGCAATGAGAGTTTTTTTCCAGTAAACGATTTGAGCAAACATGTGCAACCCAAGAATAGCAATTTTTATGCTTAAAAACTCTGCATGAAATCAGTTTTCAAATCCTTTTCATAGAGGAGCAATGCTCCCCCTCAATCAAAAATCTTTTTCGAAGCAATCAAGATAAAAACAAGGAAGGCTTTTAAAACTGATTTGATAAACAATCAAAGCTCAATGCTTCCTAATTTTTTGCAAAACCAAACATTTATTTGATATGCATCATTAAACCATTTAATACATAAATCAATTAATCAATATGCATATCAAAGATAATGATGAAACGAGTACAAGATTAGTGAGAGCGATTCTGCTAGATTTTCCTCTTCAGATCTTGCATGCTACTTTGACTTCTTGAATCACCGGGAAACTTGGAGGAGTCCTTAACCTAGTTTTCTGCAATCTGTGCTTTCCTAGTAGCTGTGGGAAAGTTATGTGTTGAGTGGAAATAACCCAATATACTTACACATCCTTTATTTGTTCTTCATGTGTTGAATGTGTTCTTGATTAGCTAGCTTTTTAGACTATGATTGTATGTTCAATAGGATTGATTTAGTGCTTCCACTTAGATTAATTATTGAAGGAAAGTAAAATATGGGAAATCGTTTGCTTTCTAACGTTTCACATAGTCAACTTCTTTCTCATGACATAGAAAATCAACTATAGGATTTGTAATTGGATTTCTTGCATATGGATGTGGTATTGATCTTTATTCTTTGCGTTCCACCCTTGTATATATTTTTACTTTTTCTTTATTTTATTTATTTTATTTTCAATTTTATACTTCTAAAACCCCCTATTTGTGTTTACTTGTATATATTTCTTTTCTTTATTTTATTTTTGTAAATAATACTTTATACTTGTATTAATTCTTTATTTGTTTTTGCAATTACAAGCGTACCCTCAATCCCCGGCTAGAATGACCCCTACTTATTCTATACTGACAACTACATTTTGCAGGGTTAAATTGCGCACTTGCTTTTAAGTGCACCATCGACGGTGGCGCGAATCTGGTCGGAAGGAGGCCGGAAGCATCCTAGACGGCTTCTGGACAGCGATCGAGGTCGGAGGAGGTCGAGGTTGCAGGTTGCATGTTTCTGGGCAGCAACCTCACTTGCAACTGCAACCTCGTCGCTGGCGACTCCACCGACTACAGACTGGTTCGTCTGACCCCTGGCCTCCCTCCGGCAACTGGCGCCGTACCGTCGTGGCCTGAGTTGGGCTGCAGCGCCATCATCCGCACTTTAGCGAAAGTGCGGACGTCCTCTCTCGATCCGTTCCTTATATATATATATATATATATATATATTCCCCCCCCCCCCCCCCGGGTGTGCAAAACACTGTACAAACTGGCCAAGCCGGTCAAAACCGACAGGTAAATATGGTTTGGTTAAGGTTTTTTAACTTTAAAAATTAAAAGTCGGTTCAATACCGAACCAAACCATTTATGAATTGGGTTGGTTTGGTTTCTCTTTTGCTTAAACCGCGGAACCCAAACCGACCAGTATGTTTGAAATATAAGAAAAAGTTTATATATATATATATATATATATATATTCATTTGTCTAGTTATCCAATTATAACTTTATTATCAAATGATATAATACCATATCGAGTCCAATGCCCAAAGGTTGTAGAAGTATATAATCACTATGATTAATTTGATCCTCTCATATCACATATCTCAATCTCTCATTCTCTAACATTTAATACTACCATATTAAGCTAGTATTTATAGCTAAGCCATCAAATGTTTCAATCACTTTAAATCTATTCTAGATTTTGGTTTTATTGTATTTTAAATTTAGATTATACTTATTTAATATAATTTTTATTATGTAGATTGAATTTTACAAGAATTTTTTTTCATAAATAGTATCTTAATATAATATAGGTTAAAACCGCCTAACAGACCAAATCAAACCATCTTTAGTTGGATTGGATTAGACCGGGTTAAGCCTTTTTTTTTTAACGACCGGTTGTCCAAAATGCTTAAACCGCTCACTTTAATATAGAGACGGTTTAGAGTCAAAACCGATTCAACTCAATCCGCGTGCAGCCCTACCCCCCCCAAACCCCAAAAAAAAATAACAATAATAATAATGGATGCAAAAATACATTAAAAAAAATAGCTAGGATATTACTGGATGCAAGATCACATCGAAGAAGAGCACTAGACATAAGATGGGCAATGAAAAAAGTAACTTTTTTTTTTTAAAGAAAACTCTTAGCTCACCTAACTTTTACATATGTCAGTGAGAATTGAACTCATAACATTTAGGGAAAAATTCACTAACGGTGTCTGGACACTTAGGGGACTTTCAGAATGATACCTGAACTTTCAAAGTTATCAATGTGATACCTGAACTCATTTTTTCGTATCAACGTCGTACCTACGGTCAATTTCCGTCACGGAACAGTTAACCAGAGGCACGTGTCCGGCACGTGATAAAAAAAAGTGAGGGCAAAACAGACTTTTTCTCTCAATTTCCCCTAAAATTGATCAAAAATTCAATTTCTTCCAAAATTTAGAGGACATGAGGTTCGAACCCCCCTCACAACAACTCAACTCCCCACCACTGGAGCACGAATTGACCTCAACACAATAGCTCCAAACTTTACATTTATACTCTTTTTAGGCGATACCGAATAATTATAAAAAACATACAAACCTTGGAAGACATAAGATTCGAACCCCCAACCTCTCTCATAACATCTTAACTCCCCACCACTAGAGCACAAACTGTCATCGATGTAATATCTCCAAACTTTATATTTATACACGTTTTAAGAGATACCGAATAATATACAAAATTTACAAACCGTGGAAGAGATGAGGTTCGAACCCCCAACCTCTCTCACAACAAAACAACTCCCCACCACTGGAGCACGAACTGTTATCGACATATTATCTCCAAACTTTATATTTATACTCTTGTTAGGCGATACCAAATAATTAAACAAAATAAATAAACCTTGGAACATTTGAGATTCGAACCGCCAACCTCTTGCACAACAGCTCCACTCCCCACCTCTTGGGCACGAGCTGTCGATGTTATAATCCCTACGATCTTTATATTTATTTTGTTCTTAGGTGATAGATTAAACACCAAAAAGAATCTTCTCTCTCTCTCTTCCGGTCTTCGACCTTTCTTCTTCTTTCTGCAGTTTCTGCAACTCTGCTTCATCTTTTGTTCTTTTTTCTTCCTCCCCAATCCCCATCAACGTCGTCGTCACGGCCGCAGCCGGGCGAACCGAGTTGGACCGGAGCGGGCGGCCGGGGGAGAAAGCGAACTCGACGTCGAAGGAGTGAGGTGGCGGGATGATCATGACGGGAGAGAGAGAGTTCTGGAGGGGGAAATGTTGGAGACAGGAGGGGAGGAGGCGATGGGCTCCGGGGCGGCGAAGAACCCGACTTGGCGGACCTTCGGATTGCTGACGAAGAAGCTGAAAGAAAGCAGAGGGAAGAAGAAGCTGAAAAAGAAAAACAAGAAAGAAAAAAAGAAAGGAAGAAAGCCAAAAAATAAAGAATTAAAAAAAAATACTTTTGAGGGTAAATTAGTCTTTTACCCTTATTTTATGCCTCACGAGCCGGACATGTGCCTCTGGTTAACTGTTCCGTGACCGGAAATTGACCGTAGGTACGACGTTGATACGAAAAAATGAGTCCAGGTATCACATTGATAACTTTGAAAGTTCAGGTATCATTCTGAAAGTCCCCTAAGTGTCCAGACACCGTTGGTGAATTTTTCCCTAACATTTACAATGTTGGAATTATAACTAATGATAGATGCATGTTTCACATAAATAATGTACGTGAAATTGATGATAATCTTTCATCAATATAACCAGTAGTATGATTAACCATGCATATTCCATGCAAAATCTAAAGTCAATAGGGAGCAATCTTCCACCAAACTATAACCGAAGAATCAAAGAACTCAAATTCCAAAACACAACACCCAACTCAATTCCTTTAGATCCCAAATATGAATCCAAACACCACTCCCAGAGGCCCAAGACCCACGACCGAAGTTGGTGCGTGCCGCCAATGATCCAGAATGAGAGAGAGAGTTAAGGGAGAAGACATGCAGAGAGAATAATGCGTCTGTGCATGAAGAGAAGAGCGGCATCTCTTCTCACAATAGGGTTTTCATGGCTGTGTGTAATTTCTTCAATGAAGATAGAAGTTGGAATTTTGAAAGAATCATTCATCTACATGGACCACCGGTACAATGAATATCGCTGCTTCTACTTCTAAAAAGAGGTTAGGCCTAGCTTCTGTTTTTCAAAAGAAAAAGCCCCTACATCTGGAAAAAGCAGGTTGAGGGGCAATTTACCAAACACCAAAAAGGCTGGTGCTTATAAGTGGAGGAGCTAAAGAGGCCCCAAACACAGACATTCAACTTATTTTCCGACTCCGGCCGGTTGGTTCAGGTTTTTTACCCCACTATGGCACAGCCTCACTTCTTTGGTCGCCCTACCACCACTAATTGACACCCAAATGACTAATCACTAGTGGCTTCCTAATTCTATTGAACAGCTAGAAAATCCACCACTACATATATTGCGGTCCACTTGTGCCGGCCTCTCGGCTCTCGTGAATCATGATGATTCCATATATATCCCAATTAGCAAAGCATATAGTGTACCTAATCCTCAACAATATATGGTGTCACCAAGCTTCTCCACTAAGAAAATTTTGTTTCTTTGTTGCTAATAACTTTGGCAATTGTTTGATTCCTTAATCTGGGAAGAGCAAAAGCTCTTGATATTACTCTTATGTAAGGAAATGTGACGAAAGGTGGGAGGAACTAACAATGTTGTTACTGTCTATCGACGTAGCAAGTTAAAAATTCTAAGCAAAGATGCCTTAAACACAACATACTTGGTAACAAAGTAGCTTAGTTCTTAACACCACCAGAGACTAAAGTGAACCATGTCAAATTTATAATTCCAGAGCTAATACATTTCAATTACGACTAAATTAAAGCTACAAACGGGTATGTCACTCTCTACTATTATGCTCATTGCTCTTAAGATAACATCGCATATTCCTTCCATATAATATCTAAGCACTATTGTCCGCACACGAGTCCCATTAATAAATCGAATGATTTATTCTATCATCAAAAACTAAGGCGTGTCATGATAGCCCATGCACATCGCACTAAGTTGATTGCTTTACTATATATCATATATAATCACTGGTGCTACTTTCTCACCCACTCATATATTTGCAACTCATGAGAGCTGGTCTACTCTTGTAACTGCAAGGCATCTCTACCTCCTTGTCCTTTGAGCTGAGAATTCAGATATGGAGAAGAGCAAATCATTTTCTGGGTACTACTCAACTGCATATACAGAGGCGAGGTTCGGGTTTGAGGATCGACAGAAATCTTACAGCTTCAATGGTCCGGTGAGCAAGGTAGAAGGGCCATCTTCAGCATCAGGGTCTGGTAATAGTAATCCAGAGCTGGAGAGAAGGAAGAGAGTGGCAAACTATAACATGTATACCATGGAAGGTAAGTTCAAGTCGTCGCTGCGCAACAGTTTCAAATGGATCAAAGGCAAGTTTGTTGACAACTTCTATGACGAGTAGTACTATTACTGGTGAACTAAACAGTAAACAAAGTATCAAAACTCTCTCTCTCTCTTTTTTAAGTGTACATAGTTTGTTTACTACGAGCATAAAAGTACCGTGTTTCAAGACCTTAGTTGATTCTAATGATTTTCTAAGGCTTGGATCCGTTGACATGTATATGTATAAGAAGGTTTTGAATGCTTTCGATCGAGTTTGATTCAACAGTCCTTTGCATGTGTGGAGCTGATCTTGCCAAATGAGCATGCTTACCTTTTACTTTTTATTTTCTTCCAAGGATTGTATCGGTGTCGGATTTGATGTTTTGGCTGGACTTAATTCAGCTGTCAACATCTGTTGCAGCATGAGTTTCCACTAGCTAGAGATGCTCTTAAAAGTAAATAAGATGAGATATTTTAGGACTCCAAATTCCGCTGTATCTGTATCTTAATATGAACTTATGAAGATAGAGAAACAGAACATTGTTTCATCAGATCCCAGATTAGGCTACTACTGTTGCTTTGGATCTCTGAACAAGCAACTTTCCACTTGCAAGTTGAGGAGGTTCAAAGTTGCTCGTTGATATATAATGATTCATGGAAATCGTGATGTTCCGTTGCAAATTCGAACTTATCTCAGATATCCTCCTCTTTCTGCAATGATTTCTACATTCCATTGTTCAACATTATCTATATATATTATTATGAGGCTAATTTTGCAGCAGCTTCTGCACAGCTAGGTTTTGAAAACAAATTTTTTAGCACACGTGTGGTCTGTGTTTTGTTATATAAACGAGAAATTTGTGTTGTTTCAACTTTATAGAAATTATAAGAAGAATCTAAGAACAGCAAGGTAAAATACAAGAAGACTGGGATTAATAACTTGAGAGAACAGATAAACAAATCTGGTGTGTGGGTGAGAGTAATGCTAAAATTTGAGTGGAAAGGCATGATAATTTCATAATGAACATTGCCTTCCGTCGAAATTCTTCAGCAGCTCCTTACACACATGATTCTAGTCCTTCGATCTAGCACTGAAATCCGAGCAGCATCAAATCTAGCACAAGCATACGTAAAGATCTATTGCAATGTGTTAGCAAATCATGTTATTGTCCAATGAATCATTACACAACTACTTTTTCTGTCATCTTACCATTCAGTGCAAAACCAACTTCTTTTATTTTATGGAGAATTTTCCATAGGTAATCTGTGAAAAAAAAATAAAAAAGTTTACAGAGACAGAATTATTGTTTATAGCACAAACTCATGTAAGGGAAATTTGAGAACAAAAAACTGGGAAAAAGAATTATAAGTTTCTAGCCCGTAACGGGTAGAAAGCTTGAGCTGATAAAGATATGTTCTGATTGCCTATACTTTGTCGAATCCAAACATCTTCTCAGGATCAAAATTTCGGAAGTCTAACGTTGAATGAGATCTCCTGTATGTACCACCTTCAGTGTGGTTGACAATATCTTTTATAGAGG
Source organism: Rosa lucieae (assembly GCA_024704745.1). Classification (NCBI taxonomy): domain Eukaryota; kingdom Viridiplantae; phylum Streptophyta; class Magnoliopsida; order Rosales; family Rosaceae; genus Rosa; species Rosa lucieae. Next base: position 29,742,840 of record CM045493.1, on the reverse strand, counting down.
CCTGTAAGAGAGTAAAGTTGTTGATGTTTTTGAGAGCATCAGGATTAATGTTCTTGAGAGCATTGGGATGACCCTCGGTGCTTGGAAATCTTTTTTGATGTGAGCGGATTATTGGGGAAAGAGATGCATTCAAGTTCTCCTGTATGGAGGGTCTAAAACCGGAGGAAGCGCTGCTGCTTGCACTAGTGTTGCCAATATCTTGGCTATATATGCTTCCCATTTCTTGGCTGTGTGTCCTTCCAGTTTCCGCATTCTTTTCCTGAATAAAGTAGAAAAAGCCAGGATATAATTCTACAAATGAGCTATATCAAGTAATGGTGTAGTCATTTCATGTATACAAACTGAAAGCATGATAGTTTCAAACCAAGTCTGAGTAATCAAAGAAAAAAGAAAAGGTGAACAATGTACCCTAGTCAAAAAATATTTTCCATTTCTCACTTTCCATGTTATCAGAGAAGCGATATCAGTCACAATACAAGGTGAATTTTAGACGAAAGACTGCAGTTGGGTTAAATGGCTAGTCATTGTCAATTTTTACAATGTGTTGTTTCTTTAAACTTTAAAGACAGAATCCATTCCCACTACTATTAGTTCTTTTGTCCTGAATAATTTACTTGGAACTGCTTCCTGAGGAAGCACCTAATCCAGAAAGCAATGCGAGCAAGTGCTCCAAGAACCCCAAAAGAACATTGTTTTTCTACCAAACACAATAAAAAGCAAGTTTGATCGATTATTTGAAAGTACATTTGGAACTACTACCACACTGTGAAAGAAGCCCTTATTGTGTGACGTACCGTACTACTTGAATCACTGTTCTCATTTTTTTACTAAAACACATTTTTCACCCATGAAACTTCTGAAGTACATGATATTATCCCAAATGAAACATATATTGACTCAAACAAAAAGTCTGCTTTAAGGAACTTGTCCGTGTGCAAAACTTACCTCATTCAACGATCCAAATTCTCCTCTTCCCTGGACCTTTCTTTGATGAAAATCACGGTTTGTTTGAGACCATTGCCTTACTTTGTAGACCCTCCTTGCATCAGATGAAAAACCACAATTAGGTAATTCATATTTAGGGTGTTTAGACCTCCACTGAACTGTTAACGTGCATTTTATGCATACATTAGATGTTAGTTAAATCAAATGAGGTTTTGACAGTATTTACTCTAAATTAAACCAACTTAAACAAAACAGCAGATCTGAAATGACAAAAATGCAATTCAAAAACCTCATAAATTAGAAAACATCTGATCAGGAGTAAGTTTTTTAGATTTCCTTGTGTTATGAAAAAGTAGTACCACATGTTAGAGTTAAACAAAAAAATAAAACAACAGAAATATTAATTTTTCATCCAGGCAAGTTCAAATGCATGTCCAAATAAACTACATCTAGGTGTCCTTTTAATATAGTTTGTATAATATCAATCAAAATAATGAAAGTAGATTGTTGGTAGTAATTTAATAGCGTACTTCTTCCGATCCTTGCTTTGAGCAGGATCATCCTCCTCTTTATACAGCACTGGTAGAGCTGAAAGGTCACACGCCAATGGACTTGAACTAAAGAACTGAAGGCAGAAAATGAAATTAGAATCTGTAAATAACATGTTGAACAGATGTAGATCAAACAATAAAAAAGAACATACTGAAATAGTTCACCAAAACATTTAGCTTTTCTTCATTCTTTTCTTCATTCATTTTTCTCTTAGATCGACCAGATTTCAAATGGTATGTACTTGAGAGATGAGATTGTACTTGAAAACTTCAAAGTCATAAAGTAAAGCAGTAATAACATGGCACATTCAATTGATGTCCCATGAGAAAAAGATGTAAGCAGTTGCTAAAACAGATCAGAAATAGATAACCCCTACCCTTTAACTTCTATATAACAATGCTAGTGATCAATCACAGTACAAAACAATAAATACTCTCTATGTTAATTCATTGACCACGAACTCTTAGTCAATTCAGAATCAAATTCATGATTAATGAATTGCAAAAAGGATTGAACGTACAACTGCAACTCTGACTATTATAACTATTGATATCTTTTTTGCCTCATGTGCTCTTTATGACGATGTTCAGTTCAATCAAATAGAACAGAAAACTAAAAATTGGTAGAGAAAATTGACTCCAGAGAGAAAAAGCTCATTGGTACTCACTCCACTCTGGAGACCAGAAGCCGCACTGCCACGAGATGTCGGGTCAAGAGCAAGAAGAGTGATCAACAGACCAAATGATGGCATCGAGAAGTCCCTGAAGAATTCTTCAAAACTAGGTTTGTAATGATGTGGGGGTCGGAAGCTTGTTGGTAACTTCATTTTCTTCCAGTAATCATCTGAGGGGGAACCACAAAGCTTGAAGATTCTATGAAGTTGCTCAACCTGAATACACAGATGCATAAGAGAATAAGAGAATAAAAAGTGGCAGTTATAAGATGAAAGCGAATGTTCCAATAATTTCGGCTCTCATCATAGAAGGCATTTTCATATTGAAATTGGAGAAAGAGATGAAAAGGCAAAACCAACTATTTCTCATATGAGGACAATACATACAAAGAACTCAATATTGTTTTAATATCATCGGATAGGATATTTGATTGTGTAAAATAACTCATTTGCGAAACTGTAAAGCTGACTTGGTTCCCACAAAAGTCCTAATGAACAAATGATTCGAGTTCCTAGTGTAAGAGCATAACTAGCATTAAAGCGTTTTACCTCAGTCCTCCCAGGCATAATTGGCCTTCCTACAAACATTTCTCCCAGTAGACATCCTGCACTCCAAAGATCAATACCAACTCCGTAATCTGTAGAGCCTAACAAGAGCTCTGGGGCTCTATACCAGAGTGTCACAACTCGGCTCGTAAGAGGACGTTTTTGTTTGGGAGGGAAGAAGTTTGCTAGCCCAAAATCTGCAATTTTGAGCATCCCATTCTTGTCTATTAGCAAGTTTGAAGGTTTAATGTCTCTGTGTAGAATTCCTTTCTCATGGCAGTGCTGGAGACCAGAAAGCAGTTGCTGCATATAGCACTTTACCTGTAAAAAAAAAAATTAATAATAATAATAAAAAACTCCAAGTCATTCCAAACAAACCTCTACCTAGTGGAGAAACAGTTATGAACTTAGGAACCGATGAAGTTGGTTTGCAACAATTAGAAGCCCGTGCCAATTACGCAAATAAATGAAACTATTTTACAACATTTCCACCGAAAAAAGAGTAGTCATCATCATCATCATATTCAACCTTTTCTATTCAAAATCAATAGTCGAACTGTCCCTTCCTTATCATCACCTATTCCTGATTGGTTGAGGAACTCCACACTTTTCCCAAAGACAATATTTCATGAATATTGACTCCATGAGTATGAACCAATAACTACATATAACTGTAAGGATGAAGAAGGGAAAATGCCAACCTGTGGTTCAGTGAGCCTCTCTTCAGGACGTGAGATTATTTTAGTCAAGTCATATTGCATGAATTCAAGGACCAAATATAGACTATATTGCATCCTTGACGTGGCTAGTCCTTCAAGCTTGATGACATTGGGATGATCTAGCCTCCGTAATATCATTATCTCCCTCGCCATAAACTTGATACTCTCTGGCTCTGATGTGTCAAACCGGACCTTTTTCAAAGCAACAATCTTTTTGGTGTCTCTATCACGAGCTTTGTACACATTGCTGTAGGTTCCTTGGCCTACCTGCACAAACCAGAAATAGATTCAGGCCTAGTCATACTCTTGCCCTCCAGGAAAACTAAGTACGGAAAACGAATTTGTGGCACCAATTCTTTACCTACCCCACCTGACCTCTTCTCCTGCCAATTTCTCTAACTGAGTTTGAAAATTGAATGTATATCACTTCAATTTCATAATGATATAGCAAATAACATCACATGATAAGAACAATGGCAACTCATTCTAGCTCGCTCACACCTTATTCACTAAGACAATTTGACAAGAAACAAAGCTATCAACTTTTTCTTGAACAGATTCTAAGAACAAATGTAACATTGGCAAAATGGGATATTGCTGAATCTGCATTTAATACTGAAACGATATGTAATAGAAATGAGTATAACATTTGTACTCAAATTACCTTAGCAAGCTTGTCATACGAATCAGCACTCTTCGGAACCAAGCCATCCAAAACATCTTGAGGTACATTATCAACAAGCCACTTTGGCCAGCCACCCACAATTTCATCATCATCTCCTCCATTCTGCGTCACTGTAAGCCTTCCTGAAACATTGCCTCTCTCTGTCTCTCTACTAACCACACCCTTCCCACCTCCTCCTCCTCCTCCACTATCAGCCTTAACCTCGGCATTAACCCTCACCGGCTCCTTTCCCGGGGGTTTCAGGGCAATGGGTTTCCCTACCCCACCTCCCTTGACATACCCATGATCAACTTTCAACTTGTCAAGGCCATGAGGTCCATGAGTTGGGGAGTTGGTCTTGCTCTGAATACACCCCATTAAACCTCAGAAGCAGCGATTAGTCTCCGACTGAGTGTTTGACGGTAGCACCTAGGTGACATAGTAATCATGAAAGTGGAAAAAAAACATTGGGAATGTAGGGATAGGTGGTGGCAAAGTTTGATTGAGTCTGCCGTCCCTTGGCCGGCACTGCTTGGATTTATGCCAAAGGAGAAGGGTGTCATTGATCATTGTTTGGCTCCGCTTACTCCGCCATGAGAATTTGGGGAATGAGACTTGAAAATGGTCTTTAGGGTTGGATAATTTTCTTTTTCCCTTCTCCATTTTCAACGACTTGGACTGTTCTCAAAGGGAGTGGTAGAATGAGAAAAATGAAAGGGAGATTGTGATGGGAAGTTGGAATGCTCTATTTGGTGGGTAAATGGATCATTGGGATGTAGAGTTTCACAGCGTACAACAGTTGCAACCTGCCAGTAGCCTGCTACTCATCCACATTGTAATTGGCGCAATTCAAAAAACTTAGAAAATCTATGGAATCCAAGGTATTGTATACTTTGGGTTAGTTTTCGGTGAATTCATGAATCTGATGATAGAATATTTCGGGATATGTCAAACTTCGGAGTACTACCAAATGTTTCCTCAAAAAATAATATGTTATCAAGACTTTACAACGTTTTCGTTTTTGAAGTTTCGGTTACACTTATAAACAAAAGGATAGTCTTTAACCCGTTATTTTTGTTCATGATGAGTACGTGGGAACTGACAGAAAATGAGACAAATAGTTCATTCTGACCTGCATACACTACAAAACAGACAAACTTTCATGCTAATTTGGCACTAGTTTAACTGCATTTTTATAAATTGCAACTCCATATTTCCTACCATATCTAAATTCCATTTAGAAAGGTACAATAATAAACTGTACAGCACCAACTCCAACTCCAACTCCAATTCCAGAGTCACCTCTTCAACTATTAAATAGAGAATGAACTAACACAGTTAAACAGAGTACCAACCTTGGGATTCTAGAAGCTAGCCTACCTATCTAAAAGAAGAGTATAAGGCAGACACTATACAGAAATATTTTTCTCTACATGTTGGTCTTAGTTGAAGAAAGATGCTGCAAGATTCAAAAAATTGCATAGTGGAAAGTATTGCGAATCAATCCAAGTCCATGCTTCAATTCAAACAGTAGATAGAACATATTTGATATGACTAGAAGCCATGCGTTTGAAATGGACTTGACATAAATATATGCAATGAATCATTAGGAATTTGACTGTTCTCTTATTCTTCTATTCAAGTCTTGACATATATGGGTTTGCATAGCATCTTTTTCTTTATCCTTTTCAGAAGTCTAAACAAGCACTTTAACCTCATGATGTCATTAATCCCTTGATTTGGAATCTCCATCAAAAGGGTCCCTTAGTCTCCAACCACTACTTAACAAATCCGCTGATGCTTGTACTCTCTGCATTACAGAGCTTCTGGGAGACAGGCAGGCCAAGATCAAAGGGCCCCAAAGAGTCGGTCTGTGGCGCAGCAGCAAAAAGAAAAGATTAGCTTATATTTTTCTTTGTAAAGTCGTATATCACGGTCTATCACTTGAATAAGAAATTCAATTACCCATTTGATGCCTGATAGCCCAAGGCTCCGTTCATCATTGTTCAAATATGAACAATTCATCCGTTCTGTATTAGATTCTTGCCGAGCATGGTCTTTTGGAAGCTCAGCTAGTCTATTACCCTGAAAATAGACATCAGATATGAGTTGAAATTGACAACTCTAGAACAGCCACAACTTTATGCTGTTTCAAGTGTATAGTCTTGTGACTAGGGATTTGAACAGATGTTTAAGAATAAAAATAGCCTCATGTTTGATCATACGCAAGAGACTAAAGAATGTAGTCTAATTATTTTAATTAAACCAAGGTTGGAACGGTTACCAAACGGAATTGCTTAATATATCAATTGCTAAAATAAACCAGAAGACATCCCTCAAAAGGTTCACAAACATGCAAGGCATTTTCTTACTCCATTAAAACCTAAATGTTGCTATTCCACCACACATCACCTTGACACCTAATTTAACCAACCTAAATGTTCCTATTCCACCACACATCCTCATCTAACCAAGAAATCAATGTTAAATAGTTGCTACGTCCTTAATACTTCAACAGATTTGGAAATTTCAAGTTTCAACTTTTCAATACCTTAAGCATTCTCCGCAGCTAATTTTGAGGTTATCAATCAAAACAATTGGTGGCTGATGTGAAATCCAAGTTTAAACATTAGCATTTATCATATCAAATTAATCCATGTAGTACTCAAATCATGTATAGATGATATACAAATACACATTACGTTTTATGTGGCAAGATTACTGTAAAGTAGACTGAAAGGTAATGGATTTCAAACCCTAGTAGATTGAAGCAACATACATTTATGCACAGTCGCAGTAAAAGAAACAAATAAGCAAACAGAATTACACAAACCTTGGCTGGAAGAGGAAACTTGAACAGTTTGAAACCAGAGTTCTGGCTCGAACCTCCACAACTTCCTCCGATACCCAGAACATCTTTTCCCAGAGAAAACTTTTGAGAGGGAAATGCATGACAGGTTTCTTCAGCATCCAAAATTGATAAGCAAGAATCATGAGCAGATGGCCTTGAACCTTGAGGATTATCATAAATTGAATGAGCTGGCTGCAAGCTTGGATTGCTCATAGTTGATTGCGCACCAAAATGATTGATTTTTCCCTGTAAGGATACTTCAGACAGGATGCCGCCAATGCTTATAGATGGACAATCAGCCCACAACTCAAATGATTTTGAATCACTCTTTATGCCCACAGGATGCGGGGTTTTAGCCTTCTCTCTCTGTTTTTTATTTCCATTATTGCACTTAGCCTGTAAGGATGCTTCAGAAAGGAGGCCTCCAATGCTTATGTCAGTTACAGTATCAACAACCAGTGCATGTTTACCATCCACCCCCCTCTGGCCATCACTCTAAATACAATAAAACAGAACTTCAGAATATCAGTAAAATCAGTGAAAATACATGTTGCATCTCAACCTAATGTGTACAATGCAGATAGCTAGTTAAAAGTCCTCTATAGGATACACAAGAAGTTTCTTTATCTGCTGAAAGATTTTCAAAGGAAGGATGCAAAAAGCTTGTATGAGAAATCCAACATTTCTTCATGTCTATATAGACTTCCCAGTTGATGGAATTTCAACTTAAAAAAGTCATACTCACCATAAATTAAGTGTTTCAGAAAATTCAGGTATTCACATTAATAAATGCAAAAGGTTACTTGGGTGATGATGGAGGTGCTTGTGAGCATTATGATGAAGGAATCACTCAAGAGAGAGAAGCAGAAAAACTTTACCAAAAGATCAGCATCTACATTAGAAATCTTCTCAGCATTTGAATTTGTCCTTTCATTTATTGATTCCATATATTTGCTTGTTAACACAGTGTGGTTCTCTACTTCATATGCATTCTCTGCAGGGGTGCTAGTAGCTCTCTGTATGCTTTCAGATTGTAAGTCAACCTTGCCATAAGCTGATGTAGAAGGCTTCTCGGAGGCTTTAGGTTCATTAGCGAACCAACCATACCTTGAAATTATATCGAGTCAGATACAATATAACAAGTTACACAATCCCTATTTTCAGCTCAAATTACACAATCCTTTTGAGCAAGAGAAATGAATAAGATTTATACCTTAAGCGAAAAATTTCAGGGCTTTCAATAGCTGCATAGACATCTCCTGCACTGGTTTCAGCATCATTCAACGTCCATCTTCTGTTACTAGATACACTGTCCTGTATCCTGTATGGGAATAGAACCGGCTCACCAACAGCAGCAGCAGCCCTTGAACTGCCCCATTTGCTAATAAGGTGCTTTAGAACAGAAGAAATCTTCTTGTGCTCTAAGAGTGAGTTCCAAATACGGATGAAATCCATCCTACAGTGGAATAAAACAAAACGAAACTTAAAATTAAAGTGACAAGATTTTTATGCTTTCAAATAAATAATACTGTTCTCATTTCCAAAGCTTCATCATTCAAGAATTACCTTTTCCAATCCTATTCGAATGCCTTCATTTACAGGAAAAAGCTGCAATTTGATCTTTGAATGAGGAAGAAGTGGTTTCCCTCCATTAATGCCATAAAAAGGCAGCTTCTTTGTTGGTTCTGAACACTGTACATCATCAGAAATCTCCAAATCCAAGCCTTTAGCTGCATTGCAAGGTGATAAATGCTCATCTTTTTCATTGAAGAAGTCGTCACCTTTCCCCATGGAAAATAAGGTGAAATAAGCAAAACAGAATTCCCAAATTAGCCGCAGTTTCAATGCACGTGTCTTTGATATGTTTCTCCATATGCAAACTTTTAAATAAGGAAAGCATGGAAAAATGAACATTTTACTGCAAACGCACTTTGTCTAGAATTATTAAATTCAACGATATTAGCAAATCCTGTTCATGCAAATGCATACAAAAACTAACGGTTAATGTAAGGTTCAAGTTTGACAGTATTCAAGCATACTACTAAGGACGAGATTTTTTTTTTTTTGCGTACCCGGTTCTCTATGACAGTGTTGTGTAGTTCTACTTGTAGATTTTTGTTCCCCCATGCCACCTTTACTTGCTCTGCCCTTTATAGGAACCTTGATCACTTTTGAGTTTCTCTGTCTAGGAGCTTTCATGTTGTTTCGGCTCTCCAGTACTTTTTAGCCGCTGTCACACAAATTTGTCATCTTTCTCATAAGAAAAACAATGATGACTTGGCAGGCTTCAACATCATTTTCCAAAAAAAATCTAGCTTCTAAGTTATTTCACTTATTTGCAATTATGTTCAAAGACAATACTAGTTTAACTAACTGGTGTAAGCACAAGAATTTACATAGTTTATCAATTTATTAGTATTCCCATTAGTCTATTCACCCTTTCCTTTTGTATCATATCAAAGCATACATTGCTTGAATAGCACGAAAGTTGCACTGCCCTTTCTCACATATTTGCTCCAAAAGTTTGTGCAGAAAACAAAGTCTTTCATGCGAAACACATACATCCACATAATAAAACTCAAAACGCCAAAAGGAACCCCCAATTATAATACTGCGGAAGAAATCATGTCATCCACCCAAAGGTCCAAATCAGCAATCCAAGTTTGAAAATCGATGAATTCTCAAAACCAAACAAAACGCTACACCGATCCCTAAAAACCCCCCAAATAAACTACTAAACGGGATGTCCCTCTTACTCACTGAGATATAAATTCTGAAGATCTAATAGCTAAGCCAGTGAATCACAACCCAATTGCTCGTTCCAAGTACAAATGGCCCTCACCGCAGTCATTTGATTCAATCATCGGCTAGCAATTGCATGTATATATGTGCAAAATTGAGACCAAAACACCAGTAATTCCAGAATCTAGGGTTTTGAGCACAAAATGCTCGGATACAAATGAGATTAATTCCGACGATTTAGTTCACATAATCGAAAACCGAATAGTAAACGAGAACACTCAAATCCAAAACATATTTAATTACATCTATATAGCTGGTAAATCTCAGGCCCATTGATTTCACTAAATTGCAGAAAAACAAGGAAGAAAGTAAAGAGTAGTCGATTGAAATTGAAACAAAGCGAAGGACTTTGTGGATATTAAAACCAAATCGTAATGGTTACCGAAGCCTTCATACCTTATTAGATTGAACCCAAGCGAAGAGAGTGAAAGAGAGAGAGGGAGACCCCAAAACGTTGCGCGCGAATGAGTTTGGGTTTTTGAGTTGGAGACCTATTGCCGCCTTAAACCCGAAATTATTTATTTACGAGTATTTTACTATTTATTTATAAGCTTTGCGTGTGTCGGAATTTAAAAAATGGGTCGTGACCACTTATCTAATTTTAACAACAAAATTGTTCACTTACTCCACTAAGGAGTTTTTTAACCCCACTTACCCAATCTAATATCTATTGACAATTTTTCCCTATCAATTCACCTAAAACTCCTCTCTCTCTCTCTCTCTCTCTCTCTCAAAATTGGCTCCTCACCCAAACAACCGTCGTCAATCTGGCAACAGGTTCCTTGGCAGCTTCTCGACCATCACCGCCGGCTACTCCATCATAGGAGACGACGGGTTGCTCAGATTCAAGTTCTCCCCCAAACTCTCTCACTTCAGACACCTCTCGATCAAGTCGACGCCAACTCGAACATATGGATCACATCGTAACCAACGTCTCTCTCTCCTCCAGGTCCCAATTCAAACCCTAATTCTCCGCAACCCCTGTTTAATTTCATATCAAAACCAAAGAAACTTTTCCAGCGGCAGAAATCTGATCAATTCCATATTCGTTTTCAGGCGGAGAAAGAATCGCAAGCGAACAAGTCTCAGGAGCTAGCGTTGAAGCTCGCGAGCATGGGGGCGATGGAGTAGCGGTGCTTGGTGGTGGAGCAAAAGATCGCGGCCCAAAGATTCAAGATCTGGGCGCTCTGGTCCGATATCGAGTTTCTTCGTCCCCAGTCGATCTGATCTGGTGCCCAAAGCACCATTTTTTTTTTTTTTTTTGTATACTGTGAGCTCCGAGAATAGGGAAGGAAAAAAAAAAAAGCGAACGTGTACAATTGAACATATAAATTGATCAATTGTGTCTTTAGTGTATTCATTTTGGTTCACTTGAAGGCAATAATATGATTATTGGAGGGAAATAATATGATTATTGGGGCAATAATATGATTATTATGGGGCAATAATATGATTATTAGGGGGCAATAATATAATTATTAGGAGGCAATAATATTGAGAGACAATAATATGATTATAAATTGATCAATTGTGCCTGTAGTGTATTCATTTTGGTTTTGGGAGTTTATACAATTCACTGGACGACAATAATTTGATTATTGGGAGACAATAATTTGATTATTGGGAGGCAATAATATGATTACTGGGGGGCAATAATATGGTTACTGAGGGGCAATAATATGATTCCGGTCGCCGGAGTCTGGTCACTGGTCTCCGGAGTCTTATCACCGATTGCCGGAGTCCGGTCACCGGAGTCAAGCAAGGTCTTCAATGACTTCTTTCTCTAAGTGACAAAGAAGGAGAGGGCAAAATTGTCCAAAAAATAAATAAAAATGAATTAAAAAATACTTAATTGGGTATTAGGGAAATAATCTCTTAGAGTGTTAGGGTAAGTGGGCAATCTCTTAGTGTTTGGGTAAGTGGGCAATTTTTTAGCTAAAATTAGGTAAATGATCATTTCCTCTTTAAAAAATTACTTATTGTTTAAGGAAAACCAAAATTGGGAGAGCATTGAGTCGTACTTTCATTGATAATATGGGTCTCTTCTTTATATAGAGGATTACAAGACATAGAATCAGAGTTGTACAAGAAAAGATAATCGTTCAATTAATCGGATATCTATGAATATCTCCGAGAATATCTCTAATTCAAAACCCTATTTCAACTAGGTCAAGTAATCTAGAGTTTGGGTCAGACACATATTCTGGATTTACTTGAACACTCACCCTTGTGTCGCCCAAACGTAGTGCTCCTCTCGTTGCCTCATTAAAAACCTTGTCGAGTAACAAAAACCCTGTGGGACAAAAATAATCTCGCTATCAAACAGGAAAAAGAGCGCAACACACCCTTGACGTTTCAAGACCATATATGTAGACATCTCCCCCTTATGTCTGCATCTCCCCTTGATGACTACGGTCATGGGAATTCTGATAACTTCCACAAACGATGCTACCAAAATGTTTCTCGAAAGTGGAATTTAAGCAATGACTTAATGAGCAAGTCTGCCACACTGTCCTCAGATCGAACCTAGTTCACTTTGATCTTGAGAGAGTCTGTTGTTGCTGATTATACTTGGTGTTGTCGCTTTTGATGTAGCCTTGCTTATTTGTTCAAAACAAGCAACATTATCCTAAATGCTTGTAGACTCATCTGTGGTAGACTTCAACCCACAATTGTTCGAACATGCGTAACTATGGATCCAATCCATATACATTCATGAACCACTTCGTGAAGAGTAACAAACTCTGCATTGTTCGAAGATATAGCGACTAGGGTCTATTATGTAGGCCTCCAAGATATCACGGTCTTTACCCATGGTGGACACTTAACCAGTTTGTGAATGACCTTTGTGTGGGTCAGAGAGATACCCAACATCAGCAAAACCTTCCAAGACACATGTCGTTTTGGGATAGGGATAGTGAACTAGGCCAGTGTTGGAGGCGTTCCTGGTGTGTGATGGGTCCGAATCCATCATCTCTCTGTAGGGATAGAACAAGCTCATATCAATCGTACATCTCAAGTACAGAAATATATCATTTACACCAATCTAATGGCATCGCGTTGGCGCAAAGCTATATCTAGCTAACAAGTTCGTGGCAAATGAGATGTCCGGTCTTGTGCATTGAGCTAAGTACAATAATGCGCTATTGTACTCAAGTAAGACACTTCTACCTCAAGCACATTTTCGTCATATCCTTCGAACGAGAAGGATCCTTTTTCAGGTCAAGACTACGAATGATCATGGGGGTGTTTGAAGGTTTGACCTTGTCAAAATGCTTAAGCATCTATCAACACGATGCTCAAGTTCCAAACCAAGACATAATCATGTTCTCCAAAAAACAATCATCTCAAAATATGATTTCAAGTGTTCAGCGGTTTCCCTTAACTCTTTAAGGGCTTCCAATGAAGTTCATGTCCAACATGAACTGCGATAGAATACGAAACTTGTTATGGAAATGCGCGGGCATATCCCTTTCCAATAAAGTAGTCACTTTAGTCAGCATTTCAACCCTATTGTAAATGCGCTCCGTGGTCTAGAGGCACTGAGCCACTTGACTTAGGTAAATGAAGTTCACCATGAACCTTCATATACATTCCATATCTAAATCCCCATAGAGATACGTAGTGACCACATTTGTAAGCTACATGATCAACTATTCAAAACTACCAAACTAACAGGGTAGTGGAGTGTAGTGACATCCATTACGAGAGAATATGTCTCGACATCTATTACGAGAGAATATGTCTCATCATAGTCGATTACAGGGCGTTTTGTGAGAAGCCTTGCGCTATAAGGCGAGATTACCATCTCTTTTTCTCACCACGTTTTATAACGAAGACCCATTAGTCAACAGGTTTTATGTTAGGAGGTGTTGGCATCATTGGCTCAAAAACCATCATCTTCATTAGAGAATCTATCTTAACCTGGATCGCATCTTTCCATTTAGGCCAATTTTCTCTCTACGTTGGCATTCATTCATCAACGGAGCGTGGTTCGATATCATCGTACCAAACAAACTCATGCGCAACTACATCATCAATTATGATGGAATTTATATCTCACGTCTCATGTACACTAGTGTAATTTTCAAAGAGATCTATATTCTCAAGAATAGATTCTAACGTTGAGGCGTCCCCCAACGATAACCATAATCCGGAAGATTCTCATGAGACAGATTTTGAGTGTCGATGATCTAAGGAATGGGTTGTGCCAAAGTATCCTTGGAACCCACGGGCCTCCTATGCATCCTAGCTGGGGCCATGACCTATAACACCAGAGTGCCACTCTCTTTGGCGTGCGCGCCATGCCTAGCTCCATGTAGGGTGGTGCTACGTTCTCTCGTAGGGACGTCATTCCTTGCAGGCATAATTGCAGCAGATGAGTGACCTCGTCACTTTAACAGGGATCAGGATGAGACATAGTGGGGGCAGGCCATGACAATTCCTGTCGTTCCTGCAGAACATTCTTGTTCCTATCTCCCTCTAACGACGGGAAGATTGTCTCATCAAAGTGACAACCCACAAATCTAGAGGTAAGGAGATCGCCTTGCAAGGGCATTAAGTGGCGGACGCTTGTTGGAGTCTCAAATCCAAAGTAGTTACTCATTCGTCTGTAAGGATCCATCATAGAGTGCAGAGGCTGTACAATTGGCACATAAATGACACACTCAAAGATGGATAAGTATGATACTTGTACCTAGTCATTAGCTGTAACAAAGGTAGATTGAGTGGCGGTGGGTCGTAGATGAATTAGCATACCTGCATGTGATATTGCATCACCCTAAGCGGATATAAGGATATTAGTGCGCATTAGCAAATTCGGGCTACCATCATAGTCGTTTCTGCTAGACCATTTGGGTATGTACATGAGAATATGATGTCCAACATCAGTCCCAGTGATATGCAATAACCAATGAAAGTCTTCGATATAAACTCTCTAGCGATGTCAAATCTAATTGACTGAATAGATGATCCAGGGAGTGAGCCCGTTGTCATAGAATATGTGCTAGGAGAGTAGCATAAGCAGCATTACAAGTGGACAATGGCACAATACTTGACCAGCGTGTTTGCTTGTCAACCAACATTATGAGATATTTAAACGTCCACAGGTTGGTTGAATCAATCCACAGAATCCAAGGACAGAATCCCTTGGATTTTATGTAAGAACAGAATGAGTATTTTCATATCTTTTACATAGGACTGTCTCAGTCCTAAATTCTCTAAGGAACGGGCTTTGTAAAACAAGCGAGAGGCTTTAGAAGTAACCAATGAGGATTTTGGTTAGGCTTGAGCGCCTGAAATTCTATTTGAAGCAAAGTTGGTGATTGCAGCATCACTTGGGGTGCCATCACCATGTGAGTCATCCATGGTATCATGGATAGGGACTGTGTCAGCCCTATGCTGGTGGTGGACGGCGACGGTGCCCTAGGCGGCGGCGGCGGTCATACTTAATCAAGGAATCAACCTTTAATTCGTGCTTCATTTCTCTCAAAAAATGGATGTCCGTGTGAAGTCTTTCGTAGATGGATCATCATATCATTACTAGGATGACCTATCATGTCATGACAAAGCTAATATGTGTCTAAATCCAAAAGATCTTATCTCATAACTTTATTGGATTTGTCCACTAGAGAGACACATATACTTCTCTAATATGCGCCTTTGTTAACAATAGTTAGAGGTATTGCAAAGGAACTCATTTCCGTTCTCTACATGCGTTTTCGCATGGAATCCGTTAGCTATTCATAGGTGCAATTTTCCCTAGGAGCGTAGAGACTTTCTGTGACAGTAATCAAGGTGCCATTTGGCAAGGGGAACTAAGGTTATTCCATGTCCTTGAATTAATACTGATGGCCCAGCCATCTTAGTCAAAAACTAATATGCTCGCAATCAAAATGGAGTCATAATGAAAAGAACCCGAAATTTTATTCATAAGCCAATAGAGTACATCATTGTCTCTTAACCATTAGGAGAATCAAATCCAAATGCTAGTTAATGCAAAACAAAGGTTGTTGTTTGACTTCTTTCGGTAACTCCAAAATAAATATGACCAAGTGTGTAGAGAGATGTAGGTGGATCAAGGCTCACTTAAGTACCACTGATCTCAAAACCTTCCTAACATCATACTTATTTTGGATGAGCCTATGTGAAGAAAAACTAAACCAATGACATTTACTACAAAGTATATGACAATTGCCTATTACAACTCTTAGAAAAATAATGACTTAAACAAAATTGACGATCTATTGATCTCAGCCAGATTTGTAGTCTTCAACCCTTCACTCTAGATCATCTTCTTGATCTTCTTGTTCCACATAGTAGGCTTCTCTTGCTTCACAATACGTTTTGTAGGAGGTGACAATTTCTTCACGAGCTTACAAATGTGTGTCCAATGACCGGATACTCCACATCGAGAACATACATCTCTTTACTCAGACTCCATTGATTGAGGCGCTTTGAAAGAGTCATTTAGATGGCTCTTAGTATTGGTGGCGCCACCAACATGGCCAGAGGTGTTGCCTCCCTCTCTCTTTCCACGTTGACTTCTTCGATTCCGTGTTCGCCTATTTTGGCGGTTACCTTCCCAAGTAGAGCTATTATATGGACCAGAACGTTCAGAAGTATCCCTAAAATTAGGGATTTGCTCTTGGCGCCCTCTCTTAGGGGCGCGACTATATTTGGATTCAGGAATACGCTATGTTTCCACGGATCTCAAATTATAGTTCTTCACAAGGATGCTGTCATGCTTTTCAGCAACATTCATAGCTCCAATGAGCTCATGAAACCTTGTGATTCGTCCTGCAGTAACATCGATTCTATAGTTCTTAGCAACCATCAATGCAGAGACGGGGAAGGTAGAAAGAGTCTTCTCAATCAACATCGCATATGTGATCTCTTTACCACAGAATTCCATTAAGGATTTAATGCAAAGTGCTTCCGAGTTGTAATCAAGGACTGACTTGAAATCACAAAAGCGAAGGTTATTCCTTCTCACTTCTAGGTAAAGAAGCAGGGAGTCACGGACATTGCCAAATCTTTCTTCGAGTGAGAACGATAACCTTCTGGGGTCTTCTTCATTCATACACTCATACTGGAGCGAATCATCCATATGACTAGTCATTAGGATGATGGCTTACGCCTTATTTGCCTCTAAGGCTACTCTATTTGCTTCCAAACTTTGAGCTTGCTCAATAGTTAACACGTCCTGGCTAGGCTTGAGAATCGTATCTAGGATTCTATTGGCCTTGAGATGCTAGCAGACATCACGAACCCACCTTTGATATCCAGAGCCAGTTGTTCCCAATGGAGCAAAGTCCAATTTGTTCAGGTTACTCATCCTAAAAGAGAACAAGAAAAAGGGTTAGTTTCGGAGCAGAAAAAGCTACCACGAAAACATATAAAATTTCTGAGCGTAATCGCCTCCAAAAGATATTGGATTAGATCGAAACAATGACGTAAGTGGTCGATCATAAATTCTCTACAAACTCTAAGTTTGGAGATCTCAACAAGCTCCAAGCTTGGAGTGAGCACGAACCCCCACAGTTCGACTTAATTAGGTCTCCCCTATGATGAAGAAAGGGTGGTAGAAGAAGGGAGTTTGCAAGTCCCCGAGAAAAAGAATAAAAATTTCAAAAACGGAAACTTTTAGTAAAAATTACCTCGAAATAGGTCACTGGAAAATTTGGTCTGAAAAGTCACCGGAAAAAACTCGCAGTAAAACTCATCGGCACTGACGTGGCTCCGGACTGCTGACATGGCAATGGGCTGCTTCTGTGGGCCTATGGGCTTGGTCTTGGGCTTCTGGGCTGCCTTCTTTTCCTTTCCCTTTTTTTTCTCTTTTGTTCCGGTTTTCTGTAGGAAATCCAGTCAACCGGTTCAATATCTTTTATGAGGGGCTTTTGAGATTTTCTTCCTGTTCCTGAATCCTAAGATCGATATGTTACTGGTGGCAAAATTTGGTAGCAATTGGAGGTTCGAAAGGTGGTGAACATGTGGAATATTTGTTGAGAGTTGTTTGGAGCTTCCGGTAGCCGGTTAGGTAGGTTTCCTGCCGGTCCTGATGGTTCTGCTGCCTGTTCTGGATTCCTATGGTCAAGGGCTTCAAGTTGTGTGGCAGAGGCAGAAAATGGTTGAAGGTTTTGTATTCGGATTTAAGGTTTTAGCTTCTTGATTCAGGGTTTGGCTATTTGTTTCAGGATTAGAGCTTCGTGCTGATAACGTGTTTAAGGAAAACCAAAATTGTGAGAGAATTGAGCCATATTTTCATTGATAATAGGGGCCTCTTTATATAGAGGATTACAAGACATAGAATCAGAGTTGTACATGGAAAGATAATCGTTCAATTAATCGGATATCTATGAATATCTCTGAGAATATCTCTAATTCAAAACCCTATTTCAAATAGGTCAAGTAACCTAGGGTTTGGATCACACACATATTCTAGATTTACTTGAACACTTATCACTTTTTATCAACCAGTTTTTTTTTTCCTGAATCGAAGAAAAGAAAATTATAATGAAGAATCTTTTTCACAACTTATAGCCGGTCGATCAAAGAAATGAGCATTATAAGATGAAAGGGGTAGGGAATGTCTCCAAGCATTGACAGTAGAATTGTGTCATGTATTAGCAATGGCATCAGCAAAGAAATTGGCTTCGCTTGATGCGTCTGATGCTTAAATTTAAGAGCTGATTTGATGACTAAAGAATATCTTTAAGGATGAATTTGATCCGCCAAAGGGGAGAAATGGTTCCGAGGAAGCTATCAATCAAAAGTTTTGAATCTCCTTCAACTTCCAAATTTGTGAATCCATTGCAGCATGAAGTCCAACTCTTAAAGCTAGAGCTTCAAATGTCACGACACTATTTAAGCCTATATTTTTAGAGGCAGCAAGAATTGGATTACCACGTTCATCTCTAAATATAAAACCATCAGCACTAAGATGATTAGATTTAACATATCCATCAAAATTTAATTTTAAGAAACCTGAAACAGGAGGATGTGATTTGATCATTTCTCTATATTTGATTCTCTTTATAGGAGGGCCATTAAAAAATTTATAATTAGAGAATAAGGTGGAGGCTAAGTACATTATTATCTAAATATCTAGGATCCTTTTTGGTGTTACTAAAAATGACATTGTCTCTATTAATTCAAATGCTCTAAAGGGTACATAAAGCAATAGAAGGATCATTGAATTTAGAAAGCAAATCCAACCAGTCAATAAAGGACTTAGTCCAGTTGGTTAGGTCTAAATTAGGGAAAAAAGCTTTCCAACCTGAAGAGAGAAACTAAATTCAAAAAACAGGTGCTTAATTGATTCAAGTGTATTATGACAAATAGGGCAAGATCTATCGATACTAAAATTGGAATGAATATTTATTAAAATAAAAAAATTGGAATGAATATTGTCTCTCTAGTTTCTCTTCCTGATTAATTGCCAACTAAAGATTTTGATCTTAGGTGGTAGGTAGCATTTCCACATAAGGTTAGATCTAGAGTGAACTTAATTTTGCAAATTAGTTTTGATATTCAAGGGATGGATAAGTCATCAACGCTGATCGAATCATGAAACTTCCTAAAATTACCTTCACTATATACATTAGGAAGTGTATTATTTATTTTTCACAAGTTTTGTAAATTTTTTTTTAAGGAAGCGAAATAAGGGCTGATTCTTCGTCCTTATTTGAAATCTTATTCAACCAATACTTTGTAAATTATTATTTAATTTTACCAAGTTTAAATTTGAATATGTTCATGAAAATCCAGAATATGTGTCTGACCCTAACTCTATGTTACATTGTTACTTGACATAGTTGTAATAGAGTTTTGAATTAGAGATATTCTCGGAGATATTCATAGATATCCGATTAATTGTACGATTATCTTTCCTTATACAACTCTGATTCTATGTCTTGTAATCCTCTATATAAAGAGACCTCTATTATCAATGAAAACACGACTCAATTCTCTCCTAATTCAGTTTTCCTTAAACATAATCAAATTTCATTTAGCATGTAAGACGTTGCCGTAATTCTCCACTGTTTATGGCGAATGATAATTTTTTTTAATGTTTCTCTTCTACAAATTAATGAACTAAGCGCATCCAAGCATTCAACTTGAAATATTTAATCATCTCAAAAAACCGTTTCTTTAATATATAAAGGCCTTGTTTGGATTGCTTTGCTTTTAAAAAAAAATCAGCTTTTGTTTAAAATATTTGGTAAACAGATAAAAAGCAGCTTTAATTGAAAGTTATAGGTCACTAGAAGCTGTTGTGGATCAAAACACGCTCTGAAGTTGTTTTATGTACTGATAACACTTTTAAAAATATTATTTACCAAATACAAAACTGTTTTAATTCACAATTGATTATTCTCACAACATAGTAGCAACAGTTTTTTTTTAAAGTCACAGCAATCTCAAACTAGCTCAAAGTATTTAGAATTTTGTTTTATTGTTAAAGAAAAATAAATTAACAGACGTTGGACGTGTGTGTATCGGTGTATATCCTGATCATGTTCCTATTTCCATGGGGAATTCTCCTCAGTGTGTTCAAATTCAAAGGGTTGAATTGAATATTGAATATGGCAGAGACCAGCACGTTGAGTATTGAGTGTTCATGACTGCACCTCACGTTGTTAGTTTCAAACTTTACAAAATAAAAATGACCAGAAAAACAAGTTCACAAAACAGAATATCATACCTCCATTCTTGGTCACATTACACTTCAAAGAGCCACAAATGTTTCAGAAAAGCTGAACACTAGGTGTAAGATAACTCTCTTACTTTAGAGTGACTAAAAGATGCTAAGTAATTTCAAACCAAAAAGGAATAACTTAAGGGGGGGATAAAGATGTCACTAAAATAATGTGCCTCTTGGATTCAAATCTGTGGCCTCCAGGAATATGTTACGTTCCAATTAAGCTAAGTTTAAAGAAGGGTGTCTTATAGAAGAAACAGAGGGATCATCAAAGTAGGAAAGGAGAAAGAATGAACATTATTTTGAAGAGTCATCTTACTAGAGAGTCTATTGACTCTAGATCTGTGATTTGTTAGGCAAATCCAAGTGGCAAATAGGAGACATAATAAGGCACCAAATTCTAATGGACCCATACATTAGAATCTTTGGGCATAAGAAGCAATATGCTTGTTGAGGTCGGCACATCATGATGCAAAATTGGGGGGTCATCTAGCCCGTTTCTATATAGAAAAGTACAAGAAAAGGACTTTTATGACACAAACAAAGCAAGAAAATGACACTATGCACGTCAAGATCCTATAACTTTCTACTGACTAAATACATAATGATCAAATAAAATTTTGAAAATACGGTTTCACAGGATTAATAATTTTCTAGAACAGTGTTAGATACTATTATTTTATATAGTTCCAAGTCTCATGTAAATAAAGAAATATCATTACAGTGTAGACTATTTTCTTTTATATTTATATATTATAAAATTAAGATCGGTATAATTCGAACTTGAGACCCTAGGTACAAAACACAAGGACTGGAATCAGAGCAAAGGGTTGATCACCGTTTTAGCTAGAACTACCCACTAAACCGACCCGCTCAGTGATAGAATTTCAGTACTACAATTGAAATCGATGATATCAGTTGACCGCAAATATAGTCACTTCCAAGTTCCAACTACATTTTGTGCAACCGAAGAGAAAATACAGAGATCAATCAACAATTACATCATCAGTTTGTTTAAGCCAAACGAACAATCTATCCAGCCAAAACTGATAAACATTTGATCAAGGCAAACTATAGATAATTCAATTTACAATTAGAATTGAGTCATACATTCACAATAAGAAGTTGAGAACAACACCAAAAGCAAGAACGAGACGAGCTGCGAATTTCAAATTGTCCACATGCCCTTCACCATGACTTATCTAACGCATACATGTGAATATGCAGTTTCTCTCAAAATACATAAACTTCAAAAATTAAAAATTAATCCCCAAATTAGCCCCAATTTTAGATCACAGATTAAAATAAAAACCAAAAAAGAAAAGAAAAGAAAAAACGTAGAGAGTTCGTTCATTCACTTTCTCACAGTTTACGTCTCAGTGTCTGTCTTTAATGGCGAGGACGGCGTTCTTCAATTCCACAATTCTTGACGTTCTCTCCACCTCTACCTCCCCCTCCTCCTCCTCCTCTTAACTCCCCGATTCCCGAGGCGCCCCAATCTCCTTCGATCCTTCAATCCTTCTTCTTCTTCTTCCGAGGTTCGTCCCTGCTCTCAGCTTCATCGCACTTCCGATTTCTGCTGATGCTTTTTTTTTTTTTCATCTGCGGCACATTTTTCCGGGAAAATCAGATGCCGGAATGTCGAAGGTGGATTCTTTGAGATTTTGACTTCCGATACTGTTGGATTGCTGCTTGTTACTTTGCATCGACTGTTTTTTTTTTTTTTTCACAATTTGGTGTTGCGTTTGTGATGGATCTAATTGGGAATCGTCGTGATTCGGCTCAATTTGATTCTGGAAATGAATTAGCTTTTGATTTTTGTGTGGTAAGAGTAGCTCTGGTGTTTGATTATCTGAATTGCTATTCAAATCTGGGATCAGCTTGGGAGAATTTTTTAGTCTTTGTTCATGTCTCTGTAGATTATTTTGAAGTGTTAGACTGCTGATTGTTGTTGTGATTTTAGTTTGTTGTGTTTTCGATTAACATTTGCGAAATTGGTGTGAGTAATGGGGTTGGTTTACTTGAAATGAGAATGTTTCGAGTTTATTTTCTGTTGTTTTGTGTTGTGCAAAGATTTTGTGTTGTTGTTTATGGATGGAACTACTGGTGTCTAATATTTGTGTGTGCGCACTGGTTTGTGAAGACTGGGCAGTGAAGAATCTAGGGATCGATTGGGAGATATAGGTTAAGATGAGTGCCGCCAAAGGTGATAGGAAGGCGACTCTTGACGCCGCCTCATGGCTGTTCAATGTGGTTACATCTGTTGGAATAATCATTGTCAATAAATCATTGATGGCTACGCATGGTTTCAGTTTCGGTACGTTATCTGTGCTACATGATCTTCTTCATTTTCATTGCCGATCTAATCGTTTTTGCCTGAAGCTTTTCATCCTTTGATGCCGTGTAAACTGTAATCATCCATCCTCTTTCCCCAAGTAAATGTAAAGATGTAGGGGGATGCCAGAGCCATAATTGTCTTAATGATATATTACTTGTACAAACCATTGAGTAAGGACTGTAAGGGGGAGGATTGGGGAAAGAGGGTACATGAGCGGCAAGCTCGTTTGGAAGAAAATGTGAATATGGCAATAAACAGTTCAATCAATCTGTACATTTCCACATTATTTGAGTAGCAGTTTAAAATTGTGTAGACATAACTGATGAAATCCAGTGATGGTTGAAGTAAATATATCTTCATATGTCTTAGTAATGGACAGATAAACTTATAAACAGTTAATTGGGTAACTTGAATTTGAAACTAACCTTGCATAACTTTATAGTTGTCAGATACATTGCATAAATTTGACTAATGAGGTTATATATGATAAAAAAAAACATATAGGATGGGCACTACACACTACATACACAGCGAAAGGACAAATATAAACTAAGGACTTAAACATGGATTGGCAGGATGATATGTTATGTAACAGTTATGCTGATAAGTCTCCAAACACTAGTTACCATCGAACAATTCTATTTGAGTTCTTACATCGTAGTTGTAACTTGTAAGGTTAGTTTATGATATAAACATTTGGTAAACCGAGTGGGCTAAAAAGAGACCTGATTATGTAGTACTAGCTATCTATGCACTTGAGTTCCTTTCCTCAATTAGAAAAAAGTCCACCATTTATTTGTTGAAAGAAAAATTTAGTCACAAGAATGTCTGGGTAGGAGTAAGATATTATTTAACCTGGGGACATATCTATGTGTTATAGACATAACTGCCTTCTACTATTGTCCATGATTCATAGTCTAATAAAGTGCTGCTTCAAAAAAATAGAAAAGATGGAGACTTTTATTTTAGGGACAAATTTCCTGAAGAAATTCATACATCCTGACATTTTCTCTATATGCTGCAGCCACAACGTTAACGGGTCTGCATTTTGCCACAACAACCTTATTGACACTTGTCCTTAAGTGGCTGGGATACATCCAGCCTTCCCAGTTACCACTGCCTGAGCTTTTGAAGTTTGTTTTATTTGCAAATTTCTCCATAGTTGGGATGAATGTGAGCTTAATGTGGAACTCTGTTGGATTCTATCAGGTGTGTGGTCATGAACTAGTAAATACGTATTCTGTTTTTGTTATATAGTTCTAATAATTTTCATGTTCTTTTATTTTCAAAATTTATTTTCAGATCGCGAAGCTGACTATGATCCCAGTATCATGTTTTCTAGAGGTTGTCTTGGACAAGGTCCGATACTCAAGGGATACGAAGCTTAGCATAACATTGGTTCTTCTTGGTGTTGCAGTTTGTACTGTTACTGATGTGAGTGTTAATGCCAAGGGTTTTATAGCTGCTTTAGTGGCAGTTTGGAGCACTGCCCTACAACAGTATGTAAGTAGCTTGTAAACTTAATTCATGATCATATGTACTGCATGAGGATGGAATGGGTTAGGGGTCATTAAGAGTGACTCCTTGCCTCCTAGGGCTGCACAGATCCAGTTTCAACTTAACTGAAGTTTCTTATTTGTATCTGTTATTTCAATTTGTATCACGTCATAAATGTTAACATCCTTCAACAACCTAAAGATAATATAATAGGCATCCTGTTTTTAAGTGGTTGGGCCTGGGAGATATGTATATCAGGTCAATCTGTTCTCAATATGTAATATCCCAACGAAGGATTGAATTGAACCATGTTGTCCAAGCCCCAAGCTACAGTTGCTTGACATTTTTCAATATCTATGTTTCTGCAGTACGTGCACCATCTTCAACGGAAGTATTCTCTTAGTTCTTTCAACCTATTGGGACATACTGCACCAGTACAGGCTGCATCTTTGCTGATATTAGGTCCCTTCGTGGACTTCTGGTTGACAAGGCAAAACAGTTTATGCATATGACTATCATTTTGTATCAGTGGTGAGTTCAATACGATAATTGTATTTTCCTAGATTGCATGCCTTCACACACACACACACACACACACACACATATATATTATATATGGCTACTCTCATCTAGCCTTTACATGTGTGTGTGTGTGTGTGTGTGTGTGTGTGTCAGTACTCAGTAGTATCCTTTCAATTTTTCATGCTCATTTGCATATGTTTGTTTGTTTGTTAAGTTCAACTACTTTTCCCGAACACATCCCTCATATGTTTGTAAGTGTCAATATGAATCTTCAACTTTTTACTTTCCAAATAGTGCTGGTCTAATCAGGTTGGTTATTTAGATTTATTGCATTCCACGACAAGTCTGCATCTCCATATATTTAATATTTAAGTAATTCTATTTGCTAGATGAATTATTGTTTCAGTTTATAATGTTACCCCGTTTATGGTGTCAAGCACTACATACTTTGATTTGAACTTCATGATATTTTCTGTCTATTCAATGGACAATGGGCAGCTCTAATCTGGTGAACCTGAAACTTTGTTCTCTACAGATTCCATGAGAATTTTGTGGTGACAAATCAATTAGTTTGGCATTATTATTTATTAGGAAAGAAAACTACCTTTCCTGTCTCTTAATTGTATCAACCAGTAGGGAGCCAATCCATATCAGTGCACAAAACCATTTGCCACCTCAAGCCACCAGTAGTGCATGAATCCTTATCTTGGCCTTTCACAATCTTGAGAAAAACCTTTTCTATTACAAAACCTTCATATATAGAATTCTGTTTCTCCTATGAAATAACAATGTGCAGATGTGCAACTTTCTCATCTTTGGTTTCTTCATCATTCATCATGTGGACCGAGATAGGATAGTCTTTCAACAAATAAAGCTGTTATGTCTATGAGCATAAATGCATATACATTCTTGCCTATAGCTACCTGTGACTTGTACCATTATTGATTTGGGCTGATATTGTCTTCTGCAGTCATTGATTCTCCTATCTTGCACCATTGCGGTAGGAACCAACCTCAGCCAGTTCATATGCATCGGCAGATTTACTGCTGTGTCATTTCAAGTCCTGGGCCATATGAAGACGATTCTAGTCTTGATCTTAGGATTCATATTCTTTGGGAAAGAGGGTCTCAATCATCAAGTAATTTTAGGTATGTTCATTGCAATCATGGGAATGATATGGTATGGCAATGCCTCATCCAAACCAGGAGGCAAGGAGCGTCGTTCCGCTCCAAGCAAATCCCAGAAGAAAGGCACTGTATCAGAGTCCTCTGAAGTGGATGACAAGGTATAGAATATCCGAAAAGGCTGTGCCTACAGTGGGAGAAAATGGAATGAAATAGAGAGCATATTAGGTCAGCTGATTCATATCTACAAGGCAAATCCCTCAATTTTTACACTCTTTTTTTTTTTTTTCTCCATATTTGATATTTGTATTCTTGAGTTTACCAAAGGGAAAGATAAAAGTTGTATGGTGTAAAAGTTCCCTTGTACCACTATAATTTTTTAATATTAACTTATTATAAAATCAATTTCAGAGACCATCCAAGTCCTCCACCCCACCCTATTTGCTTGAATTCTAAAGCGCTTTCTCCTAATGAGAGCTAGTTCTAACAGTTCATTTGATACAACCAATTATATACACTTGTTTCTATTTCTTTTATCACGTGATTCAGTCTCATGTGTTTCCGTCTTATAATTGTATACAACCAGTGATAGGATCCTATTTTTCCTGGGCATAATGAAATCCTACTCTATTGATTCTAGTTTGGCCTCAGCTATAATGAAGTGTCTATGCACGTGAGACATGTAATGAATTCCAATTTACCAGATCTTGGACTTGAAGAAGTTGTGCTGTATATATCATCATTCATGAGCACAGAGCAATTAAAAGAGCATATTAAATTCCTGATATACATGTTGGGTGGATTTACCATATATGAAAACCCAGAATTATTGAAGCTCCGTCCCTTCTTTCAGCTTCACTCTTTTGTGGTCCCAATTCACATCTAGATCTGGCTATTTGGCAACACCCTCCATAAACAAAGACTATACTACTGTTAAGGCCAGAACCTGTATTAAAATATTGTGGATTTGAGATATGGGGAATGATATGTTTCATTAAATTCATATATTCTTTATTGGAAAATTTATTTATATCCTGCATTGCATTTCCTTAGAGCCACAGCCACCTGGGCTTTCTATTTAAAGTATTAAAATCTGTGGGAAAATCTCCCGAGTATCAGATGCAGAGTATAAGACTATGTTCTCTGGTCAAAGTTCATGCATAAAGGCAAGTATAACAGCATTGAAATGAAAATTGAAAAGAGAGCATTTCCAGCCTTTATGTGATTGTGTTAATGTTAGCTCTTCACCAACTCCACTGTTGCTCGTAATGGAGTGCAGTGCAGCTAATGCTGGATTGAATTTTGAGGAAAATGGAAGACTTTTCTGCTTAACAACTAGTCAACTAGTTAGGTACTGTAATTGCAAAGCATAGGGAGCCACATGTGTTTTTGGGACACGGTTGTCAAATGATGTTGATGAGTTTGTGTAAAGTGGGAAACTAAATGATAGTCTAGTGATAAATTAGAACTCAGAAGGAGCTCCATTCTAGGTTGTAAGTTTATGAGTACCTTAGAGCAAGTTTATCCGTTGGGTCACCTACCATTCATTACTTTTTAGTGTATATTTTTATTATCTGAGTCACGAAATACACTGTGCCCGTGACCCAGGACACGAAATACACTGTGCTAAAAACCCAGAGGGTGAAATTAACACTAAAAAGCAGTGAATAGTGGGTGGCTTGGTGACACAATGAGTGAACTTGCTTTTAGTATTTGCCCTTATCTTCGTACAATCGTTGCACATGCGATTTGAACACTTTTACTTTGACATTCACTTTGAATTTGCTCCCAAGTCCCAACTTAAAATTCGATCTAGTAGTGTGAATACCCTTTAGACCAGAAACCCTAAACCAATCGCTCACCACCATTTTCTCCTTCGTCTAGATCGCCCGGACAGAAATTTTATCAACTGATTCGACCGGTTGCATCCTTGTGAGTGTTGGAATGTACTCACAGCCATGATTAACCAAAACTAATGTGACAGCCACTAAAGTCATTGTTGGAGTCATTGTAAAAGTGAAAAGTACCCAAGCTTCATATAGAGCGGCTGCAAACAATAGAATATTCATGAGTTACATTTAAAAAATAGAAATTTGCGCGTGATTGTTGAATAATACCAAATACTTTATAAATGAGGAAGGAATAGATAGTGAGAATTTCTTTGAATTTATATACCCTCAATTAAGTCACACGTATCAAGTAAATTTAAATATTTTTATGTTTTTAATGATTCAAATTTAAAGTTCTAAAATTACAAACTATGTCAAATCTGAGAGTAGATGTAATGTGACAAGATTGCAATTTCTGACTTAGACCCTTTTGAATTGTATATATTGAGCTCTAAATATCCAAGAAAAAATTGGTCATGCTTTTACAATTTATCTGATGAGGCGTTTTGCTGCATGCTATATTTGACTATGATTGAGACCCCTTTTGAATCATATGGTCTTTGAAGCATGGACACAAATGACAAAAGCTCATAAATTGAAGAGAAAACAAGTTTAGCTGTATCTCTCTCTTAATTTGGCGCAGCTGGGCTTGCTTAGATAGTTCATCATTATTGAAGGGCCACCCCCAATCAAACCCAAAATTTTCTCTCTATAATAATTTGGCGGAGGGGTCACTCCTCTCGTGTGGCATGAGGGTTTTTTCATTCTCATCTTCCAATTCGTACTTTGTGTTTTTTTTATAGGAGAAAAGAGAGACATAGAAAAAGAAATTGGGACCTATTCATTACTTGATGACCCTCATCTTTCTCCAACCAAACATACATAATCACAAACTAATCATCATATAATCTTCATTAACTCCAATTAATGGATTTTGCTTTTAGATCATTGAAGCTATTACTTAACTTTTGTCCCCTTTGAACTTTGTTTTGCATTTTATTTGTCTTTTCTAATGATTGAATGGTTTATTTAGTAGATAACAGCTTGATCACCAAATGATGTTCATATTTCTTTAGTATATTCGATTTTCTTTAGTTCTGACTTATGAGTGATTGCTATAATCTCCTCAGCAAACAAGAAATTGTTTGTTGTGTTGAAAATGAAAAATGTTAGTTGAGAAAGTTATTAGCAATTGCTAGGAAAATCTGAAATGTGTTGACTGACGTAATGATGTGTACAAAGGTGAAAGGATAGACCAACTCAAAATTGCTACAGATTACCTCTATAACATTATAAGCATTTTTAACATTCTCAAGAGCGAGTCAATCACAAGTTCACAATTAAATTTAGTGACACATTAGTGTGTTTAGGAAATTTAATCCTTCCTCTCTGTTTCTTAAATTTCATAACAATTATAATTAGAATAAAAAACAATCATTCATCCATGAGTCAAACTCACAATCTTTGACTTATAAAAAGATTTTTTATGTCATAGATCGAATGACTATCCGCTGTTTACTTCTTTTCTTATCACACCATTAATTCACTAACTATTTCAGGCAAACAAAACTCATTAAGAGAATTGTTATGTCACGGATCGAATGACCATCCGATGTTACTTCTTTGCTTATCACACCATTAATTCACTAACTATTTCAAGCAAACAAAGCTCACATTGTTAGTGGGGCCCTGCGGACCTAAACAATAATTGTTACGTGTTTGTGCACGTGTGGGGCTGCTTCTCTTAATTTTCCCATCTTTAAATTTCTGTGTCGTGCGCACTCGTGCGAACCACACCCGCCGCTCATGTTAGCAATTACCCCGCCCTCCCTCTTAAGCCAAACAGTAACCAAACGCTCAGATCCGAACAGTAAATATTAGGTAGTAAACAGTAAAATGCACCTGTCCCCCTCTCTCAATTCTCCATGGCTTGCTTAGCTAGCGTAACAGTGACAGGCTGGCCAACCTGTCGGTGACGCTGGGGTCAAACCCACCCCCTCCCATTGGTCCACGTCACCACCACAGACATCAGCACGTGTTGATCGCTCCTCCTGGGTCCCTTTCCCTCCAAATCAAGCCCCCATCATTTTTTTTTTTTCCCTCGATTATCATTTCCTTTTTTTCTTTTTCTTTTTCTTTTTTTGATAATAATTCATTTCCTTTTTTCCAATTAAAAAAAAAAAAAAAATCCTCTCCTCCATTTTCAGTGCCGATTGGATGAGAAGCTCATAACACCCGGGCCCCACCTCCATGCCCACCTGGCCCCACTTGAATGAAAACGACGCATGACTTGTGGGCCCTGGATTACCCAGAGAGAGAGAAGAGCGTGTGATAGCGACAGACTGATCATGAGGAAGAATTTGCTCAAGTGACAGCTACAAAAAATATTACACGGACTCTCACTCGCGAACGGTTAAACGACACGTCGTGTGAGAGAAGCTCCGTTCGTGCGTGGCTTTGACGCGCGGGGGAGCGACGGTGAGGGAGGTTTTGGAGTTTTGCTGTGTGTCAGTCTGTTTTGGTTAAATTCGGATGTCGTTAGCGGAAGTTAAAAAAGTTACTTCCTTGCTGTGGTGGGGAAGGAGACAAAAGTAACTATGGTAACTGACTGGTATCTGGTTTGGGAAAATTTTACTGGTTTTCAGCTTTGCTTTTTCGCTTCGGCCACGGCCGCCACGCAACCGTGTTTTGTTTGCTTTCATTATAGAAGAAACGGAAAAGGGAAAGGGAAAGGAGAGATTTTGGGGAGCTAAATATAGAAAATGATGTAGAGATTGTCACTTTTACATTCTACTGATTATACTTGTGAAAGAGATTGAGAAATTTTTTTGTGGTGATCAAGATGGTCTTGCATGATGTAAGCAGAAAATTTGGCGATTAAACGGAATGAATTCTTTAATTATTTGGTTTTATGAGTGTCCTTTTTTAGTAATGTTTTCGTGACCTACATTTAAGTGGCGTGTTAGATCTATGAGTATATAGTAGAGATTTATGCCTACTTTAGGAACTTGCAGGTGCGAATCACGACTCTTCTTATTTGGTAGTTTTCTCATTTGTCTCTTTTTGCAACGACTATATCGTGATGTGAATTCTTAGCCCAATTATTGTTCTACTCGATGTCAGTTTTTTCATTGATTGTGTTGTGTGCGTTGTTGTTTTCTTACCGAGAAAAGCGTTTATATAACCCTTCTTTCTCACGTATCTGTTTTACGTCAATAAATTATTCCCTGTACTTCAAAATTAAGAAAGAGCTAGTCACTTTACTTAATATAATGAAAAATCTTAGGTCACCAGGATGAACTACATGCAACTAATGGAATTTTCACAAATCATCCATATTATAAGACTTTTGAGGTTGTAAGGGAGAACTATAAATTTGAAATATATGTGTGTGATTTTATTTATTTATTTATTTTTTATGAGAAGGGTGGATGGATTGCAACCAATTTATTCAATGGCAAAACAACATTATACAGTGACACATAATCAAACACCAAAAAAAAGTGAGACCATTAATTTACACGTAATAAGTTACCTCACTTACTAGGTGAAGCACATGATAGAATAATCTAAAGAGAAACCGACAATATTTGTTTGCATACTTCATTGGAAGATTTAATAACCTTAAATCTATCAAATCAACAATAAAAATGTGATGAAATTAGCCGTTAGAAAAAGCCACTATTTGAGCAAAACCCTCATTTTCAAGGCATTAAGCTTCAACCAGAAAAACACTTACAAAATCCTATTAGAAAAAAATAATGGCTATTTTTATTTTACCTTCTCGATTTTTACATTTTAAATTAATTGTGCCCCTACACTTCTAGTTTCATTACATGTGCCCTTATAGTTACTAATTGTAATCGATGTTGTTTGATCGTTAATTTTTCTGTCGATTTTCTTAACTGGTAACATGCCTTTAGTGAGCCATTTTTTTTATGATGATGTCTCAATGACATAGCATACAAAATTATATATTAGGTTACAAAAATTTCAAATGGTCTCACACCATGTCTCATTGTTGGGTACAGAGGCACATGTGATGAAATTAGGAGTGCAAGAAGAACTACTAATTTATGATGTAAAAGTTAAGGAGGTAATAAGAGATTTACCTTAAAAAAATAAATATGGAATGGAAGATGATGACACATCGACGACATCTCCATTAGTTCCTGGAAGAGGTTGCGAGACCTTTTAGCTTGGGAGGAGCTCTGAGTCATTTTGACCTTATTTTTTATTTGCACCGGCATTCCCTTGTAATTCTTAGCTGATGAAACCGCTAATAACCCATTAGAATAAGGTAAAGGATGAGAAACTTCAACAATTTCAATAATAAGAGCTTAACTTCTCAGGGAGTTTGAATCATACATCTTTTGCGAAGGACTTTAAGTTCAACAATGATAGAATTATTGCTCTGTAGTTCAAGAGTTTAACTCAATAGACGAGTTTCATTCTCGATACTCTTGTAAGGGTAGCTTTTATTATAATTATCTTACAAAATAAAACTTCCGCCCAAATAATAATGAGTATATAAACTACTTTTTTTGTTTTTTGTATTGCTTGTTAAATAAATTTGTCATTTTCTTAAAAATAAAAAAGGGCTATCTATAAAAGTATTTTCAGACAATAAAAAGAAAGAAAAAACACTTTGATTTTGTTTTGGATAATTAAAATTTTGGAATACTTTTGGCATTCTTGAGCTTTTTGGTACAATTAATGGTGACCAAGTGAGCTATCACTTTGGGGCAGGGAGCAATTTGGGTATGGCCCCTCCCTAAGGGGATGTTTTTCACAAGCTGTGGTTCGAACCAGGCACCTCCTATTACCAGAAGAAGCCCTGCAGCGTCCACCTCATTTGCAGTCTAGCATGTTTCCACTAGACCAACCCCATTGGATTGTATTTTTGAGCTTTTTATCAAAGTGTTTTCAGACAAAAAATAACAAATCACATTGATTTTCTCAACGTCACAAATTTTTCACCTGTGTTATATTGCCATAAATACCCTCACAGACTTCCCCCTACCCCGGTCACCAATAACGGGCATTTATGTACTTGTAGCATTTAGTACTAGTCTCTAGACTCTCTCCTAGATTTACTGTTAGATTCGGCAACACAGCAACTGGTTCGTATGGGGAGCACAGTCAATTCTGCGCAGCAGCTCAATCCTCACCGTCAAAGTTTACTGACGGACCCTATTGATTGCCAACGTGGACCCCTACGTAAGGTCACACACTGCAAATAAGTACAGTTAATAATTACGCAGCTATTTAACTTTATTTGCATCTCGAGCGATTGTTCCACACGAACCAATGGAAACGCTAGGATGGGACAGTGTTGGACTGGAGCGTTTTATACCGCGCTGTATCGAGCGTGAAAGTATGTAATGGGTATATTTTTATTTATTACATTTTGGATCAATAATGACACGTGGCTGGGGCCATTGTTTTCGGTACACGAGCGCCTCTAGCACAAGGTCGAGCTCACAAATTCATTTTTTGTTATTTGTTTTTATTTTATTTTAAATTTTTTATTAATTTTTTATGCTTTTTTAGATGACCGAAAATGAATAGATTTTCAATCCTCATTATCAAACCGGCCAAACCCATTAATATTTCTTTTTCGCTTTATCTGCAGCTCTAATAGTGAAAGTGTATATAATGTGCTGTTGTAATTTGAGTATTGTGAATGATATATATGAATAGGCCTCACCATTTGGC
The DNA here is from genome assembly GCA_024704745.1 of Rosa lucieae. Taxonomy (NCBI): domain Eukaryota; kingdom Viridiplantae; phylum Streptophyta; class Magnoliopsida; order Rosales; family Rosaceae; genus Rosa; species Rosa lucieae. Next base: position 29,709,298 of record CM045493.1, on the reverse strand, counting down.
CCTTCGGCCCTAAACCTACCCTAAGCCCGCCCGGCCCGTAGGGCCGAAGCCCTACCCTACCCTTGCATTAGGGCGGGCCGGCCCGACCCTTTTTAAAATAGGGTAGGGTATGGGTTTGTAAATGAAGCCCGGCCCTACCTACGGCCCGGCCCGATTGAGCCCGTAAGGCCCAAGCCCGGCCCGGCCCTAAAAGCCCGGCCCTAACCCGGCCCTAAAATTTATATTTTATTTTGTTATTTTCTATTACATGTGTTATATGTATAAAACTATGGAAGTGTAGAAAATTATTTCAATTTGCCATATTAGGAAATGAGTCTTTTAAATTGAGCCACATTTTGAGAAGAAAAAAATAATTTTTTTTAAAGAATTAACCGTTAATTAGGCAAAAACGCCGCCATTTTAATATAATCTCATGGGTATTTTAATATTTACCAATAATTATTGTTAACTAATTAACTGTAATAATTACAAAGCTATTATTTCAAATTGGACAATATATTCATGTAATACCAATTTTGAAATAAATCAAGTAATCAACATAACTAAAAAATCAATGGTTGAGTTGAAACCATTTTACCAATGTAATGTTAACTTCTTAATGAGCAAAATGGGGGACGAAATGGAATTTTTTAAAATGCACCGCTGGATGTTATTTGCATATGAATATATGTTAGTGGTAGAAATTTCAACAATTTCCGCCTTCGTTTGGACCTCGATCTACCCGGTCAACTACCCTAAACCCTAATAGAACATAAAACAAATATTCTCTTAACCGGTCCTTGGCAATTCACTTTTTTCGATTTTCAGCTCCCACACTCTCATGGGTAGGGGGTCTACTTATGGATGTCAAAATTCTGCAACGTTTGTCCGCGCATGATGCCGCTCCCCTTAGGGAAGTTTGCTTGTGCAAAGCGTTGACCGCTCCGTTAGGTGCCTTATTCACGGCGGATCAGCCTAATTTCTTTACACAATACCTATCACTATTGTATAAACATATAAGAATTTTCCGATTGATCGATTTTCATTTTAAAATTTTTGGATCGCACATAATCCTTATATGTCTTGTAATGTAGTATAACTAGTTTATTAGGCTTGTTACCCTCCATGAGCAAAATAGGGGACGAAATAGAATTTTTTAAAATGAACCGCTGGATGTTGTTTGCATATGTGTTGTTTGCATATGAATATATGTTAGTGGTAGAAATTTCAACAATTTCCGCATTCGGTTGGACCTCGATCTACCCGGTCAACTCAATACCCTAAATAGAACATAAAATAAATATGCTCTTAACCGGTCCTTGGAAATTCACTTTTTTCGATCTTTCAGCTCCCACACTCTCATGGTAGGGGGTCTACTTATGGATGTCAAAATTCCGCAACGTTTGTCCTCGCATGGTGCCGCTTCCCTTAGGGAAGTTTGCTTGTGCAAAGCGTTGACCGCTCCGTTAGGTGCCTTATTCACAGCAGATCAGCGTAATTTCTTTACACAATACCTATCACTATTGTATAAACATATAAGAATTTTCCGATTGATCGATTTTCATTTCAAAATTTTTGGATCGCACATAATCCTTATATGTCTTGTAATGTAGTATAACTAGTTTATTAGGCTTGTTACCCTCCATGAGCAAAATAGGGGACGGAATAGAATTTTTTAAAATGAACCGCTGGATGTTGTTTTCATATGAATATATGTTAGTGGTAGAAATTTCAACAATTTCCGCATTCGGTTGGACCTCGATCTACCCGGTCAACTCAATACCCTAAATAGAACATAAAATAAATATGCTCTTAACCGGTCCTTGGCAATTCACTTTTTTCGATCTTTCAGCTCCCACACTCTCATGGATAGGGGGTCTACTTATGGATGTCAAAATTCCGCAACGTTTGTCCGCGCATGGTGCCGCTCCCCTTAGGGAAGTTTGCTTGTGCAAAGCGTTGACCGCTCCGTTAGGTGCCTTATTCATGGCAGATCAGCCTAATTTCTTTACACAATACCTATCACTATTGTAAAACATATAAGAATTTTCCGATTGATCGATTTTATTTCAAAATTTTTGGATCGCACATAATCCTTATATGTCTTGTAATGTAGTATAACTAGTTTATTAGGCTTGTTACCCTCCATGAGCAAAATAGGGGACGAAATGGAATTTTTTAAAATGAACCGTTGGATGTTGTTGCATATGAATTATGTTAGTGGTAGAAATTTCAACAATTTCCGCATTCGTTTGGACCTCGATCTACCCGGTCAACTCAATACCCTAAATAGAACATAAAACAAATATGCTCTTAACCGGTCCTTGGCAATTCACTTTTTTCGATCTTTCAGCTCCCACACTCTCATGGCTAGGGGGTCTACTTATGGATGTCAAAATTCCGCAACGTTTGTCCGCGCATGGTGCCGCTCCCCTTAGGGAAGTTTGCTTGTGCAAAGCGTTGACCGCTACATTGGGCTCCTTATTCATGGTAGATTGGCCTATTTTTTTACACAATACCTATCAATGTTGTATAAACATATGAGAATTTTCAGATTGGTCGATTTCCATTTCAGAATTTTTGGATCACATATAATCCTTATATGCCTATTAATGTAGTATAACTCGTTTTTTTTTATTTTTTCTTTTTTTACTTATGTTTCTCTTTTTTCTATAGTATGCAATTTATTTATTTCTTTGTAATTGATTTCATAAGTTTTGTTTTCTTTAATTTCTATTTTCTTTGTTACACAACAATTAATATTGAGAATTTATATAGATAGTTAATTGAATATAACCACCTTAACTAATATTAATAAATGTTATAAGTTACAAGTGTGTGTGTGTATTAAATATGTTCAATAAAAAACAATGAGTCTTTTATTACCAATATATACCATTAAGCCATATTTTGAGAAGAAAAAAATAATGTTTTTTTTGTTAAACAAAATAAGGCCCTTTTTTGGCCCATTTCGGCCCTATTTGAGGGTTGTTTTTATTTTATTTTAAATTTTTTATTAATTTTTTATGCTTTTTTAGATGACCGAAAATGAATAGATTTTCATTCCTCATTATCAAACCGGCCAAACCCATTAATATTTCTTTTTCGCTTTATCTGCAGCTCTAATAGTGAAAGTGTATATAATGTGCTGTTGTAATTTGAGTATTGTGAATGATATATATGAAGATGATTATTATTAAAAAAATTAAATAATATTTTGAAATCTCAATCAAAATATGATATGGAGGATGATATATTAAAAAAAAAAAATTTAAATCCCGAAATGATACTTGAAATACTTATAAACATTAAAATATTCTTACAGGTGAATGATAGATGTAAAAGTCTATTAAAAATTAGAGATGATATATGTAGTTCAATGTGAAAAAAAAAAATTACAAAAATAAAAAGACGAAATTGTAAAGACGATTAAACAACGATGATATCGTGCACTCTAACTATCTCAGCATTGTAGAATCAAAACTGAAATGTAAAGTGATAATTCATTAAATAAAAAAATGATTGAAAAACAGTTTTTTTTTTTAACGCTCTCGCTCTTTTTGCCGTGTAGATTCAGACTTCCCCCAAAGTCATTATTTCTAATTTTTGAAAATTGTTACTTACTTATTTATTTATTTCTATTTAAAAGAGGATCAACGGATTTCACTCCTACCCCCATGGTGACTCGAACCCATGACTTCGTCATTAGGTAGTGGGTGCTCTAACCGCTGAGCTAACACCACTTCGTCAAATTGTTACTTAATTTGTTTTAAACAGATTAATTTATAGTTAGAAATTAGATCCAACTTGTATTTGTGAGTTTAATAAATTGTTGATCTAAAAAAATAAACAAAACCCAATTATACTAGAGAAAAAAAAGGAGGAGGAAAGTAATAAATTAATAGATGGAATCTTGATAAATTGACAGTGACGGATCCATGTATGTTTTGATATCACGTACGCGGAAAAGCAAGAAAGCTAGAGAGACAAGCTCATAAAAATTATAGTTTCATGATAGAGATAAGAGAGAATAATAATCCATGCATTTCCTCCATTACTTAATTAACAACCCAGCTTAGAGAAACAAAGAAACAATTTTCAGAGAGAAAAACAGGATTAATAAAGAGGAAAGCAGAGAGAGAAAGTTTGTAATTGCAGACAAACAGCCAGAGAAGACTGAGATAGAGATAGACATAGAGATAGAGAGTCTCACATACTAGTCACATGGCATGTGAGCAAACCTGGCTCTGTCCACTCCTTCCCACTTTGATAAATACCCTTCTTACCTTCCTTACTCAAACTTTTGACTCCCTTTTTCCTCTTCTCTCTCTCTCTCTCTCTCTCTCTACTACTACTACAAACCCAGCTGAGGGATAGCTTCTTCTTCCAAGAGCTTCTTCTCTCATGGCAGACCTCAGCACCTAAACCAAAACCCATCTCTTCTTTAGCACCACCTCTATAGTGAAAACGAATAAAAATGAAACCCCACAAAACCATTTCACACCACTTCTTTCTCCTCCTCCTCTTCTTGCTCTCTGCCACTCCCTCTTCTTCCTCTTCAGCTTACAAAGACGCCCAGCAACTCCTGAGCTTCAAAAACTCTCTTCCGAAACCTACCCTTCTCTCCGATTGGCTCCCTGACCAAAACCCATGTCTGTTTTCCGGCGTTTTCTGCAAACAAACCCGGGTTTCCTCCATAGACCTGAGCTTCGTCACCTTGTCCACAAACCTCACAATTATCTCCACTTTCTTGATGACAATTGATTCTCTACAATCACTCACTCTGAAATCTACCGGCCTCACCGGCCCCATTTCTTTTCCGGCTAAATCCAAGTGCAGCCCTCTCCTCACTTACATAGATCTAGCTGAGAACAGCTTGTCCGGCCCAATTTCCGGTATTCCCAGCTTGGCTTCCTGCTCGAGCTTGAACTCTCTTAACCTCTCCGCCAACCTCCTCGAGTTCAATGCCAAGGACTCGGCCACGTTCGTACTCTCCCTCCAGGTCCTCGACCTCTCCTTCAACAAGATTGCCGGCCCCGCCGTGCCGTGGATCGTATCCGACGGCTGCAGCGAGCTTGTAAAAGTTCTCAAGGGGAACAAGATCACCGGCGACATGAGTGTCTCTGGGTGCAAGAAGCTCGAGACTCTCGACCTCTCCTCCAACAATTTCACGGTGGAGATTCCGTCTTTCGGCGACTGTATGGTTCTGGACCATCTCGACATCTCCGGCAACAAATTCTCCGGCGACGTCGCGCACGCTCTCTCTTCCTGCAAGCAACTGACGTTTCTGAACCTCTCGAGAAACCATTTCTCCGGTCCCATTCCGGCCATTCCCACCCAGAATCTTGAGTTTCTTTCCCTCTCCGGCAATGGGTTCCAAGATACAATTCCACCCAGCTTGCTCAGTTCGTGTGAGTCGCTAGTGGAGCTGGATCTTTCCATAAATAACCTCTCGGGCATCGTTCCCGTTGCATTGAGCTCTTGCGCTTCCTTGGAGTCTCTCGACATATCCAACAACTTGTTCACCGGTGAGTTGCCCATCGAAACTCTGTTGAAGCTCAGCAGCCTGAAGAGCGTGTCTCTTTCTCTCAACGGTTTCTCTGGTACTCTGCCTCGCTCTCTCTCCAACCTGTCATATATAGACAGCTTGGATCTGAGCTCGAACAATTTCACTGGCTCCATTCCGAGTTGGCTTTGCGAAGATCCCAGGAACAGCTGGAAGGAGCTGTACCTCCAGAACAATAAGTTCGGTGGTACCATTCCTCCAGCTCTCAGCAACTGCACTCAGCTCGTTGCTCTTGATTTGAGCTTCAACTACCTCACTGGTACCATCCCCCTAGCTTGGGGTACTTTGTCCAAGCTTCGCGACTTGATCCTTTGGTTGAATCAGCTTAGCGGGGAAATTCCCCAGGAGCTCACGAATCTTGGGTTGCTGGAGAATCTTATCCTGGACTTCAATGAGCTGACGGGGACGATTCCTGTGGGGCTGAGTAACTGCACCAATTTGAGCTGGATTTCGTTGGCGAATAACAAGTTGAGTGGTGAGATTCCGGCGTGGATTGGCAAGCTTCCGAAGCTGGCAATACTGAAGCTGAGTAACAACTCATTCTATGGGAACATTCCCCCGGAGCTGGGGGACTGTAAGAGCTTGATATGGTTGGATCTCAATACTAACTTGCTGAATGGTACAATCCCTCCTGGGCTTTTCAAACAGTCTGGCAACATTGCGGTGAATTTTGTTGCTTCCAAGACGTATGTGTATATCAAGAATGATGGAAGCAAGGAGTGCCATGGAGCAGGGAATTTGCTCGAGTTTGCGGGGATAAGACAAGAGCAATTGACCAGGATTTCGACCAGGAACCCCTGCAACTTCACTAGAGTGTATAGAGGTATTCTCCAACCAACATTTAATCACAATGGGACCATGATTTTTCTTGATATGTCACACAATAGGTTATCGGGTAGCATTCCGAAAGAGATTGGGAGTATGTACTATCTCTATATTCTGAATCTGGGCCATAATAATATATCTGGAGCAATCCCGCTAGAGCTTGGGAAATTGAAGGACCTTAACATTCTTGATCTCTCTAGCAACAGCCTTGATGGAAGTATTCCTCAGTCTTTGGTCAGCCTTTCCATGCTGATGGAGATCGATTTGTCAAACAATCATCTATCTGGAATGATTCCAGATTCAGGCCAGTTTGAGACATTCCCTGCTTACAGATTTATGAACAATTCAGGCCTTTGTGGCTACCCTCTAAATTCCTGTGGAGCTGCTTCTGGGGCAAATGGAAATGGGCACCAGAAATCTCATCGACCAGCGTCCCTGGCAGGCAGTGTGGCAATGGGGCTACTGTTTTCCCTTTTCTGCATCTTTGGTTTGCTTATTGTTGCAATTGAAACCAGAAAAGGCGAAAAAAGAAGGATTCAGGTCTGGACGTTTATGTGGACAGTCGTTCCCACTCCGGTACTGCCTGGAAGCTAACGGGTGCCCGAGAAGCATTAAGCATTAACCTCTCCACATTTGAGAAGCCACTTCAAAAGCTCACTTTTGCAGATCTTCTTGAGGCTACCAATGGTTTCCACAATGACAGTCTTATAGGCTCTGGTGGTTTTGGTGATGTATACAAGGCCCAATTGAAGGATGGCAGCATTGTTGCCATCAAGAAGTTGATACATATCAGCGGACAAGGTGATCGTGAATTCACTGCTGAAATGGAAACTATCGGGAAGATCAAGCACCGAAACCTTGTTCCCCTCCTTGGATACTGCAAAGTAGGAGAAGAACGGCTTTTAGTTTACGAGTACATGAAGTATGGAAGCTTAGATGATGTTTTACATGACCAGAAGAAAGGTATCAAGCTGAGTTGGTCTGCAAGGAGGAAGATTGCGATTGGATCTGCGAGAGGACTGGCCTTTCTTCACCACAATTGCATTCCTCACATCATTCATAGGGACATGAAATCGAGCAACGTCCTGCTCGATGAGAATCTAGAAGCCAGAGTCTCCGATTTTGGAATGGCAAGGCTTGTGAGTGCAATGGATACTCATTTGAGTGTGAGCACCCTGGCAGGCACACCTGGTTATGTTCCTCCAGAATACTACCAGAGTTTCAGATGTTCTACAAAAGGCGATGTTTATAGTTATGGTGTAGTATTGCTGGAGCTGCTAACAGGAAGACGTCCTACAGATTCAGCTGATTTTGGTGACAATAATCTTGTTGGTTGGGTGAAGCAACATGCTAAATTAAAAATAAGTGATGTTTTTGATCCAGAGCTCATGAAAGAGGACCCAACCCTTGAGATTGAGCTGTTACAGCACTTGAAGGTAGCTTGTGCTTGTTTGGATGATAGGCCATGGCGCCGCCCTACGATGATTCAAGTCATGGCGCAGTTCAAGGAAATCCAAGCAGGACCCGGGATGGACTCCCAATCAACCATAGCCACCGACGATGGAGGTTTTGGTGCAGTTGAAATGGTTGAGATGAGCATAAAAGAAGACCCTGAACCGGGCAAGCAGTAGCTTCAAAGTTTAAACCAATTTTCAAGTGAATTCGTTGGAAGAAAGTAGAAACAAGAAGGTGGGGATGATGATGATGATGCTATAAGCTTCCCCAAAAATTTTCCCTCTTCTTTCCAACCTCAAATGCTGTGGAGCTGCCACTGTATCTGTACCATTTAATGTATGTAATCATTTCATTTTATACATAGAAGGTTGTTTAACTTGGTATAAATGTGTATATAAACAGCTTCAGTTGCTTTATGCTTTAAATTTGGTTCTCAGTTGATCTTCAATAAGAGAGAAGAGGGCATTGGACTCGGATAAAATCCCCAAAACAAAAACAGTTGCATCCATGACCTCATTGATGATGACTCACTGGAGGTCTTTTCGGCTCTTTCCGCCTAGCTTAGTCGTACCTGATTTGTTTGCATTACTCTAACATGGTACCCCAAATTTTACTCTATTTTATTGATGTAGCATGCCAAAACCATGTGCCTGTGATTTAATAATTAATACCAAGAACAAATACAATATTAATAAAGAACACCAACTAAATTAATGGTATTTATCTTCTCTGTATTGAGTTCGAAGTAATGGAAATAAATAGTCGAGACAATTTGTTTTTGTCTACTAATTTTGTTTTTTCTTTTGTGTATCGACTTGTAATTGTTGACGAATACGACCAAATGTGGATCGAAATTGCAAAATACTTAACATATAAATTTTGGAATTGTATTCTAACCAAAATACATTGCAGTTGTCTGTCAATTCCGAAAGAATAAAAATCAAAGAAGCTAAAGATTAACATCAAACATAGACATGTGGCACACATTAAACTCAAACGAACCCACCAAAGGGACTATGTACATGAATGCAAAAATCCCTAGTTACACTACAAGATTACAAGGGTATATAGCTAGTGGACCATTCTCTCTTAATCTGAACCCTTCTTGATTTCCTCCTAGACATTTTCATAGCAGAAGAGTTCTTTCACCATTCACGTCTGTGCCTGGCATGGACCATTTAGTGAGGATGACAAGTCCCAATCCCATAATTGCAAAACGTAAGCGCAAAATTGGCATGCTCTCATAGTTGTCAAGCACTTTGTATTCAACGTTTTCATCCTTTCCAAACAAGATCCAAAACAAATAGAAATTTGTCTCTTTTTCTTCGACAATGTGGAATGGTGCATCACACGTGCTCTGCGTCTTGAAGATCATAATTTTTTCCCGTCCAGCTAGGAAAATGTGTTCCTCAATATTTAAGCACATAGAATACAACCCCCAACCTTCAAGAGGAAATAAAATATAAACGTTGCCTTGATGAACATTATCAAATATCAACTTGTGAGGTTTGAGATCTTGACTCGATCACCACGGGGATGAGATGAGGCTTATATGTAAAATGAAGAGGGTTAAGCAAACCGGAATTTCCTAGCGTTCTTCTAGGGTTTCTATCCCAAACGAGAATACTCGGTTAAATGTTCCTGCTAGGGTTGCCATGCCGTATGCTCGTATCACCGTACGTAATGCATTCTCATCGGGAAGGGAAATGTCTCTGTTGGGGCGCGGAGGTTGAAGATCGATAAATTAGAAACTTGTGGTTACAAGGGTTTCTCTTTTCAGGGAGTAAACTGTGGTTTTTCAATGTCCAAAAAGTCATTTTTATCTTGAAACTCTATATTAAGGTTATGTTATACATTTCTCATACATATCTTATAACATGTAATATTTACTAGTTTGAGGACACTTATTGTTTTTTTCCAAGTCAATACATAGAACTCGTCCATAAAAATTCAGTAAAGTTGTAGGGAAGAACCATTTTTTATTTTTCTCCTTCTTTCTATGAAGTAGGGAACCTCTTATGCAATTTTTATTTTTATTTATTTTTTAGTTAAGGAAGAGATCATTCTTATCCTCTTATGTTAAGAAAATGAAAACAAAAGTACAAAGGAGGGGGGTCAAAACCAAAACCTCCCAAATAAATTAGAAAAAGCAAACATGGAACTGACGAAAATGAAAGTTCGGAAGACCCAAGTGGTCTTTGTTATAGTGTGCAAGTATGAAGGGTGGAGCAGAGTCTCACCAAACTAAACTTGTAGAAGCAGTACCAAAATTCGCTAATGCTCTGAGAATTTAAGACATTTCCACCACATGTAGCCGTAACCTGTCGCCCCCAAGGTAGCACCTGGCACTATAAGTGATGTCAAGTTACCATGGCCACCCCATTTGCATTCAGTACAATTGTTTGTCGTGCAGAGCGTATCTCATCCAGCAATCAATTATACATCTGCGATGCAATTTATCAGAATCACCCTTGATTGCTCTCCTGATCAATTCAACAAAGCGTGAAGTTCATCGATCACGTCGGAGAGTTTGCCATTCACTACAAAAAAAAATTGCATTAGCCACGGCGCCATGCCTTGGCAAAAACCCCTTTTGCCGTCGCAAAAGAGTATTGGCGACGGCTCTGTGATGGCAATGCTTCCGACGCGAATGGTGGTGTCGCCAATAGTATTTGCGACGGCAAATGCGTCGTCGCAAGATTATTAGCCACGACAAATCATTTGCCGTCATAAGAATTTGCCACTAAAAAATGCCGTCGCAAATACCAATGGCGACGCCACCAACCGCTATTGAAGTTTTTTGCCGTTGCCAAAAGTCATTTGCTACGGTAAAAATATTATTTATGAATAAAAAAAAATTGGCATGCAAATATGCATGCCATTTTTTTTTTTGGATAAAAGCTATACAAAAACAAATAAAGCTAATATTGTTGTAGAGAATTGGATAATTGTATTGTATTCATCTCACCATGAGGTTTATATAGGGCTACATCATGTATACAAAAGGTAATACATAATAGCTATACTAATCAATCACACATTACGAGTCTGTCAATCGCATACATTACGAGTCTGTCAATCGCATACATTAAGCAATACCTGTTGCATGAATAGTCATTATCATTTACAACACCCTTAGATATTCCATGTCATTAGTGTTGCCTCTGCTATGCGCTTCTAAGTTGCCTCGTCAAAAACCTTGCTAAGTAATAAAAACCCTGTGGGAAAAAACAACCTTGGTCGAAGGAGAAAAAGAGCACAACACGCGTGAATGTGGAGTAGTCGACATCCTTCCACACTCCCCCTTGTGCCCCTCAAACTCAGTGATGACGTTTTGATGTTGCCTCACTAAAAACCTTGCTAGGTAACAAAAACCCTGTGGAACAAAAATAACCCTGGTCAAAGGGCAACAAGAGCACAACACGTCCTTCTCTCTTCAAGATCGAACATGTAGACATCATACCTCCCCCTGATGTCAAGGTCTCCCCCTAATTTCTACAATTATGGGAGTTCGGATAACTTTCTTAATCCGATGCTTTTCACATGTTTCTCGAAGGTGGATTTAGGTAACGACTTAGTAAACAAGTCTGCTACATTATCCTCTGAACGGATTTGATTCACTTCAATATTTAGAAGTGTTTGTTGTTGCTGATTGTAAAAGAACTTAGGCGATATATGCTTGGTGTTGTCGCCCTTGATGAAACCTAACTTCATTTGCTCAATACAAGCTGCATTATCTTCATAAATGCATGTAGGTTCATCTATGGTAGACTTCAAACCACAAGTTCCTCGAATGTGTTTAACTACAGACCCTAGCCATATGCATTTCGCACGGCTTCATGTAGAGCGATAATCTCTGCATGATTTGAGGAAGTAGCAACAATGGTATGTTTTGTAGACCTCCAAGATATCGCAGTGCTTCCCATGGTAAAGACATAACCCATTTGAGAGTGATCTTTGTGAGGATCAGAGAGATACCTTGCATCAGCAAAACCCATCAAGACATCGTTGTCATTTTGATGGAAGAGAGGAGGAGCACAGAAGGTGGCGTTTTGCCTTGTGGAGTCCGATCCCATACTTCCGTTATTTCTTTTCTCTCTGTAGGGATAGAACAAGCCCACATCAATCGTACCTCTCAAGTATCGAAAGATTGTCTTTATGCCAATCCAATGGCTGCGTGTTGGCGCAAAACTGTGTCGAGCTAACAAGTTCACTGCGAATGAGATGTCCGATCTTGTGCATTGAGCTAAGTACAATAATACGCCTATTGCACTTAGATAGGGCACTTCAGCCTCTAGCACTTCTTCGTCCTCATCCCTTGGACGAAACCGATCTTTTTCAGGTTCAAGACTACGATCGATCATGGGAGTACTCACAGGCTTTGCTTTATCTTCATTAAAGCGCCTTAATAATTTTTGAGTATATGCTGACTGATGGATCATAATCCCATCACTACAGTGCTCGAGTTCTAGTCTGAGGCAAAACCGTGTTTTCCCAAGATCTTTCATCTCAAATTCGGATTTCAAGTACTTAGCAGTTTCCTTTAACTCATCTAGAGTTCCAATTAGGTTCATGTCATCGACATAAACTGCTATAATTGCAAATCCAAAACTTTTCCTCTTTATAAACACGCATGGGCATATTTCATTGTTGACATATCCCTTCCCAATCAAGTAGTCACTTAGACGGTTATACCACATCCGTCCGGATTGTTTCAATTCATATAGTGAGCGTCTCAATCTTATTGAAAACGCGCTCCGTGGTTTAGAGCCACTTGACTTGGGTAATTGAAGTCCATCTAGAACCTTCATATATATCTTTGAATCTAGATCCCCATAGAGATATGCTGTAACCACATCCATAAGCTGCATGTCAAGTTTTTCAGAAACTACCAAACTGACAAGGTAGCGGAACGTTATAACGTCCATTACGGGAGAATATGTCTCCTCGTAGTCGATTCCAGGGTGTTGTGAGAAACCTTGCCCCATAAGGCGAGCTTTGTATAAAAAACCTCAGTTTTCTCATTACGCTTTCTAACAAAGACCCATTTATGGCCAACAGGCTTTATACTTGAGGGTGTCGGCGTTATAGGCCCAAATACCTGTCTCTTTGTTAGTGAATCCAATTCAACCTGGATCGCATCTTTCCATTTAGGCCAGTCTGCTCTTCATTGACATTCCTCAACGGAGCGAGGTTCGATATCATCGTGTTCTATAATTCCTTGAGCAATAGAATATGCAAACACATCATTAAGGATAATAGAATCTCGATTCAACGTCTCATGTACACTAGTGTAATTCATGGAGATCTCCCTATTCCCTGGAATTGGTTCTAACATTGGAGTGTCCCTCAATGATGTCTCTTGGACATAACCATAATCCGGAATATCTTCATGAGACAGGTTATTTATGTCGATGATTAATGGATCTTTCAGTGCCAAACTCGCTTTCTTTCTCGGGTGAGAATTCATTGAACCTTTGGGCCTCCCACGTTTCCTTGATGGGAGCCCATCCTGAGCCACATTGCCATCACTATTAGTGGTGGAGGCGCCATGCTCAATACCCCTAGGGGTGGCGCCATGTCCATGATTTTTAGGGACATCAATCCTTGCAGGCTCGTTTGCAGCAGGTATATGTGATCTTGTCACTTTAGCGATATCAGAAAATGCATCAAGCATAGATACTGCTACGTTATGAAGATTGAGAATTCTCCGCACTTCAATTTCTGACTGTGCGGTTCGGGGATCAAGATGAAACAAAGTGGGGACAGACCACGACAATTCATGTCGTTCCTGTTGAACATTATTGTTCCTATCTCCCCCTAACGACTGGAAGACTGTCTCATCAAAGTGACAATCCGCAAATCTAGCGGTAAATAGATCGCCTGTCAAGAGTTCTAAGTAGCGGATAATGGTTGGAGAGTCATATCCAACATAAATGCCTAATCGTCTTTGAGGACCCATTTTAGTGCACTGTGGCGATGCAATTGGCACATAAACTGTACACCCAAATATGCGTAAGTGTGAGACATCAGGCTCATATCCAGTAACCATCTGGGACGCAGAAAAGGGTTGAGTGGCAGTAGGCCTCAGACGAATGACCACAACTGCATGCAATATTGCATAGCCCTAAGCAGAAATAGGGAGATTGGTGCGCTTAACCAATGCTCTAGCGACCATTTGAAGTCTTTTAATGGCAGCTTCTGCGAGACCATTTTGAGTGTGAACATGAGGAACAGGGTGTTCAACCTCAATCCCAATGGACATGCAATAGTCATCAAACATTTTTGATGTAAACTCTCCAGCATTGTCAAGACGAATTGACTTAATGGGATGATCAGGGTGGTGAGCCCTTAATTTAATGATTTGTGCTAGGAGTTTAGCAAATGCAGCATTTCTTATGGACAATAGCATGACATGTGACCATCGTGTCGATACATCAACCAACACCATAAAATATCTAAATGGTCCGCAAGTTGGTTGAATAGGTCCACAAATATCACCTTGGATTCTTTGTAAGAATGGAATATTTTCTTTAGTGTCCTTTGCATAGGATGGTCTCAATCCTAATTTAGCTAAAGAGCAGGCTTTGCAAAACAAAAGATGGGCTTTAGAAGCAACCAGGGAAGTATCCGGTTGACCCGAAGTCACAATTGACTTTAGAAGTAGAAAAATGAACCAAGGAGGTATTGGTGGCGTCAATACCACTTTTGGGCTGCAGGGGGTAGGCAGCTCTAGCCCTACCTTGGATCTAATTTTGGTTCTAACTTCTTTTCGTTTTGAAAAATGGATGTCCGTGTGAAGTCTTTAATATACGGATCATCATATCATGACCTGGGTATCCCAAACGGTCATGCCAAAGCCTATATGTGTCAGAATCCCATAAGTCATCTCTCATGACATGGTTGGATTCAATAATTCAAATAGTGATTGCATACAACCCACTAGATCGACACATAAGTTTCTCTAATAATCGTTTATGTCCGTAGTCATTACAGGTGATGCAAAGGAACTCTTGTCCATTTTCACAATGTGTTTCCACATGAAAACCATTGGTTGGTTCTTATATCTTTAAAACTCAATAGAGTCCTTCCAGCCCTAGGAGCATATAGAGCTTCAGTGACATTAATACTTGTGCCATTTGGCAACATAAATTTAGCTGATCCTCGACCATGAATCAATTGTGATGGTCCAACCATCGTAGTCACAGAAGATCAACTAGGTGTCATCCATAGAAATAGTTTCTTATGTCGCAATATAGTATGTGTGGTGCCACTATCAACAAGGCATTCCAACTCTCCAGGAAACATACTAAAAAACAATAAAGTTCGGAATTAAAACATGTCCATGACATCAAATAATAATACGATACTTTATTAATAAAGATAGCCAATGATTACATCAAATGTCCCAAAAAGTCTAATCCAAAATAAAATCAAATTAAGACACATTGTAGTCACTCTATCCGTTTGGTAACTCCAATCAAATATGACCAGGAAAGTAGAGAGAGATGTTGGTGGAGCGAGGCTCTCTTAAGTACCATTAATCTCAATGACTTTCCTAGACATCATATTTCATTGGGTGTACCACATAAGAAAGAGTTTAATACAATTGTCATTTATTGACTAAGGCATATTGCCATTACAAAAATTCTTGAAAAATAAAAGGACTAATCTAATCAAAGTCTGCGGCATCCTTGTGCACTTCATCGTCAGCTTTGAAGTCCTCTATGGTGAGATGGATGTCTCCACCATTTTCTTCTTCTTCTGCAAGGTACACTTCTTGCTCCCTCAAGTCCCTGTATGCCCTGTATCTTGAAGCTAGTTGCTCGCTTACCTTGCATTGCTTGAACCAATGCTCACTTGATCCACATCGATAACACATGTCATTGTGGTTGCCTCCCTTTAACTAAGGTGCACATTATGGGCGTTCCCTAGGAGGGTTGGTGCCACCACCACTACCCATGGTGCCTCCATCACAACCATGGATACCACGACCACCTCTTCCACATGTGGCATTTCCACCACGTGTATCCGCACCAAACCTGTGGTTTCCTTCCTTGTTAGAGCAGTTATATGGACCCATACGTCCCTCATATCCCTTATTCTTAGGGTTCTGCTCCTTGCGCCCTCTTTTGGGTGCATTATAATTCGCCTCATGAACTCTTTTAGTTCCAATGGGCCTTGAATTATAATTCTTCACGAGTATGTTATCATGTTTCTCAACTACAGATATGAGATTGATAAGCTGATGAAACCTCGTGATCCGTCCAACATTGACTTCAGTGCGGTATTGCTTTGATAGCACAATAGTTGAAACGGGGAAGGTGGAGAGAGTTTTCTCAATTAGCTCTTGCTCTGTGACAGGTTGTCCACAAAACCTCAACATGGACTGTAGGCACAGAGCTTCTTAATTATATTCAGTAACAGACTTGAAATCAGCAAAGCGCAGATTGTTCCATTGAACCTTCAAGTCAGGGAGGAGGGAATCTTGGACATTGCCAAAGCGCTCTTCTAGCGCTACCCATAGTTCTCTTGCATCCTTGATCGACATATACTCCATATGGTGTCGCATCAAGATAACTACTTGAGCATGCTTTGTAGGTGTTCGCACGAACACATGATCCGGGTTAGGTGCCTGGATTATGGTAATATTCCCTTTGAAGTGAGGTGGTTCTCAACATCGGTTACCCAACTGTGGTAATCCGAGCCTGTTGAGTCAAGCATGGGAAAGTTGAGTCTAGGTTCATTCGACATCCTGAAAATAAGAAGAGAAGATATATTAGTTTCGGAGCTAAACTTCCACGAAAACTAAAATAATAAGATTTCCAACTATGATACCAAGAAAAATTTCCAAGAATCTCTTTTCGATTAGACCAAACAATAATGTTTTAATATGGTCACAATTTGATGCTTACAGACGCTTTTAGTCCGAGCATTATGAACACTCTTAGTTCATACGAACACTCTTAGTTCGTTAAGCGTGAATCCCCACAATTCCGCTTTATTAAATAATCGAACTCATGTTCGTATATTGAAAATCATGCAGAAAATAAAGAAATTTAAAAGACAAGAAAGCAGGAACTTTAATCTTTAAAACTTACTTGTTGAAATTCGGAGCAGATTCACTTCTGAACAGCTCCCACTTCGAATACTGTACAAATCTCAAAACAATTCCAATAGGGCTGAAATTTTGAGGTCAGATAGAAGAGGAAGAGACGAACAACTTTTCTGAATTAAGAATTTTGATCTGAGGTCCCGATCAAGACGTTTTGGGGCATGCAAACAGGATGATCTGCATAGGAACGAGTGTGTTGCTGTGCTGCAAGGGCAGCAGGAGTGCGATGATACTGCAGGGGCAGTAGGAGGCACACGGGTGCTCAAGGGCTGCAGAAGCAGCGTACGGTATGGCTATCAAGGGCTAGGAGCTTGCGGCAGTTTTTAGTGAAAGAAATTTCGGGTGTTAGGGTTTTTTTTTTTGGCTAGGGCTTGGGTTAGAGTATCGTGCTGATAACGTGTTGTAGAGAATTGGATAATTGTATTATATTCATCTCACCTTGAGGTTTATATAGGGTTACATCATGTATACAAAAGGCAATACATAATAGCTATACTAATCAATCGCTCATTACAAGTATGTCAATCGCATACATTACGAGTCTGTCAATCGCATGCATTATGAGTCTGTCAATCGCATACATTAAGCAATACCTATTGCATGAATAGTCATTATCATTTACAACAAATATAAAAGGCAATGTTATATTTTAATTTTCCTCATGAATGAAGCTTCTACCAAAGTTTACAAGATACTTGAGTTTTACAAGTTAGTTATTTTGCTCTACTTCAAGATAAACTTTGCAGGAATCTTCCTCGATCCACTTGACGAACCAATTACTCTAGTGTTGTTACAAGCCTCCTATAACAGAAAGTTATAAATCTTCAAGCATTCATTAAAGAAAAATAAAAAAAGCTAGAAAATCAATGGGAGATACATGCAACACAGCACACCAATACATTATTGGCAGTTCAATTACTAAGGCCTTTGGTAAAGTATTCCACTCACAAAAATCGACTAAACTACTGATTGCTTCTAGGAGAGTGATGGCACATGAAGCAATTGAATAGACAAAGTCACTAGATTGACCATATAATATAACTAAAAGCATATATACAAGACAAATTCGTGAATGGCATACATACCTTTGCTATTTGCACTAGCTTATCATAGTTATCACGTCCATAAAAAATGGCTTCTTACGAAATATCTGTATAGAACAAGGCTCAAGCATAAGCATCATAAGACAGTAGTTCAATTCTTGACATGGTATCAAATTATGAACCTCCTTGCCATCTGCCAGTCATGGATGAAGGCAAACAGATCATGATCCATGGTCCATGCAATACTAAGATAAACTTTCTCTTTGCATATAAAGTACTAGTTGTAGATAGAAAAGCCATTGCAGATATTGAAGTGCACCCCGACCAAAGTAAAAGATCATAAGATCATACTATCAGGGTTGATTGGGGATGATATAATATACCAGCAAAAAACTAGAACAATATAGCAGTATCTAATATATTAGATGACAGGGGGAAAAATGTGGAGAAATAATTACCATTCCAGGAAACATACAACCAAGACTCCACAAGTCCAAAGAATAGTCATAATCTTGTAAATCAATAAGAAGCTCAGAACCTTTGAAATACCTGCAAAGTGTGCCATCAGGGAACAACATAAGGTAATGAACAAAAACAAACTGCATATACCAAAATTGAAAGCCAATAGGTTTCAAAGTGCTAGTTCAAATGTAGGTGTAGTCAAACCATAAACAAGAAACGTGAGTAATCCTGAAGGAACACGAAAAATGAAAGACTGAGACCCAAGTTCATGAGGAAGAGCAGTTTAAATATCTCCACACTCTACTAGTTGGCTCGGACCAATTTCTTCAGTTTCAACATGCAATTAGAATACAATGCTTATGAATATTAAGCAACTGATTACTATGATAAAACAATATGTACCTGTAGCTGAATAACATTGTCCTTCCATAGCCACGCACTCTACCTAATATTCCGAGTCTATGTGAGGCATAGGTAGTTAGTGTTTTGATATTTAGAAATGTGCAGTGAAGGTAGAAGAAGTGGATATTCACATTCGCAAATGTCAAATTAGAATGTAGATTGTTTACCTTGGCGGTTGCAAGATAAATTGAAGGGTCAGGCTTTTTTTCCTTCACATCATCACCTGCATAGAAAAACAATAGATATTATTGAAGTTAAATATCTGACTCTCTTACAAAACCAGTTCAATCAAATCAGCTTAACCAAGAAGCCTAATTACTGAAACAAAAAAGTTCCTGAACAGTGTTACCATCCATTAACACTGGCAGCTAAACTAATGTATAAACAGAATGGTATTTGATTTAGGCTTCGAGGAAACAATGCAACAAATTATGATATAATGGAGCTGGAATATCAATCATGCTTAATTGACTTGATCCTAAGCACATGAGATCGTATGTTGATAAGTGGAGTAATAAGTCACAACATGTGGCTCACACAAGGTTTTAAATTTTAACCAACAAATTATAAAGGATATCACATTTTGAAAGTAGTGAACATACCAGCAAGAAAGCAATCAAGAACTTGAAAGCGCTCCTAAAATAAGGATGGTACAATGAATTGATAAACACTTTGTAGAAACAAGAGGTAGATACTACTTCTAACATTTTAAAAAATGTTGGAGAAAAGGCTTACATTTCCTATAAGGCTTTCAAGAAATAATATAGCTGAACTTTTAATATAACTTTAAATCTTAATTACTAATGGAATCCTCCCTCTTTGACAATGAGATTCTAATCTTCACTCCTGTCTCATCTTAATCATTTTCTGAGTAGATCCTCTGACATCCAAAACATAACAGAACACCAATTACAACATATGAGAAAGTAATTGTGTAATATACTTACATGTTGAACTCTGTACTCTTTAGCTCTGATAAAGCGAAGCAAAGATGTGCCAATCTGCATATCGAAGAAGAAAGACACAAGAAAATAAATAGGATGTATCTCACCAAAATAACTCAAACATGAAATGGTAAGAAATTAAAAGGAACAAAATGCGGCATGTAATGAAAAGGATAATGGAAATTGCCTTTGAAGTTCAATGTGCAGTAAGCATGCAACACCCCCTACCATGTTTGTAAAGATCTAGAAGACTCCTACAGTGGCTCATGCTCACTAGTTGCAACCTCTTCCATCTCACTCACCCACCCCCTAAAAAATAAAGTAAGGGCATTGCAGCATGAGGTGGTGCAAGTGCAAGATAAAAAGATATTGTAAATTTCAGTTATATAGTGGACATGACTAGTCAACACTTGAGCTTTTCTGGCATGCATCCCCTTCATTTCATGTGATGCCCCAGAAATTCGTAATTATATTCCGAGGATTTTCCGGAATTTAATTAGTAATTATCGGATGGTTTCGTGGCTCGTGGATGGAGCAGAAGTGTTTCGGACGAATTAATTATTTGAAAAGTATGACTTTAGGGGGGGGGGGGGGTTCAAGGTTGACTTTTGATACGTTGGGATTCTCCAAAAACTTCCTTCAAGAAAGTTGTAGAGCGCGTCAATACGAGTTCGTGGACATGTGGAACGCGAGAATTGGAGTTCGTATGAAGAAGTTATGGCCATTGGAAAAAGTTTCCATTTTGGTATAAATAAGGAATTTCTGAAAATATTATCATAAAATTCCATTTTCTATTTTCGGAAAGTTTCTTCTCTCCGTTCTCTCTCCTCACCCAGTGCGACCCGACCCAGACCTGGTGGATCCGACCCGCTTTTTCTGGCAGATTCCGGCGTTCTCCGGCCAAGTGACCACCACAGATCGTTTCGCCACCATCTTGCCGTCCTCCCTCTGGTGCTTGACGGTGACAGAAACCACTGGAAAGTGGAGGTTGGAGCAGCTATAGTTGACGCAATCGGGACTCGGTTGGAAGTTCACCTTTTCGGCGACGTATCGACCGATCCATCTTGGTTTTGGAATCTCCTCCTCCTCCTGATCATCCTCATACCTACCTTGAAGGACGATTTTGCGTGTGGAGTGAAAGATCAAGGTTTGAAAATCTGCGGTGCACAACGAATCTGGGACTCGATCAGACGGCAGCGATTGGCAGATCTTGCAAGTTTGATCTAGGACGATCTAGGCCGAACCAGACTTAGCTCCGGGTATGAAAGTTGCTCTACTCTTCATGATGAACATTTCTAGATGGCTTGATTGTTGTGGTTTTGAGTTTTGGCCGGTGGTGGTTGTGGTGGTTGCACCGCCGACTGTGGAGGTGTTATCGTGGCCTTCCGGCCATGGAATGGTTAGTTTCTGGTATTGTATATCATCTACTCGTCAATACGAGCGTTTTGATATATAATACGCAATTTTTGGAGATCGTATGAATATATTGTGATTTTTTCAGTTTCGGACCGTTTGATGCTTCTATCCGTGAGGATCCGACCGTCCGATCGACTTGTGGTTTGGACATATCGATCGTAGAAGTATTCCGGAGACATTGGGTGGTCTCGGATGTGGTTTCGCCTCGATTGGCGATACTTTGGGGATTTTAGTTCAAAACAGGGGTTTCAGACTTAAATCGTTTGTGAACTGTTACTAAGTGGAAACCGATTGTGATTAGGTACTTGACGAAGTATTCTTGGACGGTCGTTTTGTGGGTTGGCTGCTTTGTTCTGTATTGAAGATGCAACTGGAGTTTCGAGGTGAGTAATCTCACGAAGTTCATATTGTTTTGAGAGTTATTAGGTTAACTGCAAACTATAGTTGGTATTATTGACCTTCTTGAGTGAATGACCACATATATATATATATATATATATATTTACGTGGAATATGTATATTCTTGTGGGTTGATGAGTGAATTGAAGCAATAGGTATTGATGGGTTTCATTTCTATTGTTTTGGGGCTTGACTTTTCGGGAAACATTGTGTAGGAATTAGGAATTTCTATTGTTTGAAAAGTGTCAAGGTTTGGTGTGAGTAGCTTTGATGTGATTTGAATGTTTTGATCTAACGACCGGGGGTCGGAAGATCTGAGAGTCACAGGTTGTGATTTCTCCTTTCGGTTTGATCCGACGACCGGTGGTCTGAGGATGTGAGAGTCGCAGGTTGTGATTTCTCTTTTGGTTTGAGTTAATGTTTTGATCTGAGACCGGGGAGGTCTGATGATTGGAGGTCACGGGGTGACATCTCCTTTTGTGTGAGTTGAGTAACTTTTGGGTCCTGAGTGACCGGTTTGAAAGGTTTTGATCTGACGACCGGGGAGGTCCGAGGATTTGGGGTTGCTGGGAGTGACCTCAGACATATATATCGGGACTCCACACCTTTGGCCGGGTGAGTGGATACGATCAGTTAGAGCTCTAGTCTGTTGCCATGATACATCATGGGGGGTAGCGGGGAGCTATCTGATGCTCTTGAGTACGTGTTTTTAAAAGGGAGTTTCGGGGATTCTTTCTTTTAAATGTTTTGGGAGGACTTGTGTATCATATTTAATTGTCAGAGTTTCAATTATTATGATTTTGTCACGGGGTGACTTGTGTTGATTTGGGAAGTGTTTTAAAAGGGAGTTTCGGGGATTCTTTCTTTTAAATGTCCTGAGAGGACTTGGGTATCATATTTAATTGTCAGAGTTTCAATTATTATGATTTTGTCACAGGGTGACTTGTGTTGATTTGGGAATGTGTTTTAAAAGGGAGTTTCGGGGATTCTTTCTTTTAAATGTCCTGGGAGGACTTGTGTATCATATTTAATTGTTAGAGTTTCAATTTATATGATTTGGTCACGGTGTGACCTTTATTGTGATTTTTGGGGAATTGCATATTGAATTGTCAGAGTTCAATTATTATGACTTTGTCACGGGGTGACTTGTATTTGTTTCTTTTTGGAAAGAATGTGCTGTTTTGGGAAAACAAGGTGTGTGTCCCTTTTTACGAGTTGATGGGTTTCCTCATTGGGCGAGTTGTGCATGTGTGGTTTTGAGTTACTCATACGGGCTTGCAAAAGCTTACGGGGTTTGTTGTGTGGCAACCCGGTACACCATTCAAACGGTGTAGGGGTTAATCCTGTAGGTCAGGGTAATCAGGGCTGAAGCTGAGGTAGCATGTTTGCAGCTTTATGGTAGGAAGCCAATTTTGTGACTTTACCGTTATTAAGACTTCCGTTGTAGTGAGCTCTGAGGAGCATTTACGTTTTATTTTGTTGTTGACAATTTAATTCGTAAGTTTGTGTAATATATAACTTGTGGAGAGCGAGTGTATATTAATTTTGAGGGTTCAGGCACAGTATGTACTTGGTTTAAAGGGAAAAAGTTTCCAGGTATTTTGTATTGATGGCTGAACGATCACGCATATATAATTATGAGATTATATATCGATTTTTATTTATGTTAAAAATCAGGGGCGTGACATTTCAGCCCCTATGTCATTACATACTTCATTACATTAATCCCAATACCCAAACACTTACAATTCTTTAATTTGTTAAAGCAATAAAAGAAACATGTCCCATAATAAAAGAAATCTGTTAAAGCTAACTAAGAAAGCATTCAGTCCCCCAAGGCTCTTCTACCACTACGACTTGTAGCTTTCTTCTATTGAGCTCAATCCACATACCAAAAGCAATTAGTCCCAACGAAAAAAAAATTCAATTTTTCTAATCAAAATCGTTCTCTACGCTTGCTATTAGGTTCTATATCAAAATAAAAAAATAAACATGAAACAAAAATCAGAAAAGTGAAAAAAAACCTCGTGCTGTGAACACTCAAACGCTGCCAACTTCAATCCACCGGAAAAGAAGGTTAGGTTTTATGAGGGCCAGTATCCAGATGTCTTAGCCCACCCCTGAATCACCTATTAACCAAAATTTGGCCAAATTTTCAATTGGAGATGTTAGTATCACTTTCTAGAATTGATTCAAGAGACCCAAGTAGGAGGAATAAGAAGATGAAGATAGATGAGTTACCTAAGAGGAAGACGGAGGAAGATGACAATGGAATGAGGTTCTTTATGTGTCTGCCCTGTGACGAGAGGAAGAGAACGAGAGAGGAAACCAGATCTGAATCTGTTTTATCATTTTTCTTTCTTCTTTTTTTCCCTCATACTCGCATCTTATTACCTAAAACAAGCGACGGCTTGTTAGCTCTATCCGTCTGTCGCAATTGATATAAGTACATGCGACGGCATGTATATGCTGTTGCAATTGATATAAGCCCAAACGACGGTAATGCAAAGCCGTCGCATCTTATTCATGTCTTTGCAACGGCAGTAATTGCAGTCATTAAAGGAGGACCATTAGGTACGGCAAATCTGCGCTGTGGCCCTTTGGTGAAGCCATTGCAATTATTTTTTGTAGCGGTTTCTAACGAGGATGGAGCTAGTGTAACCTACTCCAGCTATGATCAGAAACCCAGTTTGAGGACACTCATGTCAGCACTTCAACAACTCATGTGGTAATTAGAAAAAAAAACCCTTATTAAGGTAAATAAGGTTCCTATTAGAGTAAACTCGTTTGAGTAATTAAGTTCTAAAAGTGGTAATTGAATGTATGTTACATATATTAACATATTGTAGAACTTTTCATTCAACACATAAGTCTAAATGAAGCAACTTAAATACAAGGATTTTTAAATTTTTTTTTTTTTTGGGAGGATGACAATATATATTAAGGTTCAAGATTACATATGATATCACACCCTTTTTAACTTTTTAAGGCACGACAATATGAGATATCACCTAAGTTCATCTATCTAATGCAACTGATTCAGAAAAAGACAGAAGTAAGTTCAGCTATCTAATGCAACTGATACAGAAAAAGACAGACACTGGAACCAACAATTAAAAAAACCCTGAACTCAAGTCTCGAACATTTTGTGTCTTCTTTACCTATAAAATAGGGTAAGTATCCCAAAATGTTAACTTAGCCATACCTCAAAGGTCGCACAACAACATCTTTTTCCACTGACGTAGATCCATGGGGTATAGTACGTAGTAACCCATTGAAACTAGTCATGTCAAAGACACAACTAGAAAATTGAAAGAAACCTGCCTTAATCACCAAAAATAGAAGTCAGACAACATAAACAGAAACAAGGTCCTAAAAAATGCTAGGTGCTAATCGAGGTCAGGGCACTAGTGCCTAGGGGCCTAGGCGGTTTTTATTTTTTAAATTCTTTTAACTATTTTCATAACATAAAATTAATAAATAATAATATTAAAAGTTCTACAATTAATATTTTCTATTTTCAATTATTATGTCCAACAATTAATTAAAAGTAATCAAAATAGGAAAAAAAAATGTTTATGTATTAATAACAATTAACAATTAATATTAAAATCTAATTATCCAATAAGCACGCATCTCTAAAGGATTTAGTATGAGTCTTCAACCTTTATCTTCAATTACCGATCATATTTAGCCTTTATCATCAACCTTTTTCTTCAAAATTTTTCTTTGGTTTCAATTATGTCAACTCTATCATAACAAACACAAAGCACTCTCTTTCTCTCTGGCTTTCTCTCTCATCGGGTTGATCGCTGGAACCACCACTGTCCGATTAAGTCCCCAACATTCTGGTAATCTAGCTCAGATGACTCTCCATTCGGACCACCACCACCGACTCATCCTCGCTCCCTCCTCAAAGACGGTACCTTTCTTCTTCTTAACTTCTTCGTTGAAAGGAATTAAAACAAAAAAAATTGCAGCGCCCAGGCTAGCTGCCTAGATGGCCGCTGAGGAGCAAAACACGTACAACCATCACCTAGCCTATAAATGGACTAGTGACATGGCATCCAATGCCTAGGCGGTCGCTTAGACAGTCTTTAGAATGGTGAGTATGAATAGGTACAACAATGATAGGAGCATTTTATGCAACATTTATAATGTTAATCCCTATATTAATCTTTGTTATTTTATTCTATTTTCCCTTTATTTATTTATTTTTATGTTTATTAGGTTTTTCGGAGCAAATATACAAAAAGAAGATGATATTGAGGAAAGATGTGCAAATAAAGAAAAGCTTGAAGTCCTGGCCCTAGCAAGTGACCTTGATGGATCGAGGAGCCCAATTCATGGAGATATCGCAGCAAATTATGGAGATATTCACAGAAATATTGATGATGACATGGCAAATTCTCATTGGACAAAGTGTGGAGAATCCTAAATTAAATAGAGAATCAAGAAGTTGCATTTTTCTACAATTCATGGAGTCTCAAACCAAAAAGGAATGAAAGAGGACTCAAGGAGCAATATAAAAAGGCTGTGCAAATCTGAAAAAGCTCTATTCTCCCCTTTCTTTCTCTTCCTCTCTTTCCTCTCTCCTGCAACTTCTTATTTTGCTCTTTAGCTTGTTTTTGTTTTTCTTTCTATGAGAAACTAACTCTTTAGTTAGGGGTTGTTGAAGCCCCAAATCATGATTGTAAACTTGTTATGACTTTCAATTAGTTTTGTTTATCTATTGGATGTGTTTGGCTCCAAAACCAGTTGGTGTGCAAACTGTCTCTTTTGAGCGTGTGATTGCGCAGGAGTGCCAGCACCGTGGGGTGCAGTCGTCGGGGTAGTCCCTTGACCTGACTTCTTCTTCAAGCACTATGGACGAGGAGAGCACCAACCTCGCCACAGATTCTTCTCTAGCCTTTCGGGAAAGGATTTTTGCCTTACGGATAAGGACTTCGGGCGTGATCTCTTCGGTCACCAAATCGATACTCAACGTTGTAGGTTGAGCAGAGAAATCATTGGGAAGTTCTGAGAAAGCACAGGGTTTACTAAAGTGTATCTTTAGCTTCGCTGGGTTGCGAGGGCGTTACCCTTGCTTCGCTGGAAGTATCTGTGGCAGTAGCACTAACAGTCAGCTCGGAGAGACTAGGACTGAGAGTACTGTCGCCTGGTTTCAACAGGGTTGAAGGTTTGCTTCGAGGAGGCTTTGTAATCGCTGGGATTGATTGATTCGAGAGAGGTCCTTAACTTTGCCGCTTAACCCTGTATTTATACACCTAGGGTTTCGACTGCTCCTTGCTTTAGAAGGATCATTAATTGAAGTTTCCTATTCAATTTCTGCTACTCAATTCCAATAAGGTCTCGTTTTCCTTATGGACTACGGAATGGGCGAAGCTATACCCCAAACCTGAGTAGGCTTATTTTTGGGCCGCATGTATCGGCCCACCGGCTCAAATCCACCAAACGATCTTGCCAAAAATACTTTTGGGCTCAAACAGGATGAGAACCTAATTTCTATATTCACATTGATGATTCCTTTGCATGTTTTCTTTGGTGCGCAACTTACATTGCATGTTTAGGATTCTCTTGCTATGAATGATCATTGCCTGTGCCTTGCTTCGAGGGTTCCGTTGAGAGTTTTAGAGTAGTAAATTGTCTATAAGGCAAGTGATTAGGTTCCTAGGTTAATTGAGATGTGTCGTACTCAAGATGCCTTGTGATGTCTCGTTTTTCTATTGCGTAATGATTTTTGTGTGTTAAATCTAGAGTTGCGTCAACCTAGGTTGCATTTTAAAAAATAGGTTAGGTGTAGAGCGTCTCTCACCTAGCATACAAGTAAGGAAAAACAATAGGTTAATTCAGGCATTGGGTTAACTTGAGCATTTTCATCCATAAATTAATGAAATTAGGTTGAACATGATTAGTTTACTTGATTGATTGGTGGTGGATGCAATTCCCCTAACTTGTTTTATCTTTGATTTTCAAAACTCTGAATCAAGTCTTTTTATTTTCAGAGTCATTTAGTGTTTCGTTTTTATTTAATTGGTTCATCAACCAAAACACCTTAAAAAATTATCAAACTTTGTCAGTAGTTAGTTTATCATGTCTAGAGTTTGTCTGTAAATTTTTGTGACATTTAGAGTAGTTTAGTGTCGTCTGCCAGTCAGATCTTTCTAACTGAACAGTTTAGGATTTATATTGTTTTGAGTCTTTAGATTAGTGATTAGGCCACAATCTCTTGCGGGAACGATCCCTACTTACCTATATTATTTTCGACATTCTTGTAGGGTTAAATTATAGGCATTTTTGTGCATCTATTTTGGTGGATAGAAATAGCCTATCAAACAACAACAAATCTAAGAAAAGAGCTCGCCTACATTAATCATGGGTAGAAAGAAACTCACCAATAAGAAACATTGCACCTTAGCTAGGTTAGGCCGAACACTTAGATAAACCAACTAATGAAACCCGAACCACATCTAGCCACCAAGCTGTTAGAACCGCTTCACTTGCTAATTACTCTAGAGATGCCACTGGAACAATCACTTGCGCCACAAATACACACCACCAAGGAGCCCTATGAAAACCACCACTCTTACCAGCAGAAAACCACCACCCATTGTCCCATTTACTCCATCCATGGGAGACAAAAACATAGGAGAACTTCAATGAGGAGAGTAGCATGCACCCAAAATAATGGAGTCGACCGATTGGTGCAGGAATAAAACCTCCTTTAAGATTGGTTAGGCCAAGACCCATCCTTTTTACCCGTGTCTAGAGTCAAAACAATGAAGTCGAAGTCAAAGCCAACCCTCCAAAATATAGGGCTCTTGCCATTCACCTAATGTGCTAGACCCTATTTTGAACTGCCAACTTCCATTGGCAGAACCACTATGGTCAATCGTACCACCACCCAAATCGAGTAAGAAAAAAGAACCATCAACCTAGTTTGTTGCCCCAACAATATCGAGAAGAGAGTAACCACGAAGTATAGTAGGCCTCCTCCCTCGCCTTCCACTTAGCTAAGTCCAAAAAGGGCCTAGTGGACTAATGGTTAAGCGTCCTAGTTAGAAACCTCTTGACCAGAGTTCAACTCACGAAACTATCAAAGTGGCTAGGTACTATGATGCAATGCATAGTTGAAGTATTTAACATGCACCTAAGGATTAGTGCTTAAGCCTATGAAGTTTTTGGGATACCTGACACTGTTTAAAAAAAAAAAGTCTAGAAAGGGAGGCCATGAAACTACAAAGAAAAAAATCGAGAAGAATAAAAATTCCAACCCAGTTTCGATCAAACAAGCGACACATCCATGAGACTAGAGAGAATAAACAAAAGAAAAGAGACATTGAGTAAAGATGCAAGGGATAAACTCCAGCCAAATTCAATTCAATACTAATTGAATTAAGCCCTTCATATACCTATTCTCTGTTTTTGTTCTATAGATCACTTCTTTACCAAAAAAAAAAAACACAAGATATACCGGTCTAATTAACTTTAAAGCTACTTTCTTGATTTGAAGGTTTTTTTTTCCCGACAAATAAGACAGTTCATTATATCAATGAAACCAACCAAAATGCTAGAATAGCAAAGACTACTCATTACAAATTAAAGTTCAACCAAGTCTAATGCCGAGCAAATTCTCTTAGCCTTAGAAGGAAATCTATTCTACTAACTACTCCCGTCAAGCACGCCATTGTGGTAAAAATAACTAATACTTCTAAGAATGCTCATAGAAGAGTTTTTGCTAGCATCAGACAAACAATCTTAAGCCCTAAGCAATAACAATATCTTCCTCTTGAGGAGGAAGCGCTTGACTTTCTTGAATAAGTAACAATATGAGGACTTTTTGTTACGTCCTGTACCTTAATTTACTTGTTTACTGGTCATTCGGACGGTAAACTATTAAAATCTTTACTTTTACCTTCATTTTGATCATTTAGTGGACTTAAAAGTTGACTTTTTATTTCGTTTGTCATTTGAGAAAATTTTCTTTAGGGAAGTTATAGAGGACGTTAAACCAAGTCTGTGGACATATGACACGTTTAAATCGGAATTTGTATGCGAAAGTTATGGACGAAAAAGTAAAAGTTACTATTATGAGTAAATTTCTATAAAAGGAGAAATTACTGTGGTAGGTTTCCATTTTTGAAAACCTACCTTGCATCAATTTTCTCTCTCTTCCCCACTCTCTCTCTCTCTCTCTGACCCGTTTCAATTTTTCTGGCCATTCTTCGCCTTCCGGCCACCTGACGGCGTGCCACCTGTCCGATTAGGACCACCTTCTTCTCCCATCGAAATTTGTAGCGGTAGCTTGTGGCAGTTTGGCCGGAGGAGAGAGAATCAAAGTGTTTTCCGAACATAGCTGTTGTTTCAGTCCGATGTCGATTCACCATTTTCCGACCACTTCAAGCCGAGCCACCGAGTGGGTTTTGGAGTTGCCAACGTCCTCTTCCTAGCCATACAAGTTTCTTGCATCAATTCACAGTGTGGAGGAAGAATTGAAGATTAGAAATTTCTAGGGTTTGAATTTCGGCCTCTTTCCTTTCGAGCTAATTTTTGGCCAATCAAGATAATTCTAGACTTTGTTGTAGTTTGGAAAGTTGTTGGGCTTGTTGTGATGAAGAATTTGGTATAGGTGTTGATACTCGGTTCAGGGGTTGGCCGGCAGCGCGTGGGGGGCGTGTGCGGCTGTTTCCGGCCATCTATTTTTGCTAGTTGGGTTCCTTGTAGCATATAGAACTTGTGGGTATGAGTTTGGTGGAAATCGGTGGAAGTTTGGTATCGATTGGGAATTTACAAAGTTTCGGGTGTTTATTTCCGGAAATCCGACCATTGGATTTCCCTTGTTTCTGTTTTAGAACGCTAGAATTGATGAAACGATGTTGTTGGTGAAGTTTGGAACTTGTTGATTTTGGAGGGTCAAAGATATCGAGTTTTCGGTTGATTTATTATGAATTTATTTCGGACCTTCCTTTAGGTTATTTAAGATGTATTATTGTGTACAGGACGATGTAGCGAGCCACTGCTTGATGAGGAAAAATTCTTATGCGTGACCGCCTAATTCGTACTGTGAGTGGACCTTTGATTTTAAATGATGCATGCAAATATTTTCCGAGTTATTGATTTATTCATATATCGTTTCATTTACTGAGCATATATTTTAGTTTCGGATTATAATTTGATTTCAGAAATGAATTGGTTTTGGATTATAATTTGGTTTATTGATTGGATTGCCGTCATAATTTTCAGATATGAGTTTGCAATGCTCGGATTTGAATTTATGATTTACGACGAATTTCGACTAGTTATTTTCCGATGTGATTTCATGAATTATGTATATTTTTCTTCGTTGATTTTGAGATTTCTGGAAGATTTTTGAAAATGAGATTTTTGATGGAATTATTTTTATCTATTATTAACTCATTGATTGATTTGAGAATATTTTGACGTGTGGGACACGTCATTCATTTATTTGTTTTCTTATGAGATTTTCTGAGTATGGTTGGGAACTGTACTCGTGACTTCATTTGTGAGATTTTAGGGAAGCTTTACTTGTTTTTGGTTTTCTATTGTTTTTCTTCACCATACCTATTCTCCTCCTCATATGGGTTGTAGTTAAGCATATTAGTTCTCCTCCTCACTTACTCTGTGTTTGTGGGTAGTAGTCGAGCCTAGAGCCTGGGAGGCTTGTTTGTCGTATGGTGATTCCTTCTTCCCCATACTTTACTATTACTTGACTAGCGGGGCTAGTCTGATTTCTCTTAGCCAGCGGGGCTGATATGTTTTCTCGAGATTTCGAGTTTAAAGAAATATGTTTTATAAATGGTTGCATGCATCGAGGTTTTGTAAATCATTCAAATTGTGGGAAAGTGTTAAAGCTTATTTCATTAAATTATCTTGTTTATTTATTTTTGTCTACTCACGCTAACGTATTTTTCAATACTTTCCCCTGGGCCCTTCGGTTTCAAATTCCCAGTTTGCATATCAGATTAGTTGAGGTCGGGCGTACATGGAGTCGAGGCATAGTCAATAGCACAGCTTCCGCATATTCATCTTATTTCTGTTTACCTTTTGTATTAGAATTGCTTTGATAACCTATGGGATTTAGGGTTGGGCACCCAAAACTGAAGTCCCGGTCCCGTCCCGAAATTAGTCGTTACGGGCCAGGATCAAAATATGAAATTTACTGTTTGGGCTTCATTCCAGTTTTTGACTTGGTTGTTGTATTGCATTACTGCATTCCTGCATTCCTGCATTATCTGCATAATCTGCAATACTGCATTCCTCCATTACTTCAATATTACTGCATAATCTGCTTTATTAAATTTCTACATTCCAGACTTCCAGTTTTTTAGTTGTTTGTTTGCAATTTGTACATATTGTCTATCTACATTAGATCATTTCTTCGTGTCATTTTACATTGTTTGATTTGTTTAAGGCAAAATTGAATGTGTAGACTTATAACTTGTAGTTCTAGGAGGACATATGCATCCTGTAATGATTGAAATATGGAAAATTTGGATAAGTGTTAAGTACTTGTGAATGTGTGTATAGGGGAAAAAAAGAAGAAGAAGAAGGTCTGGGTTCCCGAAATGGGCCCGGGCCCCACCCCGACCTGATCCCGATTGGTTTTGGTACCTTCGGTACTAACTTTGAAAAAACCAAGTCCCATCCCGACCCGTCCCGAATCATATTTTTGATACCGGGCTCTGTATCACTCAATAACAGGCTCGTGCCCACCACTAGTGGGATTAATGCTTTTGTATTAGAATTGCTCTGATAACTTGTGGGATTAATGTTGTTAAGTTGAGACTTGTACTTGTGAAATGGGAGATGTTGTGATTTGGGGTAACAGGGTAGCTTCAGGAGAATTGGGATGATTGTTTAGATTTCTACAAATTTTGGGTAATCCATTTTTAGGAGTGACGCTGCCGAATTTTAGGTAAAGTTATTCCTAAGGTGGGCCCCACAGGGCCACCTCGGGTTTCAGGGTGAAATATGAGGCAGGTCCTATCACCTTTCTCATCTAATCCTCCAGCTGTCTAGGAGCCTTTAACCTTGCATTTTTTGGGAGACACATTCACTGACACTTTGTTCTCCTTAGCCTTATTTTTGCTCCCTCTAGGTTTTCCATGCTTCTTGGAAGCAAAGACTTCAGCAATAACAATGACTAATCCAATACTAACTGCAAGATTTGAATACCGCACCGCAAGGCTGAGCCTTGTTTTTTATTTTTTTTTGGAGAGGATTCGATCACCTCCTTCCTCACTCGTCGTTGGTCTGATAGGGCAGTGCTAGGGTTAGGACTTGCAGCCTCAATCTCCCTGATCACCACCTTCCTCCTAGGCTTAGGTATCGTGACCACCCAAAGTAGCAGACGCTAAGGTAGATTGAATTATTGATGGAATATGTGTTTTGAAAATGAGCTGAGGGTCAGAGTTCTGCGTCTGACCAGAAGCACATTCCGAAGGAGCAGCAACCCTAGTTAGAGCTTGCTCAAGATTCCGGCGCACTGAAGGATAACATGCCGCACCAGGCTTAACCTACAATTCCTCCAACAATGCAAGTCTTGAGCAGGGCAGCCCTACATGAATCAACAAGCCACAATTTTGGCAGCGGCCAACCAAGTTCTCATAGGAAAAAAATATCAAATCTAGGGTGACTTCGTCTTCAACAATAAAACTTCTCTAGAAGATAATTGGCTGCGCAAGATTAGCCTCCACCTTGACACAAACCTTACTTGAGAACTCACATTCATCCTTGTTCACATACCTTCCCAAAGAGCTAGCAATCATATGAATGCATCGATCATTTTGAAAAGCCTAGGTGATCCCGTTTCTTCACCTAGAAGCCAAGCGTAATCAGCGCCACATACTCGATTGGCTGCACCCTATCATATGGGCCAACACCGTCAGTTTGCATTCAAAGCTCCAATGCCCCCCTTTCAGAATCCTAACTCGATCTGACCGCGTATAGAAATAGAACATGTATCAACCACCATGATCCTGAATCTAGTTCGTACGAAATAATGTCTACACCCTTTTGAACATGCCTTTCTTGAATGAACCCTTTGTATATGCACGGACAGTCAGAAGCTTACCAACCAAAAAATTATGGGAACACCAGAGACCAATTCCTTTGGACGGGTGCAGGTCCATCGGTCCCTTACTATCTGCGAGCGCCATTGATGATGCCAAACACACAATCATATCGTCAATAGTCAACATCATGTAGAAGAAACACGAGATTTTTAAAATATGTTTTTTTGACCACTTTCCAGAGAGAGTGGCTAGGGTTTAGTCTAGTATATAATCTAGGCTATGATTTTTGGTTTATCTTCTATTAATCAAACAAAAGTCACTTCAATTTGATAACTTAGAAAAATAAAATTTAGGGGAGTGAAATTTGCCCTCCCCTTTTTGTAAACCAGACTCCTCATCTAATGAAATTTCCAATTTACCCCTTACATTATCTATCTTGTCTTCTGCCTATCTGGCTTTCTTACTACTGCTGAACGGCCTGAACCTCTTCCCCTTCAATCTTCTCTGAAAAAATGTCTTATCACTCCATCTTCTAAGACTAACTTTTCAAGAATTCGTTCAATTAAGTTCTTACTAGACAATGCTCATTCCATGCTAGGCAACTAAAGCTAGTAATTTCCAGAACTAAACCCACTTGAAATCAATCAATTCCGAATAGAGAGCTTTCTTATTCAAACTCTCTACATCCAACTTCTCTGTATGTAGCCAATGGCCAAGTCAATAGGTTAGGTTGGGATGGTTTAAAGAGGAACCTATAGCAAGGGTTAGGGGTCTGAACAAGAAAGTATAAGAAGGGAATTGATATGCTTATTTCTCTCTCGACTCTACGACAATGGCAATGGTTTCTTCAACATCGTCAAAAGAAAGAAAAAAAAAAATTTCTTGGAGCCCTGCTACAGATCTCGTCTGCTCCTACCCTTAATGGCTTATGGTTTTGCATTGCCGACCTCATCCAGTTTCTCCATCACTTCTTCACAATTCTCCACGCGCCATCTCATGCCCGGCAACTCAGTTTTCAATTGGCAGTGTTAGCGAATTGAACTCGAGCAACCGAATGGCGTCGTCGTACCATTTGACTATTAGGCTCAACTACTGAAGGCCGACGATGAATAACTCGCAGGTGAGCATCGGAGGAGTGGAAAATGAATTGGTGAAGCCATCTTAGGCAGCTTTGATCAGATCCACGGCTCACAACTAGCGGCGAGAAAAAGGAAATAAAGAACGGAAGAGCCAGATGCAAATAAGAGAGGAGAGTAGTCAGAAGGGTAAATGTGGAAATAAATACATTAAAATAAAAATGGGAGTGTGGTTTACAAAAAGGAGAGTGCAAATTTCACTCCCTAATTTATGTATAAAGTTATCAACCTTAATATTTCCAAGCATATCATGAATTCTTCCCCACCGGTCAATATAATGGATTGATTTCTATTGTACTATTATTTTGGCTTTTATATATGCAAGTGACAACATTTCTCTTGGACCAAATCATGCAGAGGAATTAATTAGAGTTAATAATTTATTGAAAAAGAAATTTAGAACAAGAAGATATAGAAGAGGGATGGATAGTGCCGAATGGTTGCGATTGAAAGTGAAGGGGCCAACTGGTATTGTCTGAGGGTTTGCCCTACAACGTCGCCTTCTCTAATAGAGTGATGTCCTTTTCAAGTCCCATTTAAATAGACCAAATTAGGAGCGACTTTTCCCACTCCCTTCAATTTAGATTAATGAGAATAGGGATGAAAGTTTTGGACCCTCAATCTCTTCTTATGCAAAACTTTTTAGTTTTTCACAAGAAGATGATGTGCTGAGCATGGGACATATATATTTTCTGTCGAACAATTCTTAGGTTCACCCCTGGGTGAACAAGCATATTCACCCCTGTTATCGATTAACTCACTTTTACTTAATAAATTTTTAATCCAACGGTCCATATCTTAAATTAGCATTTAAAGATCATCTCTGTAAAAAATCAATCGAATCGGAAATCGTTTAATTATCTAATTGAATCAAATAAATGGACGGTTCTAACAACACTTACGGCTATTATGATGAACCGTCCATGTATTTCATATAAATGAATAATTAAAAAGTCTTCAATTTGATTGATTTTTTACAGAACTAATCTTTGTATTACATTATACAACTTGAATGGTTGGATTAGAAAATTAAAAAGTTATTATGCATTAATCATAAGAGAGGGTGAATATGCTGCTTCACCCCAAGGGGTGAACCTGAGAATTGTTCTTATATATTAGTGTTACTTTTCTTGATGAGATGGAAAAGCACTTGAGAATTGAAGACTAATCCTTTACGCTGAGAATGTACGGTATGCCATATTGCCAACGGATCACTTCTTTATAATAGCAACTAGGGGTGAACCTGAGAATTGTTCAGGTTCACCCCAAGGGGTGAACCTGAGAGAGGGTGAATATGCTGCTTCACCCCAAGGGGTGAACCTGAGAATTGTTCTTTTCTGTCTATGCATGGTATTCTTTTATTTATTTATTTATTTTTATTAAGGTGATCTAGTTTTCAAATTCCGAAAGTTATATAAATATATTGTTTTTGAAAA
Organism: Rosa lucieae; assembly: GCA_024704745.1. Taxonomy (NCBI): domain Eukaryota; kingdom Viridiplantae; phylum Streptophyta; class Magnoliopsida; order Rosales; family Rosaceae; genus Rosa; species Rosa lucieae. The sequence goes on along the minus strand of CM045493.1, from coordinate 29,673,085 downwards.
TTCTAAATTAGTTCTATAGATTCAAATTTCTCCTTTTTTTTTATCCGTTTTCTAAGTGTAGAGTTAATCGAGTCACAAATGACTGAGAGTATTGTTTTCCATTAGTGCTAATTATATTTCACTATTTACATTTATCATCATAGGAACATGATATTATAAAATTATTGAAATTTGATATCCATATCACTTTATTTGTATGACCGACTTTTGAAAAACCCGTCTTCTAAAATCACATCCAAATAGTTTTGATACTGGTGTAGTTAGAAGATTGGGTTGTCTCATTATATTTCAAGATACCCTAACTTTAGAATGAAATTTCTATTAATGTCAAAAATACATAGCTCTTTATTTGATTTTGTAGTTTCATTGATATTAGGCATCCGTCAATAGTCCAAAGTTTAGTAGCAAACCTCAAGTAAATCAGCTCGATGAATTTATAAACTGCAACCTCTCTGGTAGTATGAAGTTGTTTGTAATGCCAGTCTATCATTTCAAGAGACCTAATTTACCAATACGAAACTAATGTAACTATAATTGATGTATCCAACTACCCATGGAGAAGGGTATTACAGAGAATTCCACACGTAACGTAAGACCTTGAAATCAAGGTCTTGAGGTTGCAGGTCACGAGGGACCACGTGCTAGTCTCCGGTGGCTCGGGGTTTGCATGGCATACTATTCTAGGGTTTGTGGCTTGTTTACGAGATGGGCTCCTCCTTTTAACGTATATTATTTTTGTGATTAATTTAGGGAAAAAATAGGAATCAATCAAAGTCCAGCTAGTTAATTTGGAAGTATACGACTACAATATGATGCTGCATCATTAGTGAGAGTTTGAGAGATAAGCAAAATTAAGGGTTTAGCGTACAAGTTAGTAGGCCTCACGTGCTCGTGTTCTTTATGTGTCTCTGCCTCCTCGTCCTTTGTTTTAATTTCCAAAGCTGGCTTTGTTTAATAGAGCTAGCTTTGTCTTGTAATAATTGTCAGGGAATGGACGAGGAAGCAGAGTAAGAGGTTGGTGCAATAGGAGTTGATGAAGGTGAGCAACTTGGTAAAGGTGTGAGTATTCTAGTTTAACCCAACGTGGAAGTCTCTCTCCATAGTGTCTTTTTTTTTGGCTGACTCTCGCCATAGGCTTTGAAAATTCTAGACTCTATTAGTGAACTGTTTGCTTGATATATGTATCTGTCTTAACATCAAATATCTATGGTATTTAATCTATTTAGCCCTTTATTTGGTATAAACAATTTTTGAAATTATGGAAACATACAAGTAGTATGCTCAGAGTAGTCTAATAATAGTACAGAAACTATTCTAATAATACATTTCTGTTCAGAGTAGTCTATGCCAAATAACAATACCTCACCTTGCAAGTAATCTATTCTACTTAACCTTAAACGCCAAGCACGCAATTGTGGTACGCTAGAGCTAGGTACTTCCACAAGACTCATAGAGACATTCTTACAAGCATAGACATAGATGCAAATAAAACAATTAGGCATCGATAGGCTCCTGCCCTGTAAAAGGGTCAGACCTCTTAACAAACCAAACTAGCCTAGAGATTGAGACCAAGCCCAAAAGACTTTGTCCCAAGCCCAGGCCCAAGGGTACCAAAAACAACATCATAGCAGACTTGAAACTGCCTTGTCGCCACTGATTCCGGCGGATGTCCCCTCCAACGCAGCATCAACGCCACCTCCTCTTAGCAACCAAGCACAGATCAGTAGCAACCCGATCGGTGCTGGAACTGGGAGAGAAGAACAACAAATCGAAACCCAAACGGCCAAAATTGAGAGATCGATTAGGATCTCCGATCTCAAAACCAACCGCAGCTACAACAACAAAGGCCTTCTAGTCAGTCAATCCTCGCTCACTGCCGCTACACAGACCGCACCTAGTTCAATCGCCGCTGCAAATCCGCCGGCTTTCCTTCGTAGCACTTGCTCCAAACCGCAGACAAGAAACTCACTCCAAGCCGCAAAACCTACTTCCCTTGCCTCACCTTTGAAACTAGCTCGATGACGATAGATCGCGCCTCTGCTAGACCGACGATGAGGAGCAAGCCGTCGTCGTCGCTCTCTATACTCAAAACCCTAGGTTTTGCTAGTTCCTCTCCTCTTTATTTTTGAGATATTATTATCTACCATTTGGTATAAACAATTGATCAAGTGTGAGTTTTGAGTCAAAGATAACAAGATTTAGAGAATGAATTGTTTGATATCTTATTCATCTCACAGTGGAGGTATATAAAGAGGATTACAAGAATATAACAGGTAAGTACTAACTACGAAATAATTACAATATATTCTATTCCTAATGTTAAACCATGACTCACGCTAACACTCCCCCTCAAGTTGGCGCATACACATCAACCATGCCCAACTTGCTTAGTGAGTCATAAAACACCTTCCTGGAAACTCCTTTGGTAAGTATATCTGCAAGTTGCTCTTCCGTTGGAACAAAAGAAAAGCTAATAATTTTGGCATCTAGCTTCTCCTTTATAAAGTGACGATCAATCTCCACATGCTTAGTACGATCATGTTGTATTGGATTTTGTGATATGTCAATGGCTGCCTTGTTGTCACAATACAACTGCATAGTACTTTTGAGTTTGAAACCCAGATCACGTACCAGATTTCTCAGCCACAGCAATTCACACACTCCGTGAGCCATACCTCTATACTCGGCCTCAACACTAGATCGTGCCACAACTTTCTGTTTCTTACTCTTCCATGTAACCAAATTACCACCCACAAAGGTAAAGTAACCTGATGTTGACATTCTGTCTGTAATATTTCCAGCCCAATCTGCATCTGTAAAGCCACAAACCTCAAGGATGTTGTTGTGTCCAGAAAACAATACTCCCCTTCCTGGAGCTGACTTCAGGTACTTTAAAATTCTCATAACAGCATTCATGTGACTTTCACTTGGGTTATGCATGAACTGACTTACCACACTCACTGCATATGCAACATCTGGTCTAGTATGAGCCAAATAAATGAAGCGCCCAACTAACCTCTGATAGCGAGCTCGATCAGTAGGTACCTGATCTGGATACTCAGCTAAACAATGATTCTGCTCAATAGGAGTATCAATAAGTCTGCAATCCAACAAACCTGTCTCTGTTAGCAAATCAAGAACGTACTTCCTCTGGCACAGGTAGATCACTTCTCTCCCCCTGGCTACCTCAATTCCTAAGAAGTACTTAAGTTCACCCAAGTCCTTCATCTCGAACTCAGAGGCTAGCTGTCTCTGCAGTCTATCCATCTCAACAGTATCATTGCCAGTGATTACCATATCATCCACATAAATAATTAGAGCTGTTACTTTCCCTTGTTGATGCTTGAGAAACAAGATATGATCTGAGTTGCTCTGTTTGTAACCAACCTTCCGCATGAACTATGAAAATCTCCCAAACCAAGCACGAGGCGACTGTTTGAGACCATACAGAGACTTTCTCAATTTGCATACAAAATCACAAGGAGAAGCAACTATATACCCAGGTGGAAGGCTCATGTATACTTCCTCGGCTAACTCTCCATGAAGAAATGCATTCTTGACATCAAACTGTCGGAGTGGCCAATTTAAACTAGCAGCAAACGACATCAGAACCTGAATAGTGTTCATCTTGGCAACAGGAGCAAATGTTTCATCATAGTCAATACCATACGTCTGAGTAAACCCCCTTGCTACAAGGCGTGCTTTATACCGATTCACTGATCCATCTGCATTATGTTTCACAGTAAACACCCAACGACAGCCTAAAGCCTTCTTGCCTTGTGGTGGAGGCACAAGATGCCAAGTATTGTTCTTCTGCAATGCCTCCATCTCTTCATCCATTGCCTTCCTCCACTTTGGATCCCCCAATGCATCCTGCACTCTATTAGGTACTGATACAGCAGATATTTGATTCACAAATGATTCATATGACTTAAACAACCTCCTAGTGGACATATAATTGGCTACTGGGTATTTTGATTTGGCAGTAAGAGTAGGTTCATATCTTTTGGTTGATTGACCTCGAGTGGTCCTATTTGGTAACACATATTGCTCAACATTAGACTCACTATTGCTAGTACTAGTGGGTGGACATACCTCAAATGAGTGATCTTCAGTACCAGGAAGTTGTGGGTCAGGGGTAGAAGTGATGGCAGTAGGGGCAGTTGTGTCTTCAACTGGATGTTCAATGATTGAAACTGGTGTCTGGATGTCTGGAGCTTCTGCTTCTGGAGGTGATGAGCCAATGCTCTCAACTGGATCCGTCAAAATACCTCCTGCCTGTGCGACTTCTTCTCCGCTTTCTGATTCCTCCCCCTCTCCATGATACAACTCTTCAAAATATGAATTCTCCCCCTGAAGAGCTGTATCTGAGGAGGAAAAATAACTCATGTCCTCAAAGAAAGTAACATCCATAGTGACATAGTACTTTCTGGTTGGTGGATGATAGCACTTAACCTCCGTAGCCCACAAACACACACTTAAGCGCTCGGGCATCCAACTTAGACCCCTGATTTTTAGGAATATGGACAAAAACAGCACAACCAAAGACACGAACTGGCAGATTATGAAATGAAGGTAAGGAAACATGGGAGGCAAGAACCTCAAATGGAATTTTTCCATGAAGGACACCAGATAGAAGATGATTGATAAGATGGGAGGCAGCATGAATAGCATCGCCCCAAAGATACTTAGGCATATGAGCACTAAAGAGAAGGGCACGAGCCATATCAAGTAAATGACGGTTTTTCCTTTCAGACACGCCATTTTGCTCTGGTGTTTGTGGACATGTGGTTTGGTGAACAATCCCATGGGTTTTGAAAAACTCCTGGAAAACATGATTAACATATTCTCCCCCATTGTCAGAACGAAGGACTTTAATGGTGCTATGGTATTGTGTTTGAACAAGAGTATGAAAAGTTTGAAAAGCTGGAAAGACTTCATCTTTGGTTTTAAGAAGAGCAACCCATGACAATCTCGTACAATCATCAATAAACAACACAAAATATCTCATACCAGACATAGTGGGTTCTCTAGAAGGTCCCCAAACATCAGAATGAATCAACTCAAAAGGAATAACACTTTTATTAGAAATACTAGGAGAATAAGTAGCACGATGGCTTTTGGCCAAGACAAATGTTTCACAATGTAAAGCAGACTCATCCACACCAATAAACAGAGTAGGCATGGTTTTTCTCATAAGACTAAAAGATGGATGCCCTAAATGGCGATGCCACAACCAAATTTCACTTAGCTTATCAGAATTCGAAGTCAAAGCGGCGAGGGACGGTGCTCCTGGTTTCTCCCTTGCGTATGTCTGATCCAGATGGAACAATCTGCCCCTCAGATACCCCCGACTGATTAACTTCCTGGTGAGAAGATCCTGAAAAATCACATACATAAGATAAAAGGTTACGAAGCATTTAGACTCAGTATTCAACTGTGGAACAGATATCAAGTGATGAGACAAGTCAGGCACATATAACACATTATGAAGTTCTAAAGTGGGAGTAATACGCACGGACCCTGACCCTAACACAGGAAAAGCCTCACCATTGGCATTGGTGACATAGGACACTGGTGGGGAAGACAACTCAGTAAAATATGATTTATCATAAGTCATATGGTCAGAGGCACCAGAATCAATAATCCATGTATCAGAACCAACAAAGTGAGAAACCTTTAAAGCCATACCAATCTTACCCCGAACAGCTATAGAGGCTGTAGGAATTGCCCACCTGCCGTATGATGATCCTGTCCAGCCACTCCATAGCAATCTGGTTCTTGAACCAATTGAACAGCAGCTGCTTTCGCCTTAGGACGATAACCTTGCTTTTTAGGTTTAAGATGCGGGTGCAGTTTCCAACAAGTCTCTAGAACATGCCCAATATCATTGCAATAAGAACACTGAGGACGAGGGCGGTGGGCAAAACCTGGTGGAGGTCCTTGTTGATGAAGCAAGACCGAATGCTGCTGCTGGAGTAAAGGTGCTGGTGCTTGAATGGCTAGGCTAGAAACTTCAACTTGTGCCTGTTTAAGACTTTCCTGCTGAGATTCATCCTTACGAATATATGTAAAAGCTGTGGTCAAGCTAGGAGGGTCTGACATTCTGAGCAACTCTCCCTTGGCACTATTATGTTTTGCATCAAGTCCTCTCAAGAATGCATGAACCCGCTCAAGTTCCTTCTCTTTCTGGTACCATGTAATATCCTCCTGATTCTTGATCTTGCAAGGACGCTTCTGATCAATCTCAGCCCATACATTCTTCAGCTTGGTAAAAAACACTGACACTGGTTGCCCATTCTGTTGCATTCCTGCAGCTTTGCACATCAGTTCATGAACCTGTATAAAATCAGACTCATTTGTATAGAGATCTCCCAACGTCTTCCATATTGCCTCAGCAGTTTCACATTCCTCTACCATCTGTAGCACATCATCAGTCATGGCTCTAAATAAAATTGACATGACAAACCCATCATCATCTTCCCACTTAGCAAAGGCCTCCACATCATCTTCACTAGGTTCCTGTCACATGCCCCATCTTGTGTATCCCACGAAGATGAACTGACATAATCTTCTTCCATGTTCGGAAATTGGTACCAGTGAGTTTGGTACCTCCAAAAGAACCACCTTCTGAGTTCTTGACAGAGACCTCAACTTTCTGAACCTCATTGGCCTTAGACCCCTGACCTTCACTTTTATCACCACCCATCACAACAATACAATAGCAAAATCACAGAGTATGGAGTGGAAAAAAGATAGGAATTCGAACAATTGCAGTGATTTTTTTTTTTAGAACCTATTGTAGGGTTGACCGACTGAGGCTGGTTGACCGAGTTAGGCGAGTTGAAATAGTGAGCTGAGTGAGGTGAGTTGAGGCGACCCGACTGCCCGACTGGAGAAGATGAACGAGTAGGGCGACCTGACCGGAGATGAAGGCGACCCAACCAGAGAGAAATAGCAGCGACGTCGGAAACTGAGCAGCGGCAGAGTAGCCGGTCTGAAGAACCGATTGGACGTTGGTCTGGGTGTGTTACAACGACGCCGGAATTTGGTGACAACGCCAGAACTGGGCAGCAACGATCTGGAAGAGGAAGCTGACCGGTCTGGGTGGAAGAGGAAGCCGACCGGTCTGGGTGTTCTGTAATGACACCGGGAATTGAAGGATTCGATCTGGAGAGATGGGCGATCTGGGAAGATGAAGCCGAAGTGAAACTGATATGGCAAGGTGAAGTCAATCTTGAAAGGGACATACGACCTTGAAAGAGACAGAGGACAAAAACCGGTCCTATACAGACGAAGGCTGATGTCGGCTGGAAAAAACACCAGATCGAATAGGGTTCTAAAACCTTTTTTTTTTTCCTAATTAAGAGAAAATTAAGGAAAAAACAAAGAGACAAAGTCCTTTTCGGATCTTTGCTCTGATACCAAGTCAAAAATAACAAGATTTAGAGAATGAATTGTTTGATATCTTATTCATCTCACAGTGGAGGTATATAAAGAGGATCACAAGAATATAACAGGTAAGTACTAACTACGAAATAATTACAATATATTCTATTCCTAATGTTAAACCATGACTCACGCTAACATTTTGTAGTTGTTCCGCTCCAAATCACTAAATATATTTGATAAATTATTGCTTAACATGTATTATTTTAAATTTAGCCGTATAGTTTTGAGAATGACAACTATCCATAAACCCTAAACAATGAACAATAACTTAATTACACCTTAAGTAATATAACTACCGGCCGCAAGTATCTTTCGTGAAATGCATTGAGAGACCTTGTTTACATAATCATAATAATTACCCTAACACATAAATTATCCAAGACTTAGTTTTAGTTACTTTATCAACAACATGATTTAATTCCATTACCTAGTGCTCTTTAATCCTTTTCGTCCTTAGTGCCCTAATTCTAATGTGATCGAGGCGATGAGGCGTACCCTTTAAGTATAAAATAGCCAAACGTGCATCTGGAAATTACAAACTAATAGATATAATCTGTAATTAACTATCATATACTCTCGATCTTAAACTTAGTTGAGAATATATAATTCACACAATAAAAAGGTACATCGATCGTACCATTCATATAGACATGTACGTCCGTAAACATAATTCCAATCAAGATGCTCTCACAATTTGTATTACTCTTTTCTTTAATTACAAACTCAGAGAGTTCCATATTACTATCACCAATATATATTTCAAATTGTTAGAGAGAGAGAGCCAACTTTGTACTCGTGGTCGTGAATTGAAATTGTTTTCAAATTTGCATGCCAGCTGCCAAAGAAATAGCAATAATTATATATTGTTTGTTTCTTGGGTCAATGGTAATAGTTTAACTCCTACGATCTGTCTAATTCCAAGTGTATCGAGTTGGCAAAACAAAATAAAAACCCTAATTTTCTTTGTGCCACTTGAATGATGTGTCCCCCTCGGGTTTGTTTAGCATAAAACAAAAACAGCATGACATGCATGCAGTCCCAATTTATTCCCTTTTAAAAACCAGCAAATAATTAAACTAATAATATTCAAAACTTTTAATTTCAAAATAAAGGAGATCTGGTTTCGAACCCTAATCACACACGACTATTGAAATTGAATATTATCAGATTCTGTATAGGCTTGATTATTAATGTTTAATTAGATGCAAATTTTAACCTCTAGCTCGACTTAATAGCATGCCACAAGAGTCGGATAAAAAAAAAAAATTATGGCATTATTGTTGTAGAGAAACTGAATTTGGGAGAAAATTTCTGTGTATTCTCATTGATAATAGGGGCCTCTTTATATAGAGGATTACAATGCATAGAATCTCAATCATACAAGGAAAGTAATTCTACATTGATTAGGATTCTAGATCCTTCTAATTAAATCCTATTACCACTAGGTCAAGTAACCTAGAGTTTGGGCGAAACACAAATTAGGGTTTACTTGAACACTCCCCCTTGTGTTGCCCAAACGCGGTGCTTCTCTCTTGCCTCCTTAAAAACCTTACCGAGTAACAAAAACCCAGTGGGACAAAATAACCTCGGTCGAAGGGGAAAAAAAGCACAACACACCCTTCACTATTCGATACGAACATGTAGACATCTCCCCCTGATGTCTGCACCTCCCCCTGATGACTACGATCATGGGAGTTCAGATAATTTGCAAGCCAATTCTTGCCACATGTTTCTCGAACGTGGATTGGGCAATGACTTAGTAAACAAGTCTGCCTCACTGTCCTCAGATCGAACCTAGTTCACTTTGATCTCGAGGAGTGTCTGTTGTTGCTGATTATGCTTGGTGTGTCGCTTTTGATGTAGCCTTGCCTCATTTGTTCAAAACAAGTAGCATTATCCTAAATGCTCGTAGGCTCATCTGTGGTAGACTTCAAACCACATTGTTCGAACATGCGTAATTATGGATCCAATCCATATACATTCACGAACCACTTCGTGAAGAGCAATGATCTCTGCATTGTTCGAAGATATAGCGACTAGGGTCTATATGTAGACCTCCAAGATGTCACGGTCTTTTCCCATGGTGAACACTTAACCGGATTGGGAATGACCATTGTGTGGGTCAGACAGATACCCAACATCAGCAAAACCTTCCAAAACACATGTTTTGGAATGGGGATAGAGAACGCAGGCCAGTGTTGGCGGCGTTTTGGTGTGTGATGGGTCCGAATCCATCATCTCTTCGTAGGGATAGAACAAGCCCATATCATTCATACATCTCAAGTATCGAAAGATATCTTTACACCAATCCAATGGCGTCGCGTTGGCGCAGAGCTATATCTAGCTAACAAGTTCACACATATGAGATGTCCGGTCTTGTGCATTGAGATAAGTACAATAATGCGCCTATTGTACTAACTAGGGCATTTCTGCCCTAGCGCATCTTCGTCATCATCCTTCGACGAAGAGGATCCTTTTCAGGATCAAGACTACGACGATCATGGGGGTGCTTGAAGGCTTGACCTTGTCAAAATGCCTAAGCATCTATCGACACGATGCTCAAGTTCCAAACCGAGACATAATCGTGTTCTCCCAAAATCCTTCATCTCAAACTCGGATTTCAAGTGTTCAGCGGTTTCCCTTAACTCTTTAAGGGCTTCTAATGAAGATCATGTCCAACATGAACCGCGATAGAATCCGAAACTTGTTATAGAAACGGTGGGCATATCCCTTCCCAATCAAGTAGTCACTTTAGTGAGCGTTTCAACCTCTTTGTAAACGCGCTCCATGGTCTAGAACCTCTTGACTTGGGTAAATGAAGTTCGCCATGAACCTTCATGTATGTTCCGTATCTAGATCCCTATAGAGATACGTAGTGACCATATTTGTAAGCTGCATGTTCAGTTATTCGGAAACTACCAAACTGACAGGGTAGTGGAGTGCAATGACACATCCATTACGAGAGAATATGTCTCATCGTAGTCGATTCCAGGGCGTTTTGTGAGAAGCCTTGCGCCATAAGGCGAGATTACCATCTCTTTTTCTCACTACGCTTTCTAACGAAGACCCATTAGTCAACAGGTTTTATGTTAGGAGGTGTTGGCATCTCTAGCTCGAAAACCTTCCTCTTCGTTAGAGAATCCATCTTAACCTGGATCGCATCTTTCCATTTAGGCCAAATTTCTCTACGTTGGCATTCATTCATCAACGGAGCGTGGTTCGATATCATCGGACTCAGCAAACTCATGCGCAACAAAATGCGTAACTACATCATCAATTATGATGGAGTTTCTATCCCACATCTCATGTACACTAGTGTAAGTTTCATAGAGCTCTATATTCTCAGGAATAGGGTTTGACGTTGAGGCGTCCCCCAACGATAACCATAACCCGGAAGATACTCATGAGACGGATTTTGAGTCATGATGATTAAAGGATTGGAATGTGCCAAAGTATCCTTCGAACCCACGGGCCTCCCACGCATCCTAGCTGGGGCCATGGCCTGTAACGCCAGAGTGCCACTTCTTTGGCATTGGCGCCATGCCTACCTCCGTGTAGGGTGGCGCTACGTCCTCTCGTAGGGACGTCCTTCCTTGCAGCAGTTTGCAGCATATGTGTGATCCGTCTCGTCACTTTAACAGGGATCAAGATGACATAGTGGGGACAGACCACGACAATTCCTGTCGTTCCTGTTGAACATTCGTGTTCTTATCTCCCCCTAACGACGGGAAGACTGTCTCATCAAAGTGACATCCGCAAATCTAGCGGTAAGGAGATCGCCTAGCAAGGGCATTTAAGTGGCGGACGATTGTTGGAAGCGCAAATCCAACGTAGTTGCCCATTCGTCTGTAAGGACCCATCATAGAGCGCTGTGGCGGCGCAATTGGCACATAAATGGCTCACTCAAATGTGCGTAAGTACAAAATACGTGTACCCAGTCACTAGCTGTAACGCATAGGTACATTGAGTGGCGGTAGGTCGTAGACGAATTAGCATGCTGCATGCGATATCGCATCACCCCAAGCGGATGTAAGAAGATTGGTGCGCATTACCAATGTTCGGACTACCATCGTAGTCGTTTCCGCGAGACCAATTGGGTGTGTACATGGGAATGTGATGTCCAACATCAAACCCATTGCAATATCCATCGAAAGTCTTTCGATGTAAACTCTCTCATAGTCAAATCCAATTGACTGAATAGGATGATTCGGGGAGTGAGCCCGTTGTCACATGATATGTGCTAGGAGTGTAGCATAAGTAGCATTATAGGTGGACAATGGCACAACACGTGACCGGCGTGTTTGCGAGTCAACCAACATCATGAAATATTTAAGCGTCCGCAAGTTGGTTGAATCAATCCACAAAATCCCTACGGATTCTTTGTAAGAACAGAATGAGTATTGTCATATCCTTTGCATAGGACGGTCTCAGTCCTAATTTCCCTAAGGAATGGGCTTTGTAAAACGAGTGAGAGGCCTTAGAAGCAACCAATGAGGAGTTTGGTTAGGCCTAAGCGTCTGTAGCGCTATTAGAAGCAAAATATGTGACTACATCTCCCATCATGGCGTGGGAGCCATGGAATTTGCTTGTATGGCGTCATGGCCACAAGGAGGAACAACCATGGCGTTATGCCCATGGTTGGCGCCTTTTATGGCTGCATCTTGCTTCATTTTGCTCAAAAGAAATGATGTCCATGTGAAGTCTTTTGTAGACGGATCATCATATCATGACTAGGATGATCTATCCTATCGTGACAAAGCCAATATGTGTCTAAATCCAAGAGATCTTCTCTCATAACTTTATTGGATTTTAGAGCTCGAATAGTGACATAAAGTCCACTAGAGAGACACATAAACGTCTCTAAGATGCGTCTTTGTTCGCAATCATTAGAGGTAATGCAAAGGAACTCATTTCCGTTCTCTACATGCATTTTCGCATGGAATTCGTTGGCTATTCATAGGGTACTATTTGCCCTAAGAGCGTAGAGAGTTTCTGTGACAACTGTAATCAAGGTGCCATTTGGCAAGTGGAACTTGGGCTATTCCATGTCCTTAATTAATACTGATGGTCTAGCCATCGTAGTCACAAAGTCATATGCTCAGAATCAAAATTGAGTCATAATGAAAAGAACTCGAAATTTATTCATAAGCCAACGAATACATCATTGTTTCTATGATCAAAGAAAATCTAATCCAATAAAAAGGAATATGGCAATCGCCTACATCTCTTGGAAAATAAAAAGACTTAATCAAAATCGCCAATTTCTGGGTCTTGATCCTTGTAGTCTTCCACCCTTAGATCTAGATCACCATCTTGATCTTCTTGTGCCATGTAATTTGCTTCCCTTGCTTCACGATACGTCTTGTATGCGTTTGCAACATTCTGGGGTGCGGTACATGTTTTGGCCCAATGTTCAGTTGATCCACATCGAAAACAAACATCATTATGGTCAGGCTCCCTTGATCGAGGCACCATTGGGGCGCGATTTGAATGACCTATCTTTTGGTGGCGTTACCACCATGGTCGGAGGCTCCGCCTCTCTCTCTCTTCACACGTTGACCTCTACGGTTCCGTGCACGCCTCTCTTGGCGATTTCCTTCCTCTTTAGGGCGAACATATGGACCAGAACGTCCAGAATTGTCCCTATCCTTAGGGTTTCGCTCCTTGCGTCCTCCATTGGGGGCGCGACTATAGTTAGACTCCGGAATAGGCTTAGTTCCCACGGGTCTAGCATTATAGTTCTTCACAAGGATATTATCGTGCTTTTCAGCTACGTTCATGGCGCCAATGAGCTCATGAAACCTTGTGATACGTCCTGCATTTACATCAATCCGATAATTCTTTGAAATCATCAGTGCAGAGACGGGGAAGGTAGAGAGAGTCTTCTCGATCAACATCGTATCAGTTATGGCTTGGCCACAATACTCCATCAGAGACTTGATACGAAGAGCTTCCGAGTTATAATCAAGCACAGACTTGAAATCACAAAAGCGGAGGCTATGCCATCGCACTTCTAAATCAGGAAGCAGGGAGTCACGAACGTTGCCAAATCGCTGCTCAGTTCTACCCATAGCTTTCTTGGGTCTTCCTCATTGAGGTATTCATTTTGGAGCGCGTCATTCATGTGCCTTGTCATGAGAATTATGGCTTTAGCTTGTTTTGCTTCAAAAGCAGTAGCTTGCTCAATTGAGAGCACGTTCTGACCAGGCTCTTGGATGGTTTCCAGAATTCCATCAGCCTTAAGATGTTGGCGCACATCTCGGACCCACCTATGGTATCCTGCGCCAGTTGTCTCGAGTGGGACAAAGCTCAACTTGTTCAGGTAACTCATCCTGAAAAACAACACAAGATTAGGGTTAGTTTCGGAGCGAAAAAGGCTACCACGAAAAACTATTAAATTTCTGAGCGTAGTCGCTCTTCCAAGAAATTAGGAATTTTCTGAGCGTAGTCGCTTCCAAGAAAATCCAATTCCAAGAGGGGTTTTGGATTAGATCGAAACGACGATGTATATGGTCGATCGTTTTCTTCTCAACAAACTCTAAGTTTGGAGGACTCTACAAGCTCCAAGCTTGGAGTAGCACGAACCCCCACAGTTCGGCTTTTGGTCTCCCCTATGTAGAGAAAGGGGGGTAGAAGAAGGGATTTTGGAAGTCCCCGAGAAAAGAAGAAGAAATTGAAGGAAAAAACTTCAAAAACGGGAACTTTTAGAAAAGTTTACCTTAAAAGATGGCGGGGGAAAAATGTCACCGAAAAGACTGTAGCAGCCGGAAATACTGTAGCAAGTACTGTAGCAAGTCACTGTAGCTGCCGGAAAGTTACTGTAGCTGACCGAAAAGTTGTCCAGAAAAGTCGCCGGAAGTCGGCCGGAAAGTGTCCGAAAAAGTTGCCGGCTGTAGCAGCGGAAGTACTGTAGCAAATACTGTAGCGGGGGGGGGGGTGGGGGGGGGGGGGGGGGGGGTACTGTAGCAATTACTGTAGCTGCGGAGGTTTGGGATTTGAGGGCTACGATTATAGGGTTTCAGGGTTAGGCTCGTGCTGATAACGTGTTGTAGAGAAACTGAATTTGGAGAAAATTTCTGTGTATTCTCATTGATAATAGGGGCCTCTTTATATAGAGGATTACAATGCATAGAATCTCAATCATACAAGGAAAGTAATTCTACATTGATTAGGATTCTAGATCCTTCTAATTAAATCCTATTACCACTAGGTCAAGTAACCTAGAGTTTGGGCTAAACACAAATTAGGTTTTCCTTCAACAATTATCAATTTTTTTCATTTTTTTGTTTGATAGTCTTTTCTATCTGTTTGAAAGCGTTAAGCGTCAATGCGTCATGTATGTCTGATCCAACAAAATTAGGAACTAAATAATTAGAAGCACTGTAAAACTATTTTGCATCTTAGTGTTAAACTTGGATGCAATTATTCTTACGATCAAGCTTATATATGGTTTAAGGCCCTAAACCATAAAATCAAACTTCTGTCGTTTTAGGCCTTCATGCGCTTAATACAAGTCCTAAAGGTTACACCACCTCAGGTTCATTAATTTTTTTTTTTTTTTTCTTGAAAGTACAGGAATATTTGAAAAAGGAAAAAAAAAAACAATGAGATTGTGATCAAGAAACAATCGCAGGTATATCCTGTACATTTTTGTTTTGGCCAGTAAATAATGGGGAGAATATATTGTCCAAAAAGAAGAAGATCGAAGAAGTATATAATGGGGTGGGGCATGTTATAGGTAGGTAAATTTTCATACATATATAGCAAATGGATTCTCCGATTTCTCATTCAATTTATTTTCTTTGCCAGTTATTTGGTTTTGTCTTATATTATGCATGATTGGTGGAGAAGTTCATGACGGGCTCCAAAGTTGTACCAAAAGTTTCACTGGTTTTGATTGACCCTTTTGAGAGGAAAGAAAGTAGTAATAATGGAATTCCAATCTGAGTAAATCAGTGAAAGATTGTAGGGATGCAGACAATACTAAAATCATGGTACTTTGGTTTCGAAGAATATATCATTGCATCATGGTTTCAGTAAGATACCATTGGAAAGTGAAAGCTAGGTCCTCTTCATCATTGCAATCTATTGCATCCCCTTGATGATCTCAGACATGAAAATCCAAGTTATATTTTGCAGCAAGGTGATGATTAGTTACTGAGAAAACGAAGACCATCTGCTTTTTTTGTTGCCTATATTTATTTAGGCTAGTCAGCAGTGGTAAGATTAATTTGGGCCTGTGCCAAGTCCATGGCAAATTTTGCTACTCTTTTTTTTTTTTTTAGAGATAAATAGAAAATTCATTTAATTAACCGGAAAGCATACAATGAGAGGGACATAAACCGAAACTCTAAGAAACTGCGGTTACAGGTACTATTAGACCAATGAGTCCAAACTCTAACCACAATACACCCCTTTCCAAGGCTACTTTGAACATATTATCCTGAATGACCCAGTAATACCTAGTAGTCGACAGCAAAAAGACTGCGTCCTCTTCAACACCGTGGCCAAAAAAGTACCAGACCTCGTGCAAAGGATCGCTCGTTAGCAAATCGCCCACAACAGTAAACCGAAGTTGAAACAAATCTTCCTCGGTAATGACACCATTTACATGGCATAACATCTAAACCTAATCCTAGCTCAAAAGAGTAGGAACACAACCATGACTCAAAGGAGCATGGACTTATTAACCCTAACCAACAAACTAACTGAAAAAACAAAACCTTAACAAAAGCTAAGAGGAAATAATTGTTACTGCCAATCCACTGCCAAACAACAGTCGCCGGACCTCCAATGACTACCGCCGTCACTAGATTGGTATAGGCACCATCGCACCACCCCACTGCAGTTTTGTTTTGTGATGAGCCCCAACCAACAAAACCCAACCACCGCCATATCCGTCCTTCCTGCCAACAGACCCGATCGGTCCTGAAAATCTTCCTCCAAAAACTCATATGCCCATCCGCGTCCAGCCAACCTCTATCATAGAAAGACAGAATCAAATGTGATGGAGACCAACCCCGCCTTCCCACCCAGCACCGAACACTCCTATTCTAGACAAAAATCAATCGTTCACTCTTAACCAGATTGGAACAGCCATAAGATGAGCCGCCAACATCATCTAAGGTAGAGAAGAGTCGCTCGCAGCAACTTCGCCTCCATCCCCACGAAGAATCCAAATACCCTTCCGGCAACAACCACCAAGTACCAGCGAAGCCAGAGGCCCACACCAGCACTGGGGTGCCACCATACGAGACCGCATGGCCAAATAAGAGAAAACCCTAGGAGCTCTGAAAACCCCCCAATTTTGCTAGTCTCTAAACACACAGTTATTGAATAATTGGTTTGGTGTTGATTTTGTGTCTCTATATATCACAAATGAGTTTTTTCATGATATGAGCATTTTACCGACGTTTATAATGTTAATTTTTATTAGTTTCTTATATTTTCTCTTTGTTTAATTACTTTTGTGTTTATTAGGTTTTTCGGAGCAAATATATAAAAAGGAGATAATATGAAGGAAAGATGCGCAAATAAAGTAAAGCTTGAAGTCCTTGTCAAAGTAGCAGACCTTGATAGATCGAGGAGCCCAATATAAGGAGATGACGAAGCAATTTAGAAGAATATTCATAAAATATTGTTGATGACATGGCACATTCTCATTGGACAAAGTGATGTGGAGAAATCCTAAATCAATCAGAATATCAAGAAGTTGGCTTCTCTACACCTCAAGGAATCTAAAACAAAAAAAGAACGAAAGAGGACTCAAGAGTTCTATAGAAGGTTGGAAAATCCTACGAGAGAAATTCTTACACGTGAGAATCAAGCAAGAAACCCGAGCAGAAGAAAGTAGTTCAACCGCCGCTGACCAGTCGAACATTCCTGTTGACTAGTCGATTGCCGATGATTTTCAATTCCATTTTAGGGTTTTTATGTTTTCTTTGCTTATGACTTCTTTTGTGCTTTCAATTCAAATCATGTCTAACTAACTTTTAAGTAGTTGGGGGCTGTGAAGCCTATTAGTCTTTGTTTATTCAATTGACGAGAACCTAATTCCTATTTTTACATTGATGGAGATACTTGGGTGCACAAAGAAGGAATTTGGGCTTCTGAAAATTTTCTCTTAGGATGGGTATCCAAAGAGAAAATTTAGGGACACTGTGGGGGTGATAAACTATTTTCAGACCCACAATGGAAATTTTCTCTTAGGATGGGTATCCAAAGAGAAAATTTAGGGACAATGTGGTGGTGATAAACTATTTTCAGACCCACAATTAAGACGAATAACTCAGTTATAACTATGATAGTGATTTCAACCATAAATATGGGCAATGAGTCCAACCATAAGTGCAGTCATGAAGACAGTCGTAAATGCAAAACTGATTACGACCATTAGTACGATAATGATGTTTGCCATAAATAAGGTAATGATTGCATCATAATTGCGATAATAATCCCAACAGTAAATGCAATAGAGGTTACTGACTCATGCTCACTTATAAATAGAGGACTTGACAACCAAGTAATCTATCTCATTCTGACTCATTTGACTACACTCAATTAAGAAATGTACTAACTTAGGCATCGGAGAATTTTTTGTAGGTATTCCCCCTCATCTTCCAGTCGACAGTCAAACTCCAAGTCAATGCTAAAATGAAGCTTCTAGATAATTCTTGGTCAGCTCCCGCTCTTGTCTGTATTCATTGGTGAGTCAAAATCCTCCTAGAATTTTTCATCACCAACAGAAGGTTTACTGAGAGTGCGGCGTGGTTTAAGCATATATGTCCACCCAAAACCTATACACCTTCAACTGCAAATCAACTTCTAAAAACAGTTCATCTTAGAAATGCCGATGTAAGAATTGGTGATTTGGTTTCATTGTGTTGTGTTTAAGAATTGATTTATGGATAAGGAAGGTTTGTGTTTTTGAATTTCATGTTGGTTTTAGACAGAGCCGGCCCTGAGATTTTTGGGGCTCTAGGCGAACTAAAAAAGTGGGGCTCCATGAAATTTTCTAAGAGTTTTAGCTTGAAGCTTAGCTTCTACATCTTTCCTTTGCGTGAGGCTTAACCAGGCAATGAGATACGAATCCACCACTCTATGTAAAGCATCTAATTTTTTTCAATACAGGAAAGACATGTGCAAATCATTTGTTGATAACTCAAGGTTTAGATAGAGCGTATGAAAGAAAGTCCCAGAAAGAATGAAAAACAAAATCAGAATCAACTCATAAAGGCACCAATCCAGCTAGCCAAGATTCAGTTACAATAACAAAAGTGATCAAAAACAGAAACACAACTAACCCAGTAAGGACAAACCCAACAATCCAAGATTAAGATTTAAATAAAGCAATTTCAGTTAAAAAATCATGATGAACCAAAGGCATGGATTCAGGAAAATATATTTACAAAATTTGCATATATAGATCGATAATAAGAACCTGAAGAGTTTCTTTCATATGTTCATCCTTTTTAGTTAAAGAGAAATTTATAAATTTAAACTAAATCCATCGTTCCTCTTTTAAAAAAAAAAGTATTGTTGATTCGAAAAAAAAATCTTGTTGCTTAGAATTGAGATTCTCCGATTCTGGAGGTGGGAGCCGGTAGGCTTGAGAAAGAACAAAAGTCATGTAGAGTCAGAAGAACGACAGCAGTGAGTCTCCAAACATATATATATATATATATATATATTTTTTACATATATATAAAAGGAGATGTAAATTTTTTGGGGGCCCAGAAATTGGGGGCCTTAGGCCTGTGCTTATTGGGCCTATGCCCAGGGCCGACTCTGGTTTTAGAAGACTAACCCAATGTTGTGTTGATGCTTTTATTTCATCGATCACATTATGTTCATTTGTGATTTTGAATTTTGTGTGTGTGGGATTGTTTATAGGTAACTACCCTAATTGGTGATGAATGTGGGATGGGTAGAGGTGCTTCAGACTTGGGAACTCCAAGTGTGCCTCCCATTTTTCCGAGCTTAATCGGAGGGTTTTTCAGACTAGTTTCATGTAGAGCATTGGAAAAGTAGTTTCGCTTACTGTGTAAGAAGTTGTGTTCACAAGGAAGAGGAGCAAAATTTACCAGCACATCCTTGAGTGGTCTTGTTGTGAACTGCCGTGTTGTATGAGGAGGAGTAGAGGACTGGCCAGGATAAGGAGTTGAGGTATGGACCCAAAGCCGAAACTCTGGAAACTCAAATACGAAGTCATCAAGGCGATCAAGAAGAGGTATGGGCCCAAAGAACATGGTGCCTGTGGAGGCGAAGCAGCGTTGAACTGGTGGTTCCTATCTTGAATCTGTGTTTTTGGGGTTTTGGGTTTTCAAGAGAAATTGAAGAGGTAGGGATCAAGAGCAACTGCAGAGAAATTGAATGTAATTTCATGTTTTAGTTTTTTTTTTTTTTTCCTGAAGGTTATTTTGAAAATTTGCCCTTCGTGTGGGTTGAAAAGTTTAAAAGTGGGCCTTCATGTCCAGGCTAACTCAGCTTGTGACATCATGATTGGAGCCAATTATGGAATTTGAATGCGGGTGATAGAAATTGAAAGTACATGGATCATCATGATTATAAAAAGTGGGAGTAAACTGAATTTAGTTTTTTTGTTTTGTTTGTTTTTTTTTTCGAACATGCCATTAACAAACTGTTTAAAACTCTGTGTTTGTGTGTGTGTGTGTGTTTTTTTTTTCCTCAAATAAGAAAAAGGTCAATTGACATGTGCAAGGGGCCAAGGGGGTAGTATATTAGAAACCCTAATGCAGCTCTTTAATTCATTGTAACTCATTTCTCAATTTTCACGACAACAACCTCAATTCTCAACCTTCAAAAAGGAAAAGATATTCCAATTGGACAAGATTTATGTGTACTCTTATGTTACTCTAATTTTATAAAATTTAAGATTTATTTATTTTCTTAATGGGTTTTAATAAATATATTTATTCACGGTTAACCCGAAACTTAATGGTTTGGTTTTGGTTTTAGCATCCTTCATACGTTAGCTTAATGTTTGTTATCTTGTTCCATAATAAATATACAAAATTAACTTAATACGACATAAACATGACACGATATAGTCCTATTTTTAGGTCTATTGGAGTGATCTTACGACAGTGTTAAAAAAAAAAAAAAAAACAGGTGAATAACAAATAAACTTGGTACTCTTACAAAGTTACATTGCTTTGTAGAGTATTGTGATCTTACTTGAACCTCTTGACACTAATTCATAGACTTCTTTTTCGTAATGCAAGTTGCATTATACATCTATATAGCCAGAGACCAATTAGCTATTGGTCTAATGCTAAGAGAAAAGAACCAGTACTCACGTAAGCAATTACGTGCATTCAGTCATTTAGTGTAGAACGTCTCTGAGGAGGCTCTAACTAATTAAAGGAAGGCAGTAATATATAATAACAGTCTAATATGCATGCTATGTAAGCAGTTACGCTTGTGGAGGAAAATTATGCATACCAGTGCATCTATATGCTAGCCTATCTATGAATAATTTTCAATCTTTACGAATTACCGAAAGCAACTCAAGCTACAAAGATAGAGAAAGAGAGAGCTTAAGCAAGCTAGCAATGACGTTAGTGAGAAACAAACAGGTGATATTGAGGAACTATGTCACCACTTTTCCGAAAGATTCGGACTTGTATGTGACCAGCACTACTGCTAGTGTCAAGTTCAAGCTTCCTGCTCACACTATCATTACCACTTCAAAGGAACCAGCCGTCATAGTGAAGAACCTCTACTTGTCTTGCGATCCCTACCAGCGGCTCTTTATGGAAGAAATCCCAGGAGTCGACGAATCTACGTATAGTCAGCGAGTCTACTATACACCCGGCTCGGTAAGCACACCATCTTGTTTTCAGGGTACGTAGCGAATTCATTTTGTACATATGCACACACAGAATCAATGCTAAAAGAGTCGTACGTCAAAGTATCCTATTATTATATCAGATGAATCAGAGAATGTTATTTAATGCTCAATTATATCTATCTAATTTTATGGAGATGCATAGAGGGGATCGAAGATTCGAAGTCTCGATCTTGCACCAGGGGAATGAGAAATACCATTAAATCACCACAATCTAATAGTTTATTGCTCAACTGTTGGAACATGTTTAACCCATTATAGTTCAATTGTGATCTAATTAGTGCAGACTCATGTATGATGAATTTAACTTAAGTAACATAATTCACGGAACTGCAGCCAATATATGGGTATGGAGTGGCTGAAATGTTGGATTCACACCACCCAGATTTTAAGGCAGGTGACTTAGTTTGGGGGACTACTAATTGGGAGCAATACAGCCTTATCACTACACCCAAAAGCCTCATCAAAATCCAGCACACTGATACTGATGTACCGCTTTCCTACTATGCTGGAATTCTTGGTACTAATAAGTTTTTACATTATTTATGTGTATAGCCGATACTCCTACGCTGAACTAATCAATTTACTTTTCAATGGCTCTAGGTACAACTGGTTTGACCGCTTACGTTGGTTTCTATGAATTCTGTTCTCCGAAGAAAGGAGAAAATGTGTTTGTTTCAGCAGCAGCTGGTGCTGTTGGTCAGCTTGTTGGCCAAATTGCTAAACTAATGGGTTGTTGTTTAAGTATAATGTATTTGAGAGAGATTGATGAGAGAGATATCTTCTTATTATTGAGAATAGGAGCCCTATATATAGGGATTACAAAGTGCTAGTTCTAATGTTACAAGGAATACCAATCCGTGTAGGATTGGGAAATCTAGAACCTTCTCTCCTATTCCTATTCCTAGTTTGATAAGTCACACTAAACTTGATTTTCCTTCAACACTCCCCCTTGTGCCGCTCAAACTTGGTGGTGACGCTTCATCCGTTGCCTCGTTAAAAACCTTGCCAGGTAACAAAAACCCTGTGGGACAAAAATAATCCTGGTCGAAGGACAAAAAGAGCACAACACGTCCTTCACTCTTCGAGATCGAACATGTAGACATCATAACTCCCCCTGATGTCGATATCTCCCCCTGATTGCTACAATCGTGGGAGTTCGGATAACTTTCTCAATCCGATGCTCTTCACATGTTTCTCGAAGGTGGATTTAGGTAACGACTTAGTGAATAAGTCCGCTACATTATCCTCTGATCGGATTTGTTTCACTTCAATCTTTAGAAGTGATTGTTGTTGTTGCTGATTATAAAAGAACTTGGGCGATATATGCTTGGTGTTGTCGCCCTTGATGAAACCTAACTTCATTTGTTCAATACAAGCTGCATTATCCTCATAAATGCATGTAGGTTCATCTGTGGTAGACTTCAAACCACAACTTCCTTGAATGTGTCGAATTACAGACCTTAGCCATACACATTCACGTACAGCTTCATGTAGAGCAATAATCTCTGCATGATTTAGGAAGTAGCAACAAGGGTCTGTTTTGTAGACCTCCAAGATATCGCAGTGCTTCCCATGGTAAAGACATAACCTGTTTGGGAGCGACCTTTGTGAGGGTCAGAGAGGTACCCTGCATCAGCAAAACCCATCAAGACATCATTGTCGTTTTGATGGAGGGAGATAGGAGGACGCCGGCCACCATGAGCGGCGGCGGCGCCGGCGCCGCAACATGGCCGGCGGCCATTCCATGGACGGGGGGTTTTGCCTTTTGGGGTCCGATCCCAATTTTCCGTCATTCCTTTTCTCTCTGTAGGGATAGAATAGGCCCATATCAATCGTACCTCTTAGGTATCGAAAGATGGTCTTTACACCAATCCAATGGCGGCGTGTTGGCGCAGAGCTGTCGAGCTAACAAGTTCACTGCGAATGAGATATCCGGTCTTGTGCATTGAGCTAAGTACAATAATGCGCCTATTGCACTTAAATAGGGCACTTCGGCCTCTAAGGGTTCTTCGTCCTCATCCCTTGGACGAAACGGATCTTTTCCGGGCTCAAGACTACGGCCGATCATGGGAGTACTCGCAGGCTTTGCTTTATCTTCATTAAAGCGCCTTAGAATTTTCTGAGTATATGCAGACTGATGGATCAAAATCCCATCACTACGGTGCTCGAGTTCTAAACCGAGACAAAACCGTGTTTTCCCAAGATCTTTCATCTCAAATTCGGATTTCAAGTAATTGCAGTTTCCTTTAACTCATCTAGAGTTCCAATTAGGTTCATGTCATCGACATAAACTGCTACGATTGCAAATCCGGAACTTGTTCTTTTAATGAACACGCATGGGCATATTTCATTGTTAATATATCCCTTCCCAATCAAGTAGTCACTTAGACGGTTATACCACATCCGTCCAGATTGTTTTAATCCATATAGTGAGCGTTTTAATCTTATTGAAAACGCGCTCCGTGGTTTAGAGCCACTTGATTTGGGTAATTGAAGTCCATCTGGAACCTTCATATATATCTCTGAATCTAGATCCCCATAGAGATATGCTGTAACCACATCCATAAGCTGCATGTCAAGTTTTTCGGAAACTACCAAACTGACAAGGTAGCGGAACGTTATAACGTCCATTACGGGAGAATATGTCTCCTCGTAGTCGATTCCAGGGCGTTGTGAGAAACCTTGCGCCACAAGGCGGGCTTTATATCTTACCACCTACATCATTTTTCTCATTACGCTTTCTAACAAAGACCCATTTATGGCCAACAGGCTTTACACTTGGGGGTGTCTGCGTTACAGGCCCAAATACCTGTCTCTTTGTTAGTGAATCCAATTCAACCTGGATCGCATCTTTCCATTTAGGCCAATCTGCTCTTCGTTGACATTCTTCAACAGAGCGAGGTTCGATATCATCATATTCTATAATCCCTTTCGCAATATGATATGCAAATGCATCATCAATCGCCATAGAATTTCTATCCATCATCTCATGTACACTAGTGTAATTTATGGAGATCTCTCTATTCTCTGGAGTTGGTTCTGACATTGGAGCGTCCCCCAATGATGTCTCTTGGACATAACCATAATCCGGAATATTCTCATGAGATGGATTATTTATATCGATGATTAATGGATTATTCTGTGCCAAACTCGCTTTCTTTCTTGGGCGAGAATCCATCGAACCTATGGGCCTCCCGCGCTTCCTGGCAGGAGCCGTGGGCCTAGCCATAACGTCACCATCATTGAGAGATGGGACGTTGGCGCCATGCTCATGCATTCTTGAGTTGGCGTCATGTCCTCTACTTTTAGGGACATCAATCCTTGCAGGCACGTTTGCAGCAGGTATGTGTGATCTCGTCACTTTAGCGATATCAGAAAACGCATCAGGCATCGATTCTGCTACGTTCTGAAGATCGAGAATTCTCCGCACTTCAATTTCGGACTGTGCGGTTCGGGGATCAAGATGAGACAGAGTGGGGACAGACCACGACAATTCCGGTCGTTCCTGTTGAACATTGATGTTCTTATCTCCCCCTAACGATGGGAAGACTGTCTCATCGAAGTGACAATCCGCAAATCTTGCGGTAAAGAGATCGCCTGTCAAGGGTTCTATGTAGCGGATAATCGTTGGAGAATCATAACCAACGTAAACGCCTAATCGTCGTTGAGGACCCATTTTGGTGCGCTGTGGAGGCGCAATTGGCACATAAACTGCGCACCCAAATATGCGTAAGTGTGAGACATTGGGCTCATACCCAGTCACCATCTGGGACGCAGAAAAGGGTTGAGTGGCAGTAGGCCTCAGACGAATAAGCACAGCTGCATGCAATATTGCATAGCCCCAAGCAGAAATAGGGAGATTGGTGCGCATTACCATTAATGGCGGCTTCTGCGAGACCATTTTGGGTGTGAACATGAGGAACAGGATGTTCAACATCAATCCCAATGGACATGCAATAATCATCAAAAGTCTTTGATGTAAACTCTCCAACATTGTCTAATCTTATAGACTTAATAGGATGATAAGGGTGGTGAGCCCTTAACTTAATTATTTGTGCTAGGAGTTTAGCAAATGCAGCGTTCCTTGTGGACAATAACATGACATGTGACCAGCGTGTCGATGCATCAACCAATACCATAAAATATCGAAATGGTCCGCATGATGGTTGAATAGGTCCACAAATATCACCTTGGATTCTTTGCAAGAATGGTATATTTTCTTTGGTGTCCTTTGCATAGGATGGTCTCGATCCTAACTTTGCTAAAGAGCAGGCTTTGCAGAACGAATAATGGGCTTTAGAAATAACCAATGAGGATTTTGGTTGAGCCATGAAGTCACTTTTGACTTTAGAAGCAGAAATTGGAGTCAGGGGAGCAGGGGTGGCGTCAAAGCCACCCTGGAGCCGCAGGGGGATGGCGGCGCCGGCTAGTGGTGGCCGGACTTGAAGGGGGAAGGCGCCGTGAGGCGCAGGTGCTCCTCCTTGATCCAAATTTCGAGTTTTACTTCCTTTCGTTCTGAAAAAGGGATGTCCGTGTGAAGTCTTTAATATACGGATCATCATGTCACGACCTGGGTGTCCCAAACGGTCGTGCCAAAGCCTATATGTGTCGGAATCCCATAAATCATCTCTCATGACATGGTTGGATTCAATGACTCGAATAGTGGTTGCATACAACCCACTAGAGCGACACATAAGTTTCTCTAAGACTCGTTTATGTCCGTAGTCATTAGAGGTGATGCAAAGGAACTCTTGTCCATTCTCACAATGTGTTTCCACATGAAAACCATTGGCTCTTATATCTTTGAAGCTCAATAGGGTTCTTCCTGCCCTAGGAGCATAAAGAGCTTCGGTGACATTCAAAGTAGTGCCATTAGGCAACATAAATTGAGCTGGTCCTCGACCATGAATCAATTGAGATGGTCCAGCCATCGTAGTCACAGAAGATCGAGTAGGCGCCATCCATAGGAATAGCTGCCTGTTTCGAAGGATGGTATGTGTAGTGGCACTATCCACGAGGCATTCGAGCTCTCCGGGAAACATACTGAAAAATAATAAAGTTCGAATTTAGAATATGTCCAAGACATTTGAATAAAAAGTCGACACTTTATTAATGAGCCAATGATTACATCAAAATTTCTTGACTAAAATCTAATCCAATATAAAATCAAATAGTAGACGAATCGTAGTCACTTAATCCGTTCGGTAATTTCAATTTGTTGTGACCAGGTAAGGTAAGGCGAGATTTTGGTGGAGCGTTGCTCACTTTTTAAAACCGTTCTCTCAGATCAAACCTTGCCTAGACATCACAAGTACTCTTGAGTACGCCTAGAGGGAAAAAGTTAATACAATAAGTCATTTTATTGATTTAAGGCATAATTGCCATTACATAATTCTTGGAAAAGTAAAGGACTATACTAATCAAAATCTGCAGCATCCTTGTGCAATTCTTTGTCAGATTTGAAGTCCGCTATGGTGAGATTGACGTTGACATCATCATCACCATCTTCTTCTATATTTTCGGCAAAATTGGCTTCATGCTCTCTGAAGTCTCTAAATGCCTTGTAATGCGCAGCCAATTGTTTGCTTGCGTTGCATTGTTTGAACCAGTGCTCACTAGATCCACATCGATGACACATGTCATTGTGATTTCCTCCCTTTAATTGAGGTGCATTGTTTGCACTTGGGTGGCGTCCCCCATAGGAGTTGGCGCCATTCCCACGGCCCTGGGTGGTTCCTCCATGTCCTGGAGCCCCACGGCCTCCTCTCCCACGTTGCCATGTATTGCCACGTGATCGTCCTTCATTCTGACGAGTACCTTCCTTTGTAGGGCGGTTATATGGACCAGAACGTCCGTTGTGTCCCTTATTCTTAGGGTTCCGCTCCTTGCGCCCTCCTTTGGGTGCATTATTATAATTCGCCTCATGAACGCTCTTAGTTCCGATAGGCCTTGAATTATAATTCTTCACGAGGATATTATCATGCTTTTCAGCTACAGACATAATAGTAATGAGCTGATGAAATCTCGTGATCCGTCTAGTATCGAATTCCGTTCGATATTGCTTTGAGAGCAAAATTGCTGAGACGGGGAAGGTGGAGAGAGTTTTCTCAATTAGTTCTTGTTCTGTGACGGGTTGTCCACAGAACCCCAACATGGTTTTGAGGCGTAGAACTTCTGAATTATATTCAGCTACAGACTTGAAGTCGGCGAATCGTAGATTGCCCCATTGAACTTTCAAGTCAGGGAGGAGGGTATCCTTGATATTACCAAATCGCTCTTCTAGCGCGACCCATAATTCTCTAGCATCCTTGATTGCCATGTACTCCAGTCGGAGTGATTTATCCATGTGGCGCCTCATCAAGATGAGGGCGGTGGCATTGTTCGTAGCCGTACGCTCAAATATGAGAGTAGGATTAGGAGCTTGAATTAAGGGTAGGATCCCTTTTGAAGTGAGATGGTGCTCAACATCCGTGGCCCAACTATGGTATTCCGAGCCAGTTGAGGTAAGTGCAGGAAAGTCAAGTTTCGACATCCTGAAATAAGAAGAAGAAATATATTAGTTTCGGAGTTAAAACTTCCACGACAACTAAATATTAAGATTTCCGAGCTATGCTACCAAGAAATCGATTTCCAAGAAAATTGGATTAGACCGAAACAATGATGTTTAAAAGGTCATAAATCGATGCTTGCGGACGCTCTTAGTCCGAAGTCTTACGAACGCTCTTAGTTCGTTAATTGCGTGAATCCCCATGATTCCGCTTTTCAATGATCGAACCCACGTTATAAGAAAGGTGGGATGGAGCAGAAGGGAGGTTTTTAAGTCCCCGAGGAAAAGAAAAATATTCTAATTTCAAATTAGGAACTTTAAAACTTACTCTTTTGGATACTTACTTGTTGGTTTTGAATCACGCGCATGTCGATGCAGGCGTGATGGAGCGAAGGTTTGCAGCGGTGTCGGATTGGGGCTGCAGTGATTTGTAGCGGCAACAAGTTGCAGTAGGTGAGAAAAGGAGCTGCTGATGTAGGTGCGCTGTAGGGGCAGCAGGGGCACGACCGAGATGCAGGGGCAGTGATGCAGGGCTGCAGGCGCGCGGGCTGTGGACAAGCAGCAGCGTGCGCAGGGGCGCGGGGCTGCAGGGCAGCGACGCAGGGGCGTGTGGCTGTAGGTGCAGCGCGCAGGGCAGCAGGGGCTGCTGCGATGTGGTAGGGCTAGCTCGGGCTAGGTGGCTTCGGCAGATTTTGGTTTTTGCTTTGTGGCTAGAGTCGTGCTGATAACGTGTTTAAGTATAATGTATTTGAGAGAGATTGATGAGAGAGATATCTTCTTATTATTGAGAATAGGAGCCCTATATATAGGGATTACAAAGTGCTAGTTCTAATGTTACAAGGAATACCAATCCGTGTAGGATTGGGAAATCTAGAACCTTCTCTCCTATTCCTATTCCTAGTTTGATAAGGCACACTAAATTTGATTTTCCTTCAACAGTTGTTATGTTGTTGGAAGTGCTGGTACTAAGCAAAAGGTTATTATAATTAATAAATCATCAAAACTATATTCAGAGTAATCGTTTATAAGTTCATTACCTAATTCCCTTCCGCACTTATGGTCATGTTAGATTGATCTATTGAAGAGCAAGTTCGGATTTGATGACGCTTTTAACTATAAGGAAGAGAGTGACTTGGATGTGGCTTTGAAAAGGTAGACATATCTGATAGTGTTGCATTTTTTCTGTCTTTAAGAGACAAGAAAAAAAAAATACAGGCGATGGAAATCTTTGGTGTCTGTTGGTACTTGGTAGTTCAAAACCTTAATCTTTAGCATTTTCAGTCTTGTATCCTCTATTCATTTGAAAAAAAAAAAAAAACTTGGGAACTGTTAGATTATGTATACAATGTGATTCATAATTCTGTTCATTACCATGCAGGTATTTTCC
This sequence comes from Rosa lucieae, assembly GCA_024704745.1. NCBI lineage: Eukaryota > Viridiplantae > Streptophyta > Magnoliopsida > Rosales > Rosaceae > Rosa > Rosa lucieae. The sequence continues at coordinate 29,643,826 of CM045493.1, read as the reverse complement.
TGAAGGCATTGATATATACTTTGACAATGTTGGCGGCAAAATGCTGGATGCGGTCTTTCTCAACATGAGTGTCCATGGCCGAATTGCTGGTTGTGGAATGATTTCACAGTACAATCTTGATCAGCCAGAAGGGGTGACCAATTTGATGCACCTTGTGTACAAGCGTATACGCTTCCATGGATTTACCGTTCGTGATCACTATCATTTGCATCCCAAATTCTTAGACTTCATTCTGCCTTACATTCAACAAGGGAAGATCGCTTATATACAAGACTCGTTGAAGGCCTTGAGAATGCTCCAGCAGCACTGTTTGGACTTTTTAAGGGTCACAACATTGGAAAACAAGTAGTTGCAATTGATCATGAATGATCAATCCGCTGGTCTGGTGCACCAACTATAACTGGGTAATCATTTGAGCCAGTACTAATATCGAAAGTGGCTCTTGGTCCTAGAGAAGGCTATTCATTTTCAGTACTATTAACCCCCACACATTTGATTATTCAGTGTAAAATAATATAAACTAAAGTTCGACATTTGGATTGCCGGAGCCTGCTGCCACAACTTCCCATCCCACCTGCATATATCAAGTTTAAGACAGTCTATTAGAAGTTTTTTAAGGTCATTGTATCAAACCCAATGTTTTAAAACGCTGAGGCGTAGGCCGAGGCATTCGCCTTGAGGCGTAAGGCGTAAGCCTTACGTATAAACGATCCATATATATGTCATTATTTATCCCTCTCTAAGCATGATTTTTCTTTGTTGTTCTACTAGTACTAGAACTCATTGTGCATGCACTACACATAGCATCCTATCAATTGCACTCTTATACATGATGATATCCCAGATTATAAATGAATTAACATGACCAAACAACATGATAATCCCAGATTGCTATTATATATGACCAAAGCACATGATAATCCCACCACAAGATCATGCAGTGATTGATTCAAACCTCAGCATCATATGAAGGTAATAATACTGTCTTTTTGTGTCCATGAATGGAGTCAGTCTTGTACCCCCATATAGCAGAGATTCTGGGAACAGAGGAATTAAGATCAAACTTAGAAAGGATTGCTGCAATGAAACAGACCAACACTTTCTACTAGTGGTCTCCATAAAAGCCATTGATGAAGGAATATAACTGTAGAAAGTTTACATACACAAACGTTAAACATAGATATGGGACCACGACGAAAAATTTATGCAACCTTTCATAGACTGAGAGTTCCTCAAATGTCATTCCCAAGTCCACTTCATCCAGCTATTTTACACAGAATGCAGTATTAGATTCACTCACCTCTTTTGAGTGGGAAAAAAGTGGATAACTACTTTCCTTTATTATGGTTGGCATGCTTCTAGTCTAATTGAATATATACTTGGAATGTATTAGTTCAGCAGTGGGTGGAGGTGCTTCAATTTTTGCCAAGAAATTGCAGAACCAAGATGGGCCGCCCATAGCAGAAATGTTTGAAGGTCCTGTTTACCAATCCTTCCAAATGAATTTCATTCTGTCTGCTGAGCTGCAGCCATACTGTGCAGGAGAAAATTTCAGTATTTAATAGGGATAAACTACCGAGGACTATGTCAAGATTATAAAGCAAAGATGAACCAAAGTACAAGTAATACACCATCACCATTCAGTGCTTGGCTTAAAGTCCTTAAACGAACTGGTAACCTGAACTTCAGTGATTGGCTTATTGCTCGCCTTCACACAAAAGCTTCCTGTTATACTGGTAACCTGAACTTCAGTGATTATCGTTCTTCGAGCTCACTAAAGTTGGGCCTGGTGCCCTGGTGGTATCATTCGTGGCAGGTCTGCTGCTAACCTGCTGGCCAAGTTATTGATGCAGAATTATGGGGTCTCTATTTTGGCCTGAACTTAGCTACTGGCTTGAATGTAACTGCTATATCCATTGAGATGGATTCTACTATATCCTAATTCACAATTGCAGAAGAAATGAAGGATAATCAAGATGATGAATTTTGAATTCCCCGCGTTTACACATCTACAGAGAAAATAATACTCGACTTTAATTAGTACCGAACCTAACCAATTTCCATGCATGTATGATCGGTTGCTAAAAGTAGTAAAGGACAGGACAGAAAACAGATTGAATCAGAACATGAGTATCCCTGACATCACAAATTCACAATACCCACAGCCATCTGATTCGAGAAACGCATTCACAATAACTGAAGCAGCACTCATTATAGAAGAGAAGGAGAGGAAAATTGGAACTAACCATAACCTGGGAGCAAGAGAGCCAAGGAACCCAACAGAACTGCTAATTCGAGAAACCTAAAGATGCACCTTTGACAATATTCTAGGACAGTGTCAACTATACTGGGCATATCTTTGAAAACATACTAGATAGGCAAAAATTGTAATAAAATCCATTAAGTTCTAACTGATTTGAATCGTAAACTTTCTTCACAATTCAAGAATAATGGAATCCATACTATCTAATAAAAAAGAATACTTTCCATCTAGCATTTTAGCTCTAGATCAAGGCGCAAATCTACAATGCTACCTTTAAACCAAACTATTTAAAAGCTTCAATAGCAATGAGTTGAGAATTTGATATATGGAGATGCCCGGCGGAAACTCTTTATTAAAGCAATGGTATCACTCAGCGAATTGGGAGGTAGACAACTTTTGTTCATATCAAAGCTAACACTCATTTTTTGCAGGTTTCTTCCATATTTGAGCACAAACTTTGCAAATTTGATTGCACTCTCGGGGATCATTTCACCAAGGCGAATTCTGACCACCTTTAGGTGACTAAGAGAGGGGCTCAAATATTGACCCTGAGTCTCCCAGTATTGTTATTGGCTGCAATTGGCATCATCCAAGGATTGGTTGTTCCACTTGCCATCTTCTTCGTAAGAGTAAAAACAAATCTCGAGGTTGTGGACCACGGGAGAGCTCTTGAACAGGCATGCCATACCAGGGATATATCTTTGCTTCATTGGACTCCCAATTCTCAAGGTTTTCAGTTTCATAAATGAGAATGGTAGACCGCCTAATTCAGAATATATTTCTGATAGAATCTGGAGGTAGTGATCGGATATTATAAAGTCTTCAACTTGGGATGAAGCAGAAAGAAGATCGACAACACTGTTATTATTAATCTTCTTCGTTGTAAGGGGGGACTTCATGAAAGATCTTTTGAGCATAGGAAAGCTCGGGATCGAACACCTTTCAGTAATGCCTGAATAACCCCAAGAGAATGATTGTAGATTCGGTGCAAAAATGTTGACCCAACTTCCATTGATATACTCTTGAAAACAAAACCAGACTCGCAACTCCTCCAGTCTCATTCCGGAGATGTCCAGACTATTTAATTCCATATCAAATACCTCTACATGTTTTAGGTTTGGACAGCAAATTTTGAGATCACTCCTCCCTCTACAGCGCTCTAAGTTCAACTTTTCGAGATAAGGGAATGAAGAACCAGCAAAAAATCCACACCCAAAGCACTACTATCCAAGAAATCCACACTAGTTAGAGACAAAGTATGAAGTGAACGGAGATAAGACCCGACAACATAAGACGAGGGAAACCCTAGCCATGCCTTTGAATTCCCACAGCTACTACTCCTTAATGAGTGGCACATGAGTTGACATTGAGGCAAATCAGATGTGTTTCCAGAACTCAAGCTGATATCAAGTACAAGTTCCTCAACCCTAGACAAACAAGATTTGTTCGGAACCCCCCCCAACTCTTGGCAAGGAAATTTTGCGGCATGGGTACAGTATATTATAGTTTTCTTCATGGCGAGCTAATATTGTGTTGATGATCCTTGTTTTTGTCTGGTGATGATCAGCTTCACTACCAGTAAAAATCTCGTAGAAGTCGATGATGGGATAGGTGTAAAATAACCATATACATGCTCACAACATATGCACACAATCATAAAAGGGATTAAGGCTTACCTTCAGCAATCACTGGCATGGATTCCATCTTATGCAGCTGCAAACACGAACACTGAATATAGTCTTCTGTTACTTACCAACTTGCTTCTCAATGACAGAACAATATGCAAAACGTCGGTAGTAATCAGGGACCAATTCATCTGTATATATAGGTGACTTAAACCTCAAGAAGCTTCCCATTAAAGCTATCCATATCGGTTTAGGTTTCCTAGTTAGATTCTTAATGTAACACTTCATTGTAATCTTTCTTGAGACTAAGAATAGGATTACTTACCTTAATGAATAGATACACTGCTCCATTAAGTTACAAGTATTGATTTACTGTTTGTATCCATGTGTTTAAACTAGGATTGATATTAAGCTAATCATCAATTACTTTATGAGGATATGTGTTATGTCCATATTTGATCTTACAATCTCCCCCTTGGACTCACACATATCATGCTCGATGATTTGCACCAGAAAACATCAAAACCTACTTAACTTACTGAAGGCGCGCCAGATAACAAACTCAAATCGAAAATCCATTCCAACATGGTCAGATCACAGTTACTTATGCAGAGCAAGAAACAGTATACATTTTAACAAAAATGCAGAGTTTCAAAACCACAAACATAAGCTCCTGCAATCCACATATGTCAAACCAGAAGTGATATAAATATGTTAATGTGTATCAACAAGTAAACATATATTAGGTCCTACTTTATGTTTCTAAAACCAGAAACTCAAGCAAATTTACTGAACACTGATGGCTTAAAATTATTGCTTGAACCTCAACATCATGCTATACATGATTAAGCCATCTGATAGCAAGTAGATATTCAAAACAAGATGATAATTTTCCAAAACAAAACAATAAAGCTGCAGCAAAATCATAACTGGAAATACCTCAAATTTTATTGATAATCAAAACTGTCATTACAAATAAGTTGTGATAAACAAAAGTCAAAAATATCACAACTGAAAATACAAGAACTCAAGAACCTTAAAATTTTAAATTGCTCCAATTGGACTAACTCTCTACTGAACCTAAGCATCTAGATTAGCCAAAACTCCAATGCTTGTTGTTGCCTATTGACAAGGCCTTGGTGAAAGGATCTGCTAGTTGTGAATTTGTGTCAATACTCAAAATAGCTATTTCACCATGCTTTACTCTTTCTCTAACACTGTAATACTTTAGATCAATGTGTTTAGAATTATTTGACCTTTTACTGTTCTTGCTAAAGAAAACTGCAGCCTCATTGTCACAATAAATCACAAGTGTTCCAGCCACAATGTGACTCAATACTTTGGTCTGCATGAGAAAATTCCTAATCTAAAGTCCTTCACACACAGTTTCATATACTGCAATAAATTCGGCTTGCATAGTAGAAGTTGAAACAAGTGTTTGTTTCATGGTTTTCCAAGCAATAGCACCTCCTGCAAGCATGAACACATATCCACAAGTCGATTTCTTAGAGTCCGGATAATTCCCTGCAAAATCCGAGTCTGAGAATCCAATGAGTTTCAGATCCTCCACTTCTATCTAAACTAGCATATAACCCTTAGTTCTCTGCAGGTACCCAACACTTTCTTCCCAGCTACCCAATGTTCATGGCTTGGATTAGATTGGAATCTTGACAAAATCCTACTACTGCAAAAGACAAGTCTGGCCTAGTGCAGACTTGTGCATACATGAGACTTCCTACAAGTCTGGCATAAGGCTTTGACTCCATATTTTCCTTTCAACATCACTATTGGGACTTTGCTTCTTGGTTAACTTATCTCCTTTGGACATGGGAACTTTTCCAGCTGCACACTTCTCCATACCAAACCTCTTTAAAACTTTGGTAATATAATTGTGTTGAGACAAACCAAGTAGTCTCTGTGCCCTATCTCTTTTAATCTCAATACCTAGTACATAGGATGCTTCTCCTAAGTCTTTCATGTCAAAATTCCTTGATAGAAAACTCTTGGTATCTTTAAGCAATTTAATGTTACTGCTAGCCAAAAGTATATCATCCACATATCATCCACATAGAGTACCAGAAAAATAAAATTGTTCCCAACTGTCTTCAAATAAACACATTCATCAACAAGATTTTCTGTAAATCCAAAAGTAGAAATCACAGAATCAAATTTCTTGTACCACTGTCTAGAAGCTTGTTTTAGGCCATAAATTGATTTTCTTAACTTACACACTAAGTTTCACTTCCAGCTTGTACAAACCTTCTGGCTTCCTCATATAAATCACTTCATCTAGTTCACCATTCAAGAAAGCTGTTTTAACATCCATCTGGTGCAGCTCCATATCAAAATGAGCCACTAAGCCATGATTATCCTAAACGAGTTTTGTAGAAACTGGAGAAAAAAGTCTCAGTAAAGTCAATGCCCTCCTTCTGTGTAAAACCCTTGGCAACTAACCTTGCTTTATGTCTCTCTACATTGCCATTTGCATCTCTTTTGGTTTTTTGAAAACCCATTTACAACCTATAGGCTTCTGTTTTGGGTCAGGTTCAACTAATTCCCAAACTGCATTTGGCTCATGGAATCAATTTTCTGCTTCCATTGCTAGCTGCCATTGATGAGATTCACTATTTTCAATGGCCTGATTAAATGTAGTTGGATCATTGTCCTCTGCCACAGTCCATTTCAATTTCTGCTTCTTGTAGATAAACAATGTAGTCATCTCTCTTCCCCCCATAAGTTGGTTTTCTTGCTCTCCGTGATCTTCTAGGTGAGCTACTGGAGGATTTTGAGGTTCAGTTACTTGACCAGTTACGTGGTCAGTGACATGGGCAGTGACTTGATCAGGTACAGTTACATGGTCAGTGACTCGGTCAGTAACATGGTCAGAGACTTGACCAGGTACAGTTACTTGGGCAGTTACTCGGTCAGTGACATGGTCAGAGACTTGACCAGGTACAGTTACTTGGGCAGTTACATGGTCAGTGACATGGACAGTGACTTGATCAGGTACAGTTACATGGTCAGTGACTCGGTCAGTTACGTGACCAGTGACATGATCAGTTACATCTTGTTCTAAACGCAATGCTACACTTAAATTCTCATCCGACACAATTTCCTCAAAATTCCTCAAGGTCTGTATTGTGAACTCTTTCACTTAGAAACTTTACTTGATGTGTTTCAAAAATTCTAGGTGAATGATGAGGCAGAATATAATTTATAGCCTTTAGATTTATCTGGATAACCTATAAAATAGCAACTAACAGTTTTGGGGTCAAGTTTATTCAAGCTTGGATTATAAATCCTAGCTCTGCATGACATCCCCAAACATGACAGTGATGTAGACTAGGTTTCCTGCCACACCAAAGCTCAAAAGCAGTATTTTCTATGGCTTTGCTAGGTGTTCTGTTGCAAATATAATTTGCAGTTTTTAAAGCCTTACCCCACAGAAATTTAGGCAAGCCAGTTGTACACATCATGCATCTAACCATGTCAAAAGAGTCATATTCTTTCTCTCTGCAACACCATTCTGTTGTGGATTATAGGGTGTGTTGTATTGAGCTTTATTCCATTGTCTTGCAAAAACAAGGCAAATGGACCCTTTTGTTGGCCGGATTCAGTGTACTTTCCATAGAACTCTCCCCCTCTATCTGACCTTACTGTTTTGATTTTCTTTTCTAGTTGATTTCTACCTCAGACTTAAAGATTTTAAAGGCTTTCAATGCTTGTGCCTTTTCTGAAAGTAGATAAATATAACTGTATCTAGAAAAGTCATCAATGAATGTGATAAAATACACATTCCCACAGATAGTTTGATGCCTAAATGGTCCACATATATCAGTGTGTATGAGTTCTAATAAATTTGGCTTCTATATGCAGTTTTCTTTCTTGTGTTGGTTATTTTTCCCTTAAAACATTCCACACAATCTGTTAGATCAGAAAAATCAAGTTCATTTAGGATTTTGTTTTTCACCAATATTTTTAGTCTCTCTTTTGAAACATGGCCGAGTCTTCTATGCCATAAAAATGCAGACTTTTCATTTAGTTTTGGTTCTTTTAACACCTGTTAAAGTGCTAGTACTGTTTGTGTTATCTTCAACAAGTAAAATTTCTTGTTGAGCCATTGAACAACTTAACTGTAAATAATCATTCGAGATAACACCAGAACCAATTTGAACAGAATTTTTAGAAATAAGAATTCCATTACTACAATAATAAGTCTACAACCAGATTTTACTAAAAGAGAAACTGAAACCAAATTCCTTCTCATGGAAGGTACATAAAAAACATTGTCCAAAACTAACAATTTTTCCTAATCCTAAATCGAGCTTTAAGGTTCCAATAGCCTTGACTGCCACTCATGCCATTGCCTACACACAGGTTCACTTCATCACCTTTTGGGATTCGCTCCTTATGAATCCCTGCAAAGAATTAGTAATATGAATAGGTGAGCCTGAATCTATCCACCAAGACTGTGGTTCAACATTTATAAGATTAATTTCTAAAGAAAAAAACTGTATTAGAAAAAATCTTACCCTTTTTGGCTAATCAGTTCTTATAGCCAGTGCAGTCCTTTTTCATGTGTCCTACTCTTTTGCAAAAGTAGCACTTGAACCTAAATGGCCTGTTTTCCTTGGCCACTACAGCTGTTGAACTCTTAGTTATGGCTTTGGTAGGCTTGAGCTTGTTCTGGGGGCTTTTCTTCTTAGGCTTCTCTATGAGATTTATGGCTTAGCAGGTTCTTTTCATCCTTGATCCTAGCTTCCTCATCAACACAGATGGATATAAGTTCATCTAAAGTCCAGTTTCCTTTTTGTGAATTGTAACTGGTTCTTAGATGACTAAAACTGTTAGGTAAGGAATGTAGTGCATAATGCACTACCTGCTCATCCCTAACCCCCATCAAGAGCTCCCTGAGTCTGCCATTTATATTGATCATCTTCATAATATGTTCTCTAACTCCCCCTGAACCCATGTACTTCAAATCATGAAACTCCTTGGTTAGTCTAGCTGCTTCTGCCTTTTCACTTTCTTTAAACTTAGCACCTATGAGTTCCAAAAAATCTGATGCTAGCTCAGGTTTCTTCATACTTTCCCCTGACAGTCTTGGACATAGAGGTACGAATGAGATTCTTAGCCATTCTATTGGATCTATGCCACTTCGTAAAGGTCAGTTTCTTTCTTGGTGCTCTTTTCATTCAACTCTATAGGCTTATCCTCAGTAAAGCAATAGTCTATATTCTCATGCATTCCCATATAGTTCTCTACAGAATCAAGCCAAGCTCTATAGTTGGTTCCAGTAACATCAAGACACTGTTCAAGTTCATGTTGGAGTTACCTAAGGAGCAAAACAAAAATTCATGTGAGTTCTTAATTTGTAAAGAAAATAACATTAAGTTTTCTGCGTTTTATTTAGCTTTAAGCAACCAAAACAAGAATAAGAAAACCTAAACAATCCATACTTGCATTCATATCAGTCCATAACTAAAAACAATGTTAAGCAACACTTTTGAGCAGAAGCATAACATTCTGGAGTTCTTTATCAATATACCATGTTCAATGAAAACAAGTTATCCAAAGAAATTTATCCACATCTTTAGACAGAAGAAAAATTTCTAAGTATCCGTATTTATTTTCATCAAGCATGCATATGCTATTTTGTATTCTAAAACCATACTTGACCACTTCTTTGGAAGATAAAACTGAAGCATAGTTTTAAAACACAAAACACAATTTCAGTTTTGTCACTCGATCAGGTACTTGATGAGTTACCTGACCAGTTACATGGTCAGTGACCTGGCCAGTTACATGGTCAGTGACCTGGCCAGTTACATGGTCAGTGACCTGGCCAGTTACATGGTCAGTGACCTGACCAGTTACATGGTCAGTTACCTGATCATTGTTTTCTGCCAACATCAATGAAGAATGCTTTGTGCATCATAATCACTTATGCCAACAGAAAACCACAAAACCCATGAGCTTTTAACTTTATATTCTACCCAGATTCATCCTTGTAAGAAAATTATGCTCTCGTATCTGTCAATTTTAATAATGTGTAAACAAAATCTGGGAAATTTTTGTTCTTCATGCAATTTTACACAATCACAGATACGATACCATATCATCAATCAATTCATCATGCATATTCAAGCACAATCAAAATTGTTTCGATTCCAAGAAATCACAGAACAATCAAGAAATTGTAAATTTCATCCGGTCACCATCTACTCTAACCTAACGCACGCCGGGAATGCAACTAGTGTTCTTGAGCACAATCAAAAACTCAATTATCATGCTATGAATCGAAATCAATTTCGCAGAAAAACCTGTTTTTGCTTTTTCCCCAATTTGCTGCTAAAAATCACAGCGGAAGCATGAATTTGATATTTAACCAGATGCAGCAATCGACTTAATTAACTTACCTTGATCAGTTACATGACCAGTTACATGGTCAGTTACCTGATCAGTGACTTGGTCAGTTACTTGATCCGTAAAGCAAAAACCCTTTTTTTTTTTTTCTTTTTTTTTTTTTTGTTTGTTTTGCAAAACCCTAAAACGATTTTGATACTTGTGAACCTGTGCTCTGATACCAATTGTAAAATAACCATATACATGCTCACAACATATGCACACAATCATAAAAGGGATTAAGGCTTACCTTTAGCAATCACTGGCATGGATTCCATCTTATGCAGCTGCAAACACGAACACTGAATATAGTCTTCTGTTACTTACCAACTTGCTTCTCAATGGACAGAACAATATGCAAAACGTCGGTAGTAATCAGGGACCAATTCATCTGTATATATAAGTGACTTAAACCTCAAGAAGCTTCCCATTAAAGCTATCCATATCGGTTTAGGTTTCCTAGTTAGATTCTTAATGTAACACTTCATTGTAATCTTTCTTGCAGACTAAGAATAGGATTACTTACCTTAATGAATAGATACACTGCTCCATTAAGTTACAAGTATTGATTTACTGTTTGTATCCATGTTAAACTAGGATTGATATTAAGCTAATCATCAATTACTTTATGATGATATGTGTTATGTCCATATTTGATCTTACAATAGGAAGACCATACATCATTCCATCTTCGAGATAAGACAGCTGTTTGCCCAACGGATTTGAAAGGTAAGAATGAGAGTATGACATGCAATATATCATCTGGGAGATCACTGATTCTGTCAGCTGAAGAACCACTCTTTTGTTTACAAGTAAAACAGTTGGCAAAGATGTTTCCCATGGCAAGGTTTAAATTTAATACGTCTCAAAATCTAGCAACTGATAGAGCATTCACTTAGACCTAAAAGATGTGTTCTTAATATGTACGATTCAAATCCTTGACAAACTCTGAGAGCTTCATCAAATAAGCACTCAGTGCACTTGGTTATGAGTAACTTCAGCATAAGGGTTTTCTGACCCCAAGACCACGAATACTAGGAATAGGAATCCATTAGGCTAGGGTTTACAAATCTATGACCAAAAATACAAAATCTAAATGTGCTTAAGTACTACCAAGTCTATGTGGATAGGGGTGGGCACAGGCTAGGATGGGCCGGGAATCCGGGATACACATGAAACCAAACCCAAACCCAAACCCGTTTCTAATAACAGAATGGGGCGGTATGAGATTGCTTTTTTGAAAATTGATCTCGTCCCAACCCAATTCTTTCAGTTTCGGGTTGATAGGATCCGCCCCAGATTCCACCTTGAAATCCAAAGTGGCCCTGCGAGGCCCACCTTAGAAGAAATTCTACCAAAAATTTGGCGGAACTCCCTCTAAAAGTGAAATACCAAAAAACCTGTAGAAAGACATTTACACTTCTAAAATAATCCATCCTTATTCTTCTGGAGCCACCCTGCTCCCTATGTCACAACATCTCCCATTTCACAAACAATTATGAAATCTCCCATTTCACAAACAATTATGAAATTAAGAATATTAATCTCATAGGTTATCAGAGCAATCTAATGTACAAGCGTACAAGAGAATAGAAAACAAGATAAATGACCGATACTTTTATAATGCGGAAGCTATGACAGTTATGCCTGAACCCCAAGTACGCTCGTCCTCAAGCTAAACTGGCCTGCAAACTGGGCATTTAAAACCGAAGTGCCCAGGGGAAAACATTTAAAATCCGTTAGAGTGAGTGGACGAAAAATAAGTACTTTCAAATGTATAAGTAAAACTTAATGCTTTCCCAAGTTATTCTCTAAAATCTCGCATGCAGTAACAATCTTGAAAACACTCTTAATCATCCTCTTTATTGAAATCTCAATCACATAACAAGAACATCTTGAAATCTCTTAAAATCTCATCCTCAATCCTTATAAAAACATCCTTTTCATGAGGCTCGTTTGATGACTAGAAAGGACTGCTCTCTAGTCATCTCATGCCATCTAGGAGAGACTGCCACCCAGATGACGCATTGGAAGGGACTGCCAACCGGAATAGGAGGCGGTGGATAGAAGGGACTGCCAACTAGCCACAGGTAGTAGACGTGACTACCGACTAGCCACATGTAGTAGACGGGACTGCCGACTAACTACCCCATGTCATCTGGAAGGGACTGCCAATCAGGTGACGCATCGGATGGGGCTGCCAACCGGGCTGTAGTCTGGAAGGGACTGCCAACCAGACTATTACCTAGAAGGGACTGCCAACTAGGTAAGATACGCATGCGCCAAAACTGACCTCCTTAATAAACTGAATAGCCTCCTCAAGAAACTGAAAATAACCTCAAAATCTCGAAAGCATCCTCGAAAGCATCCTTGAAAGCATAAAATCAAATACTTTGTAAATCAATAAATGCTTTCGGAAAGAAAACTCAATCTAACTCCAAATGACTAGTAAACTGGTGAATTGGGGTTCGGGACGTCACACGGGTTCATTTGGAATCATTCGGCCTAGTTAGGCTCCTTTCTGGATAAGACTGAAACTCCATACAATCTAATCCTACAAAAGTTCATACAATTCCAAACCTGCAAAAAGGGAGTTTCTGTTCATACATCTAAAGTTGACGTTTGGACCTCCCAACTTAATATTTCTAACTTACTTTTATAGTAACCAATTTGCTATCAAGACCTCCCTAATTTTCCCACAACACCCATCGTCCCATAAAATCAATAAAAACTTCTTCTTTTTTTACGTTCTATTCATACCTCCAAAATTGGTAGTTGAACCTCATTCAATTGTTGAAGATTTCCAAATCCTATTTTCCCCTTGATATAATTAAGCTTCACTCCAAAACACTACTACAAATTTCCCCAATAGCACCTCTTCAATAGCCACCACACATCTATCAGTGCCAATACTGAATGGTATCATACTGATCTGAAAAATCGGTGGGTTATTTTTTCCTGTCACTGACCATCAGTGTGTGTCATGAATAGTATATAGAACATATATACTGTTCACGGATAATAGTGATTGTATAGGCGCCAAATCAGGGGGTATTATGAACAGTAGATAGAACATATCATTAGTTTATGGACAAAAGTCACTGTATCACTGCCAAAACCTCGAAAGACGGTAAGTGAGCTGGGATTAATGTTATTTTTATTGTGCAAAAGGTGAGCATAGAGATCGTATCAAAAAAAAAAAGGTGAGCAGAGAGAAGTAGGTATAGATCTGGATCTACTGAAATCTCAACCCTCTCTAGCTCTCTCTCAGCTAAGAGAGACCAAAGTCTTGCTTCTCTTCTTTCTTTTGTTTCTCCGGGTGATTTGATAGCCCCAGCGCCTTTTGTTCGGCATGGTGTCATAGTTAGGAGACTAGCATCTCTCTTCTCTATTGGCTCACCGGCCGGCATCTCGGTCCTCTCTTTCTTCTCTTCGTCCATCCTCTCAATTTTCTCTTCGTCATGGAGAATTCGAGATCGCCAAGGACTGGAAGGGTCAAGCTCACAGTCCAGATCGATGGCCAAGGAAGAGATCGTCATCAATTTCCTTTGAAATTCAAAATCAGGATTTTGCTCTCTGAAAACCCTAACATTTTATTTTGCAGAGATATAAGGTGAGCTTCTCTTGACATTGATACCTACATATCATAAAATCAACTTGAACAACTGACCTTAATACTTCTTATTTGGTAGCTCCACTCAACCTGTTTTGGGTAATTTGGTTCTCTCTGGTCTCAACTACCATGTAGTTTTCACAGTCAATCATTTATAAACTCGTAATGGGTTAATACTAAGTGACCAGATCCCATTACCATGCACACACATACAATAATTTTGCGTTGATGTTATCATGCTTCGTAATGATGATTTTTGACTTGTATTTATTTACCATCTTGAAGGTCAAGTTATTTCAGGACATAGGCATTTGAGATGATGCCATAGGCATTGTTTGTAAAGTTGTGTCCTTCGCTAATATGCAGCCATCCTGTACAAGAAAATCCAGCCAGTGGTATCTTTTGTTATTCCAGATTATTGTCATTTTTTTCCTTTAAGATCATAGCCTGTTGTAGTTATTCCTGCTTTATCCTTCCACTCACTCCATCTTTCCCAAACACACAGCATGCATGCTTTCTCTTCATTAGTTCATAGGTTTTTAACTTTACCAACGTCAGTATGTTTCTCCTCTCTATATATGTCCACAAGAGCAACTTTGCAGAAGATTTTGGAATGTTTCAATATCTTTCTTTTCTCTTTTGTTCATCTTTTTGGTAACTGGTAACTTAGTTGTGATATCACTGAAGATTTTATGTTTAATTTTTGACTTCTCTGTAAATCTAGGGATATTATAGTATGTCCACTTCTTTTAACTATCTCATTGATAACTTACTATAGTCAGTCCACTATTTTAACTTTCTTATATGGGCTTTATATGCGTTTTCATAAGATGGTAATTGAATTTCAATATTTGAATGTCAGGTTGCATAACTGCTGATGTATTTACTACGGTTCAGTCTATGCATCAACTCCGAACGGAGTAGAAATATCAGGACATTAGTGCATATGGCTAATAATTCTTCAAGTAAGCTCAAACTTTGTTTTGGGGTTCATCTCTGAAACCTTGCGCACCATGTAGCAGAACTGCTTTACTTTTAAACATTTTTTTTTCTTAGCAAGTAATACTACTGCTTATTGAGCGCAACATTCTCTAACTCTTTCTCTATATATCTAGCTTCAAGTCATATCCTTCTTGCTGAAGGCTTTATTCAAAGAAGAGTCATATGCGGGTTGTTCGTATCAAAGAATTCATGAAAAAGGTGGTCACCAAAAAAGCCATTAAAAAGAAAGCCTTTCTTTCTTATTTGTGCTATTCTTCGCTGCTATGCTTCAAAGCAATAATTTCATCTGTTCTTTTGCTCTGTTTGTTGATTTCAGCAATAAAGGGGGGGAGGTTTTGAATTATAAGAAGGATCTCAGCAAAGAAAAGTTGTCCAGAAATGTGTAAGATTCTGTCTCTTAGGCAGATTTTGTTTCAATTTGATAGTTTTGTTTATTCAAATATGCTAAATTTCTGTAATGGCTGATGTATTATAACCTTGGATACTACATGTTCAGAACAAAAGAGACATCTAGCTTCACTGTAATGTTTTTAATATGTTACGATGTCGGTCTGTGTAATTGTTAAAATAAGAACAAACTCTGTGTTGATGTAATTTGCTGGTTGTCCATATCAAAGAGGAGTTGCAGCTATGGGATGAAGAGTCTTGATGTTTATATTTTGATGGGTGCATCTGTAAATTTTTAGTTAGTATATTTATTGTATGACACATTTTAAAATACAGTATAGAATGTAGAGGTGCCAACTGGCACCTTATTTTTTTAATCCAACCTCATAAATTTGTCACTGATATCAGTGGCATTCCAAAGCCACTAATATCAGTGTAGATTTAGATTTTGTCTTGCCTTGGATGAAGTTATTCCACTGTTGTTTTTTCAGTGTCTATTGCCCCAATAGCACCTGCTATAGAGGGGACTGATTCCTTATTAGTGGCTGCATGGTGGCTAATGGGCATTAGTCATGGATATCAGTGTACTTTGTCCCAATAGGGACTAATTTAAATAAGTGGGGTTTGGGGAAATTTCCAGTAGTGCTAGTTGGTAGTCATCAGTCATCACAGTGTTTTTCATTAAATCAATTGAATATAGAGGCAGGTTGGTATACTACTATTTGAGATGTTTAGATATTACCCCCAATTCTAAATCTTTAATTAAACTGAGTTTTTGGATACAAATTGTTCATGACTTAATTATGGTTTATGTACAGGTGCCCGTATATAAAGTGGTCATGGATTAGATATTACCCCCAATTAATTAAATATTAAACTGAGTTTTTTGATACAAAATTTTCATGACTTAATTATGGTTTACGTATAGGTACCTGTCTATAAAGTGGTCATGGACTCATGGTGTTTCAAAGCCGGTCCAACATAATGCTTCTTAGCTTGGAGAGAGACACATATATACTAATTGCTTCGAGTAAGAAAAAAAAAATGTAAGGAGCAACATAATAGGCAATGTATAGCTTAGAATTTTGCAAATTCCTTATCGAAACGTATTGTTCATAGAGGTAAGAAGAGACTCTTTTTTTTTTTTTTTTCTTTTTTTTCCTGTTCCGGTAAGCTGTGCCCTGTTAATTATCTAGAATAACCGACATCGTGGAGGTCACATGGTTCAAATCTCACTAACATCATGAGAGGGGTGGGGTGGGGTTAAAAAACAAAACAAAAAAACTTTTTTTTTCCTCTTTTGTGTTCTTGTTGGTAATTTAATATGAGTTGACAAAGTCAACTGTAACTTGGAAAAAAAGAGATGTCCAAATGCCAATTTTAAAGCTATGAATAAAACCTCTCTTGCAAAAATCTTTCTTTCTAATGACTAATCTATGTATAGTCCAATATCCCTACAATTTCAGACCTCCAATATCTCAACAAATTTCATATATACTAGCATAAATCTTGCATAATTGGTCATTCAAAGTTCAACATAACCAGCTGCTCATCTCTTAATATTGTTGTGGCCAAGTCTACAATAAAAATATAAACTTGCCCAAACAATCTATCACAATGAGACACATTAAAAATTTAATTTATATTACAAATAATTATTTCGGGACAATACGGAATTATCTTGGGATTGAAATTACAATACCATTTAATCCCATTATATTCGGGAGGAGACGGGACTATCCTGATCAATAAAACAATAATAATGAACCCGACCCGTACGCATACCAGTGCAGAATGGAATCCATCTCTTCGTAATTTCGGTATATATGCCCAACCCTAAGGAATATGTTAGCGTGGCAGATGCTTCATTATCTTTTACTGCTAAAATATATATTTGACCTGAGAGCCTCGTAATCTTAATCATTTCAGGCCTAATGTGGATGGTTCTCGCTCTTCTAGCTCTGGTAAAGTTGTGGCTAGTTAGGACTTTAACCATTCCCCTCTTGTCATTACCAAAGAAATGACACCAATAAGACAGAGAATCTGCT
This sequence comes from Rosa lucieae, assembly GCA_024704745.1. Lineage (NCBI taxonomy): Eukaryota > Viridiplantae > Streptophyta > Magnoliopsida > Rosales > Rosaceae > Rosa > Rosa lucieae. The sequence continues at coordinate 29,626,483 of CM045493.1, read as the reverse complement.
CAATTTCTGAAACTAATCAAATTCTAAGACTTCCATGAAGACCGAAATAATTTCAAAGAGCATGCATGATGGGTTGCTTAAATTACCAAAGAAAAGGACAGCAATAGAGATGATGCTATGCTTACCAGCAGAGAGAAAGGAACCCTACAAAATAATTGTCTTGCTCGATTTCTGTGGATTTGGTCTTTTAATTTTGAAAACCCGTGGGAGGGTACTATGATACCACTACACCTATACAGATTAATAGATCAGTTAATTTGTGTGTGAACAGTATTTGTATGAGGTCAAGTGGTCAACATTCAACACCAAATCACATGGCGCACCGCAGCCTGCAGGCAATGACATTATGAAAATTAGCTCCACAAACAAATACATATGGCCTGATAACAGATGATCCCCTAATCAAGTAATTAACCTGCATTCATTCATGCATGAGTATCAACTCTTCTTTGCGGGCATGACATATATAGGACTCATCAAAAAGCCCGCGGATCAAGTGGACCGATGGAGCCCCGCCGGTCCTGAGGGCTAAAAGCCCGGCCCGGCCCGTTAAAAAGCCCGCAAAAGCCCGCAAAAGCCCGCCTCAATGGGTAGTTGGCCGGCCCGCAAAAACCCGGCCCGACCCGTAGGCCAGGCCAGCCAAAGGCCCGCTAGGCCCGGCCCGTAAAATATTATATATATATATATATATATACACATATAGATATATATATATATATATATATTTGTGTGGTGTTATATAAATATAATATATATATATATATATATACATGATATAGATATATATATATATATATAACACAAATATATATATATATATATATATATACAGATCCTATCCAGAGCGAGGCATCGCTTTGAAATTTCAGAGCGAGGTTAGGGTTTAGGGTCACTTTTCGGTCGCATATCCACATCTCAACCGTTCAGTTTTTAGGTACTAATGTATAGATCATCTCTGTAAAATTTCAACGAAATTGATGGTCTTTAAGGTATCTAACTCGCTTAAACCAATGGACGAACTGAATCTGTCCAACCTGAACCGTACTAGCTTTAAGGCAGTTATCAATTTCTTAACGACCATCAATTTGGCTGAAATTTTGCAGAGATGATCTATACATTAGTACCTAGAAACTGAACGGTTGAGATGCGGATATGCGACCGAAAAGTGACCCTAAACCCTGACCTCGCTCTGAAATTTCAAAGCGATGCCTCGCTCTGAATAGGATCTGTATATATATATATATCTATATGTGTGTGTGTATATATATATATATATTTATAAACACACATAGATATATATACATATATATATATATATCTATATGTGTTATTATATATATATATATATATATATATATATACAGCGCTTCTCCGGTGCGGACGTCCGCACTTTTTGCTTAGGTGCGGATTTCCGGTTTTGACCCACTTTCCGATCACACATTTTCACATCTTAACCGTTCAGTTTTTAGGTCATAATGTATAGATCATCTCCAAAATTTCAGCCAATTTGGTGATCGTTAAGGCATCCAAAACTGCAATTTACCATTATAAATACGAACGGTTCCGGTTTGACAGATTCTGTCCGTTCGTGTAAATTGTCATTTTGGATGCCTTAACGCTTAACGATCATCAAATTGGCTGAAATTTTGTAGAGATGATCTATACATTAGGATCTAAAAACTGAACGGCTAAGATGTAAAAATGTGATCGAAAAATGGATCAAAACTGGAAATCCGCACCTTTTTCTTCGGTGCGGATATCCGCACCTGAGCAAACTTATATATATATATATATATATATAACACACATATATATAAGATATATATGTGTGTGTGTTTATATATATATATATATATATATATACAGTCCGTCTCAGGTGCGGACGTCCGTACCGAGCGGACTGTACGGATTTACTGTTTTCAACCATTTTCCGGCCACATTTTTACATCTTAACCGTTCAGTTTTTAGGTCCTAGTGTATAGATCACCTCTGCAAAATTTCAGCCAATTTGGTGATCGTTAAGGCATCCAAAACTGCAATTTATCATTATAAATACGAACGGTTCCGGTTCGACAGATTCGGTCCGTTCGTGTAAAATGCAGTTTTGGATGCTTTAACGATCACCAAATTGGCTGAAATTTTGTAGAGATGATCTATACACTAGGACCTAAAAACTGAACGGTTAAGATGTAAAATGTGGCCGGAAAGTGGTCGAAAACAGGAAATCCGTACCGAATTTTCGGTACGGACGTCCGCACCTGAGAAAATTCCTATATATATATATATATATAAACACACACATATATATATATATATCTATATATATGTGTGTGTGTGTGTTTATAAATATATATATATATACACACACACATATAGATATATATTTGTGTGTGTGTTTATATATATATATATCTGTGTGTGTGTTATATATATATATATATATATATATATGACTATATGTGTGTGTGTGTGTGTGTGGAAGTTCTTAGACTTCTATATAAAATATGTGCTAATGTGCATATATATATTTTACATATCAGTTGACCAATCCGATCGGATTCGAAAATATGATGAAATTGGCTAAATTTTTTACCACACTCATAATTTATTGTAATAAACTCATCCAACGGTCGGTTTTTTCATTTTCTTTGAATTGATAGGGGTTGTTCTTTGGAGTGTATGATATATAAATATAGGTTTATAAGAGTAACTACGTTTGACCTTGTTGATCGAATTCGAAACAAGAACCAAATTGGCTAGATTTTCTACAATTACCATAAAACATTACAATCTCTCCCATCGAGTGGTTGGTTTCTCCGAATTCGTTTTCCACTTCATGGTTGCTTTATAATGAACCTAAACAATTTAAATGCAATGTATAAGTCATACAACTTTAGGAATAAAATTGGTATAGACCAATGTGTTTGTAACAAAAATTAATTTTTTTTATCTTATGTCCACGCACATCCATCGATGGAATATATACAAACGTGATGTGAAAAAATAAGCACGTTTTGCGGTTGTCACGCCATCGGTCAACTAATAAAACATATAAGTGACTAGTTGATCAATCCGATCAGATTCGAAAATATGGTGAAATTGGCTAAATTTTTTATCACACTCATAATTTATTGTAATAAACTCATCCAACGGTCAGTTTTTCCATTTTCTTTGAATTGATAGGGGTTGCTCTTTAGAGTGTATGATATATAAATATAGGTTTATAAGAGTAACTACGTTTGACCTAGTTGATCGAATTCGAAACGAGAACCAAATTGGCTGGATTTTCTACAACCACCATAAAACATTACAATCTCTCCATCGAGCGGTTGGTTTCTCCGAATTCATTTTCCACTTCATAGTTGCTTTAGAATGAACTTAAACAATTTAAATGTAATGTACAAGTCATACAACATTAGGAATAAAATTGGTATAGTCCAATGTGTTTGTAATTAAAATTAATTTTTTTTATCTTATGTCTATGCACATCCATCGATGGAATATATACAAATGTGATGTGAAAAAATAAGCACGTTTTGCGGTTGTCACGCCATCGGTCAACCAATAAAACATATAAGTGACTACGGTTGACCAATCCGATCGGATTCGAAAATATGGTGAAATTGGCTAAATTTTTTACCACACTCATAATTTATTGTAATAAACTCATCCAACGGTCGGTTTTTCCATTTTCTTTGAATTGATAGGGGTTGCTCTTTGGAGTGTATGATATATAAATATAGGTTTATAAGAGTAACTACGTTTGACCTAGTTGATCGAATTCGAAACGAGAACCAAATTGGCTGGATTTTCTACAACCACCATAAAACATTACAATCTCTCCATCGAGCGGTTGGTTTCTCTGAATTCATTTTCCACATGGTTGCTTTAGAATGAACTTAAACAATTTAAATGCAATGTATAAGTCATACAACTTTAGGAATAAAATTGGTATAGTCCAATGTGTTTGTAATTAAAATTAATTTTTTTTATCTTATGTCCACGCACATCCTCGATTGAATATATACAAACTTGATGTGAAAAAATAAGCACGTTTGCGGTTGTCACGGCATCGGTCAACCAATAAAACATTTAAGTGACTACGGTTGACCAATCCGATCGGATTCGAAAATATGGTGAAATTGGCTAAATTTTTTACCACACTCATAATTTATTGTAATAAACTCATCCAACAGTCGGTTTTTCCATTTTCTTTGAATTGATAGGGGTTGCTCTTTGGAGTGTGTGATATAAATATAGGTTTATAAGAGTAACTACGTTTGACCTAGTTGATCGAATTCGAAACGAGAACCAAATTGGCTGGATTTTCTACAATCACCATAAAACATTACAATCTCTCCATCGAGCGGTTGGTTTCTCCGAATTCATTTTCCACTTCATGGTTGCTTTAGAATGAACTTAAACAATTTAAATGCAATGTATAAGTCATACAACTTTAGGAATAAAATTGGTATAGTCCAATGTGTTTGTAATTAAAATTAATTTTTTTTATCTTATGTCCAGCACATCCATCGATTGAATATATACAAACGTGATGTAAAAAAATAAGCACGTTTCGCGGTTGTCACGGCATCGGTCAACCAATAAAACATTTAAGTGACTACAGTTGACCAATCCGATCGGATTCAAAAATATGGTGAAATTGGCTAAATTTTTTACCACACTCATAATTTATTGTAATAAACTCATCCAACGGTCGGTTTTTACATTTTCTTTGAATTGATAGGGGTTGCTCTTTGAAGTGTAAGATATATAAATATAGATTTATAAAAAATTAGTGTCTTTAAAAATTTATTTATCAATAAATTAGTATCTATATATAAATATAGATTTTTTTTTGTACAATATAGTTATATAGATATGTTATCTTTGGTTGTATTTGATCATTATCCATTGAATTTCCAAAGCTTGATTAAAAAAAAAAAACATGTGTCTTTAAATATTTATTTATAAATAAAGCCCGCAAGGCCCGGCCCAAAAAAGCCCGCAAGGCCAAGCCCGGCCCGGCCCGAAAAAGCCCGCAAGGCCCGCTTTATATGGACGAACTTGGGTCCTTTGATTTTTAATAAAGCCCGACCCGGCCCGGCCCGCAATTATTTAAAAATATAGCAAGACCCGGCCCTGCCCGTTGACGACCCCTACATATATATGCTCTGTATCTAGCTCATTATGAAATTTAGATGATCTGCATGCATATGTACGTGGGTTCAAGAAGTTTGATCCCACTGACATAACATTCTTGGCTCGCAGAGAAATCTAAGACCATGCAATTCATTCGTACACCCGGGAATTTAAAACGTATTATCATCATCTGAGTTATTCATGAGCGGGGAATATCTATCCCTAATTCTAATCTGAATGTGATCAAAGCAATCCTCAAATTCAGATTGAAAAATGATATTAAATTTGCTTATAATTATAGTTTATATATAAGCGTATATCTTGCTACCGTTTTAATATGAGAAAACATGATCAGTCATCGTACAGATTACCACCAGATACGCTTCACGTACGTAGTAATCACAGTGAAATAATTATATGCACATTTAATGGGTGTGCAATGATAGTATATCGGGGTTAGGTAGCCTAAGGGTTTGATTGCCATGACATAGCTAACGGGTGTACAATGACAATCTATTATTATCACTTTGTATACTTTTGGATCGTTATTGGAAAGGGAGTTTCTATTCATAGCTCCAAATTTGGCATTTGGACCTCCCCACTTAACAGACCTCCAACTTACTTTTACAAATAATCATTTTGCTATCTACACATCTCTAATCTTCTTAAAATGCCCATCGTTCAATAAAATTAATAAAACCTCTTTTTTTTTTAAGATTCTATTCATACTTTCAAAAATCATTAGTTGGACCTCCTTTAGTTTTTGAAGATTTGGAATTGCAGCAATTTTTCTTTCATTTTTGGAAGTTCATCCTCCATATACGAGTTACAGAGGTGCTAGCACTTTTTCAATGAATTGTCGATTCTTGGTTAGCGCAGGCAACAATACTATGTTTGCTCATCATCGTACAAATATGTTTTCCAAGTATTATTTTCATTGCATTTAGGTGTCATTATTCCTAAACTGATTCAATAGCAACTTGAAATGAACATGGTTCTTTTGTTTTAGATATGTATGGGATAATGGAGGAAATTACAATAATCAACCATAAGTCTAGTGCATTCTCTATAGATTTATATCATAAGGTTGAATTTTTCATCATATCTATAGAATAGTTCCACATAAAATTGCTCTGACCGATGATGTGTGGGAAAATCGATCTTGTGGACAACTACCCATTGCTGCATTTATCATATAAACGTGCTGGAGTACTGCTTTTTGTCCCCACTCGTTCACATGTTTGTTTGCATTCAGAATGAATAGGACTCCATCAACTGAGGTGTCTTTGTATTTCCCATTTTCTCTCATTTTTATTTTTATTTTTTTTTATAGTGCAGTGATAGATCTTGCTTGTAAATTGTCAGCTGTGTGAGCAAGGAAGTCTATCACTTTACAAGGACAAAGTCAAATTCTAAACATTTTGACTACAACGTTAAATAACGTTTGACGATATATATTTTAGCGTTTACATTAGAGGAGAAAGTTTTTTCCAAGTTGAAGAGTATTACTGTACGTAGAGATAAGAAGAGATTTTTTTTTTCCTTATTTTTGTCTTTATTAGTAATTTGACAGGAGTTGACAAAGTCAACTATTATTTGAAAAAATGGAGAGGTCCAAATACCAATATTTGAGGTATGAATAGAAGCTCCCTATTGGAAAAGGAGTTGTGAAACCATTGTACATAGTCATTTCTCTTTGAACTTTAATGTTTGATAAATCATTAGATTCCTCATCATTTTTTTTCTCCGTAAGAAAATTGAGGCTAAAAAAGGTAACAATGTCTGACATAATCTCCAATTTGTTGACTAGATCTTTGTATTTTTTTTTTTTTAAGAATATCATGTCGATATATTAATATTAATACTCAGGCCAGAAAGGACTATTACATATCCTCCCTCTACCGTCTATGGGTAGATAAAGAGTTTGTGGTAAACCACAGCGATACATAGATTAGGTCCGATCATTTGACGGTACCCATGCTCACTTATTCAAGAAAGCCTATTTAACTATGGATAGTAATGCATAGTAATAGGCAAGTAAATTTGAAAAATTACTAAGTAAAAAATGGGTGTAGAAACCCATTAGTTAATCTAGACCCAAGAGAGAGCAGGCCCAAAATCCATTTCAGAGCCCTAGGTCCAACCATCAACCATCCAAGCCCATCAAGAACAAAACCTAGCTGTCTCCAAGTTGTTCCTGCCGCCGACAACAATATTGGCGTCGGCCGGCCAAGCATCCATGCCTACCAATTCGAAGCCAGCTCCACGTCCACCTCCTTTGTCAGACTCCCCGAGATCTGGGCTTGGATTGGAGCCCAAAGACAGCCCAACCACATGCTCCTCCACTTTGATCTGGACACCCAAACTCATCTGCACTTCATTTGAAGTTTCAACAACATCTACAACACCGTCCATGACTTATCCCTAGAGCGCATCATGATGACCCATAGTGCCGCCCCTCGTGAACGTCACAGAGGAGACTCGATCATTGCTGAAAAGAACCGACCTGCAAGGCAGCACACTGGCCACTATAGTGTCGAGGTTGATGGCCTTCGTGGGGAGGGTACGAGCGGCAATGAAGTCTCCGATGGAATGAACAGTACCACCCTTGGATTTGACATCGTTGTCTATAATAGATGATTCTGGCAAGAAGTGCAGGCCATTGTTTGGGTTTAGGAGCAACCAAATTGAAGGGCAATAGACAACGATGTCAAATCCATTCTGGCAAGAAGTGCAGGCCATTGTTTGGGTTTAGGAGCAACCAAATTGAAGGGCAATAGACGCCATAGCCAATGCCGATGTCCGTAGTCCCTATAAGATGTAGGGGACCATATATGCCTAGGACGATCAGAGGATGGTGCCAGACAAAGTTGTTCGAAATTTGGATGCCGAGTTCTGTCATTTTTGTTACCGTAGGACTGTGGCGATGCTAAGATAAGCGCGAGTGTGAGCGCCGTTAGGGGGAATAGAGTGTTAGGGTTTCTCATAGAAAATCTGCTGACACAAACGTGAAAATTGTACACTAGATCTTTGTACTTGAATTTGTACGATGTCCATAAAGAGCTACAAAGCGCTCTTAGTAATATTTAGTCGTTGTCCATGTTTACTTAATATTTGTAAGATTTTCTTTGCCAAGTATGAACCTTTTAAAGGGAATGTTGCCACTCACTAGTCACTATTGTAAACACATTGATATCTCCCTTGTCTACAAAGTTGGACGGAGTCCTAAATTTGAATGGCACCCTACTCGACCGAAGATAGAAAATTAATTAATGTTTATAAACATATTAAAGTTCTCTCTTAACGATCTGGCAATGAATACCATGAAATTTTAATCTTTCCTCTGCCACAGTTAGAGAAATAAGATAAATCACACAAGGTTATGGGTCTTTCTAAATGTACCCGACAAATATCTATCTAGACCCAGAAAATCGATTTAATATGAAAAGACAGTTGTATCCTTATACGAAATGACATTAAAAGTCATCATAAATTAAGATAATAATAAAAGAAATCATAAAATTTGTAACTCTGTAAAAGTAAATTGAGATTGGAATTGGTCTACTCATTTCATTTCATATTCCCTTTATATAGGGAGAGAATTACAACGGAAATATCAATTACAATGATGACATTAAATGCTGATTGATCAGTAATTGTGCTGATTGATGGTAATCGCTGATTCCTTGATTCCCTCTCCGTCAGTCGCTTTGACGAAGGCACATAATATGTTTTTCCTTTAACACTCCCCCTTGTGCCAAGTCAAAGACGAAATGGTGCATGAGTTGTTGCCTCGCTAAAAACCTTGCCAAATAACAATAAAAACCCTGTGGGACAAAAAATACACCTTGGTCGAAGGAAAAGAGCACAACGCACCTTTTACATTTGAGGATGACATGTGTGTGTTAGACTCCCCCTGACGTCTATACCTCCCCCTGATCCTTACATCAATCAAGGGAGCTTGGAAAGTCTTTGCAATCCTACACTTTTCACTTATTTCTCAAATGTGGCCTTAGGCAATGATTTGGTGAAAAAAATTTGCCACATTCTCCTAGGACCTTACTTGATTCACTTGAATCTTGAGGAGGGCCTGTTGTTGCTGATTGTAGAAAAACTTTGGCGATATGTGTTTTGTGTTATCACCCTTGATATAACCTAGCTTCATCTGTTCGATGCAAGCTACATTATCTTCATAAATGCAAGTAGGCTCTTTAGTAGTAGAACTCAAACCACTAGTCCCTCGAATATGTGTAATGATAGCTCTTAACCATATATACTCACGAACTGCCTCATGTAGAGCAATGATCTCTGAGTGGTTCGAGGAGGTAGCCACAAGGATTTGCCTGGTTGAACTCCAAGATATCGTCATGTTCCCAATGGTAAATATATAACCAGTTTGGTAACGACCTTTATGTGGGTCAGAGAGGTACCCAGCATCAGCAAAACCAACCAAAACGTCATTTGGCGTTTCGGTGTAGTGAGTGGCGCTTTCGCCATCAACATTTCCTTTAGGGATTGCAGTTCCATCTGCGGTCTCTCTTGTCTCCCTATAGGAAAAGAACAGTCCCAAGTCAATGGTTCCTTTTAGGTATCAAAAAATATTCTTGATACCATTCCAGTGACGCTGGGTTGGCGCTGAGATAAATCTAGCTAACAAATTCACTGAGAATGCAATGTTTGGTCGACTACATTGGGCTAAGTACAATAACGCACCTATTGCACTTAGATAGGGAATTTCAGCTCTCAACACCTCTTCATCATCTTCCTTTGGACGAAATGGATATTTCCTTGCATCCAAAATTCGACCGATCATGGGAGTGCTAGCAAGATGCGCTTTGTCTATGCAGACTGGTGGATTAGTATTCGACAAACTCGGTGTTCTAGTTCAAGGCCTAAAAATAATCGAGTTTTCCCAAGATCCTTCATCTCAAATTCAAATTTCAAGTAGCTCGCGGTTTCTCTTATTTCATCAAGAGTACCTATTATGTTCATATTATCGACATATATAGCTACAATTGCAAATCCGGAACTTGTTTTCTTTATGAATACGCAGGGGCACAATTCATCGTTCTTATATCCCTTCCCAATCAAGTAGTCACTTAGACGGGTATACCACATCCGCTTGGATTGTTTCAATCCGTAAAGTGAGCGTTTCAACCTAATTACAAACGCACTCTGTGGTTTAGAGTCACTTGACTTGGGTAATGTCAGGCCATCAGGCACTTTCATACATACATATGTGTGTGTGTGTGTGTGTGTGTGTGTGTGTGTGTGTGTGTGTGTGTGTGTGTGTGTGTGTGTGTGTGTATGAATTAAGATCCGCATAGAGATATGCAGTAACCACATCCATGAGCTGCATTTCCAGCCCTTCAGAAACTACCAAGCTAACTAAGTAGCGGAATGTTATAATGTCCATTACGGAAAAGTATGTCTCCTCGTAGTCAATTCCAGGGCGTTGTGGGAAACCTTGCGCCATAAGGTGAGCCTTGTACCTCAGGACTTCATTCTTCTCATTACGCTTTCTGACAAAGACCCATTTATGTCTTACAGTCTTTACACTTGGTGGGTTAGCACTACCTGACCAAATACCTGTCTCTTTTCCAGAGAATCTAGTTATGCCTGGATTGCTTCTTTCCATTTAGGCCAATCTGCTCTTTGTTGGCATTCTGCAACAGAGCGTGGTTCGATATCATCGCGCTCTATGATTCCTTGAGCAACAGTATATATCATCAATGTGTATGGAAGATCTTTCTATCAACTCATACGCACTCTCATAATACTCTGAGATTTCTTTGTTCTCTGGAATCATTTTAAACGTTGGAGCGTCCTCCAGTATTGATTCATGGACATAACTATAATCAAAGACAATCTCATGAGAGGGATTCTCTACATTGATGATTAATGGATCAGTTTGTGCCTTACTCCCCTTCTTCTTCCTTGGGTGAGTGTTAATCGAACCAAGTGGCCTCCCCTTCTTCCTTTAGGGAGCCACGGCCTCAACCACACCTCCACTAAGTGTGGTTGCAGTGCCTCTATCTGCGGCACCGTGGCCCTTGTTGGGGACTTCTAATCTTGTAGGCACATTTGCAGCTGTTATATGTGATCTCGTCACTTTTGTGATATAGTAAACGCATCAGGCATCGAATCTGCTACGTTCTGAAGATCGATTATTCTTTTCACTTCACTTTCACTTTGTGAAGTGCGGGGATCAAAATGAGACAGAGTGGGGACAAACCATGACAATTCCTGTCGTTCCCTTGGAAAATATCCTTTTTCCTATCTCCCCCTAATGACGGGAAGACTGTCTCATCAAAGTGACAATCCGCAAATCTAGTGGTAAAGAGATCGCCTGTCAAGAGTTCCAAGTAGCGGATAATTGTTAGGGATTTGTATCCAACATAAAAAGTTAATCATCTCTGAGGACCCATTTTGATGCGTCGTGGGGGCGCAGTAGGCACATATATTGCACAACCAAATATGCGTAAGTGTGAAATACCAGGCTCATATCTAGTTACCAACTGGTACGCAGAAAATGGTTGGCTAGCAGTGGGTCTGAAACAAATAAGTAAAGCTACTTGCAATATTGCATAAACCCATCCAGATATAGGTAGGTTGGTGCGCATAACCAATGCCCTAGCCACCATCTGTAGCCTTTTGATGGTGGCTTCTGCGAGACCATTTTATGTATGCACATGGGATACAAGATGCTCTACATCGATCCCAATAGACATGCAATATTCATCAAATGCTTTTGATGTAAACTCTCCAGCGTTATCAAGCCTTATAGACTTGATAGGGTGATCAGGGTGGTGAGCCCTTAAACGTATAATCTGTGCTAGGAGTTTTTGTAAATGAAACATTTCTTGTGGACAATAAAATGACATGTGACCAGTGTGTCAAAGTATCCACCAGAACCATAAAGTACTTGAATGGTCTACATTCTAGATGGATAGGTCCACAGATATCTCCTTGTATCCTTTGTAAGAATGGAATGTTTTGTTTTGTGTCTTTAGCATAGGAAGGTCTCGATCCTGTTTTTGCTAAAGAGCAGGCTTTGCAAAACGAGTGATGTGCCTTTGAAACAGTCAATGAGGCATAATGGGGGGAGGTAGTGCTTCTGGTACTTCAGAAGGCAATGGCTGCGTTTGAGCAGTACTAGGACCGACACCTTGTAGTGTGGCGGATTTTTCTCTCATTTTATTTTTCACTCGAAATGAAGAATGTCCATGTGAGTTCTTTAAAATACTTATCATCATGTCACGACCGGGGTGCCCTAGGCGGTCATGACAAAGCCTGTATGGGTCAATGTCCCACATTTCATTGTTGGTGACAGCATAGGATTCAATGATCCAAATTGTATTGAGGTACAGTCCACTAGATTGACTTTTAAGTTTCTCTAAAATGCGTTTCCTTCCAGATTCATTAGAGGTAATATAAAGGTATTCAGTTCCATTCTCATAGTGTGTTTTTACATGATAACCGTTGGCACGAATATCTTTGAAACTTAACAAGGTTCGATTAGCTCTTGGTGCATATAGAGCGTCTGTGACATTAAATATATCTCATATTCTTTAGAGTATTTCTATTTTAGGTAGAATGATAATCTTTTCATTTAAATAATTTTTGTTCTTTTGCTTGATGTATTGCTTTACATCTTTATAGTGCTATTTCGAACCATGTAAATATGTGTAGTAAATAAAAGTTGAACTAATTCATTGCTTCATAATAAGATCCGAAATTTGTTAACAAGCCAACGGTAATCAAATAAAGGTTTTGTTCCGAAATCTAATTTATCAACTCTTTCCTGTTTGACTGAAGGGTTCATTGGCACCCTTTGCACCTTGTTTCCATTACCACTAGGGCCAGCACCACCACCTCTGCGCCATACATTGGGAGGGCCTCCACGGCCCATACTACGACCCCCACGTCCCTTGCCATGGGTAGGGATCAGCACTTCAAACCCCTATGTATTAGGGTTCTTTCCATCTTTCATTTGTCCATAATTAGCCTCGGGAATTTTCTTTGTCCCAGTGGGCCTGACATTGTTGTTCAAGAGAACCTCATTATGCCTCTCAGCCACTTGCAGTAGGTTGATTAGCTTATTGAAGGTTGTGATTCTTATGTTGTCATACTCTAGCATATACTGGTTCGCTAGTATAATTGCTGAAGTAGGAAAAATGGAAAGAGTCATCTGGATCATATCATTTTCTGTGAGTTTCCTTCCACAAAAATTGAGACGTGCCTTGAGGCGCAACATGTTTTTGTTGAAGTCATTTACCCTTTTGTAGTCAAGTAAGCGGATTTCATTCCACTGAACGATCAGTTCTGGGAGTAAAGTTTCATGAATATTCCCAAAACTTCCCATAAGGGCATTCCACAGTTCTTTGGGTGTCTTCAGCTATAGGTATTCACAGCGTAGGCTAGTATCAATATGCCGCCTCAGAAATATTAAGGCATTTTCTTTCACCTTATTAGATAGTTCATCATCTTTGGGGTCGGTAATGGTGGCTGTGTAGTCTTTTGCTACAAAGGTAGTTTCCACATCAGAAACCCAACGATGGTACTCAAGTCCTTCTGAGTCCAAAATGTCAAATTCAGGTCGAGTTGGATCAGCCATCTACATAAACAAGAGAGAAGATATAAATTACGCAATCATAACGACATCCACGTAAATTATTTTCCAAAAATGTGAATTAGATTTCAAGACCAAGATTCGTAATGGTCTCTTTCGATGCTATGTGAAAATGCTTTATCACAGTAAGTGTGTATGGATAATGCGCTCAATTTTTGTATAGCATTCTAAAAATAACAATAGCACATTTAATAATAAATAAAACATAGCATATAAAAATAAATTACATGGCATGCTCAAAAAATTCACAAATAAACACCAAAATATGTGTTGGACATACTCATAGCAATAATATATCATGCGTAAAATAAAATATAAACAATAGCATAATACAAAACATGAGTAGGCATAACTTATATAAGCGTAAATAAAAAAAACATGTTCAAAATTTCATAATAAAGCATAAATAATAAAATATATAATCATGCTTAAAGATAATCATATAAAACATAAATAACAAGGCATGCTTTAAGAGGATAAATATTATCTAACTAAACATGCTCAAAAGTTCATGATAAAAACATAAAAAATAAAATATAAAGCATGCGCAAGAAAATAAATAATTAAATATACTATAGTATGAAATTAAATAAATAAAAGGGAACATACTTGGTTTCGAGAAAATAAAACAATCCTAGCGCACGCGCGTGTTGATGCAGGCGTGTGTAGCGATGTTTTTTTCAGCAGTGGGCCGGAGTTTTTTTTTTCTCTCTTTCTTTTTCTTCTTGCTGGGCTGCGTCACCAGTGAGGCCTACTTTTGTTTTTTTTTTTTTTTTTTCGGTCTGGGCCGGGTCTGCTCTTTGGGCTGGCCCCTTTACTTTGGGCCAAGTTTCTTTTTTTTTCTTTTCTCTGGGCCTTCTGTTTTTTGGGCCTTTTGTTTTTTTTTCTCTTTGTTTTTTTTCTTCTCTCTCTTCTTCCTCCTTCTGCTCTCCTTCCTTCTAGTTTGCAGGTGCGTCTTCTTCCGTGTACAGCTACAGGTGATCGGTGTAGTACCCCAAAAATTCGTATTTATTTTCTGAGGATTTTTCGGAATCTAATTTATGGTTATTGGATGGTTTCGTGGCTCGTAGACGGAGCGGAAGTGTTTCGGATGAATTTTCATTCGTAAAGTGTGGATTTAGCGGGGGTTCAAGGTTGACTTTTGGTATGTTGGGGTTTTCCAAAAACTTTCTTCACGAAAGTTGTAGAGTGCGTCGATACGAGTTCGTGGACATGCGGAACGCAGAAATTGCAGTTCGTATGAAGAAGTTATGGCCATTGGAAAAAGTTTCCATTTTGGTATATATGGGAAATTTCCAGAAAAATATCAAGAAAATCAGATTTTCCCTTTTTGGAATGTTTTTCTCTCTCCTCTCTCTCGAGTTTTCCCGAGCAGCCATCTTCACTGAGCTCATTCTCCCTCCTCCGGCCACCGATCGACGAGATTCTTGTCCTTATCTCTTCGCCTCACTCCCATCTACGACTCTGTGGAGTTTCACGACACAGTAACTCCGGGAAGTTTGGCACCCGAGCTGCAAATCGCCTTGATCGGAGTCGGCTATTCTGGCCACCATAGCCTGTGGTTCTTGAGGGATTTTGGAGCCCAGAGGACGCAGATGCTTCTCCCAAGGTGGCTTGCATCGATTCAACTTGTGGAGATCGAATTTTGGAATTGAAATTCTAGGGTTTCAATCGGTCCGATTTGTTTTAAGGTAAAATTCGATCGATTGGTTTATAATTGGACTTTGTTGTAGTTATGAAAGTTGAAATTTGGGTTGAGATGAAGAACTTTGGGGTTGGAAGTTTTGCCAATTTCTGACTTTAGATTGGCGACGGTGCCACCACTGTGTTGGTGTTTTCCGGCAGTTTTCGGCCACCTTAGGGATAGTTTCTATTCCTAATTTCAATCTACTTGTCGATACGAGCATTTCGATATATTGTTTGTAATTTTTGGAGATCGTATGAGCATGTTAGGGTTTTTTACGGTTTCGAACCGTTCGATGTTTTGATCCGTGAGGATCCGACTATCCGATCGACTTGTGGGTTTATCATATCGATCGTATAAGTATTCCGGAGACATTGGGTGGTCTCATATGTGGTTCCGCCTCGATTGACGTTACTTTTGGGGATTTAGTTCAAAACGAGGGTTTCGAACTTTAATCACTTTGTGATTCGTGCACTGAATCAAGACCCTATGTGTTCTGGTGCTTGTTGGACTTGTTGAACGGATTTCGGCAATTGTGCTTGCTTTGGTTAACGTGTGAAGACGCAGCAAGATTCTGAGGTGTGTAAATCTCACGATATTTGTTATGAGCATGATCGATATTTGTTATGAGCAAGATTACCCAATTGTCTTGGAGTTATTAGGTTAACTATGACTGTAGTTGGTATTAGTGGTATTCCTGAGTGAATAACTATGTGTGTGTGTGTGTGTGTGTGTATATATATATTTACTTGAGATATATATGCATTGATGAATCTTTGTGATGATTTCCATGTGAAGCTTGTGTTGGAATATTTGTGTAATGAATTGTTGGAATCAGTGTGATGAATTTTTGTGATGATTGCCATGTAAACCTTGTGTAGGAATATCTGTGTAATGAATTGTTGGAATCAGTGTGATGAACCTTTGTGATGATTGCCATGTAAAGCTTCTGTAGGAATATTTGTGTAATGAATTGTTGGAATCAGTGTGATGAATCTTTGTGATGATTGACATGTAAAGCTTGTGTAGGAATATTTGTGTAATGAATTGTTGGAATCAATGTGATGAATCTTTGTGATGATTTCTATCTGTGTGATGAAAGGCGAAATCTGTGTGATGATCAGCTGGACAATTGCTATCTATGTGATGATCCTTGAAATCTATGTGATGATCAATAGGACAATGGCTATCTATGTGATGACCGGCGAAATCTGTGTGATGATCAGCTGGACAATTGCTATCTATGTGATGATCCTTGAAATCTATGTGATGATCAATAGGACAATGGCTATCTGTGTGATGACCGGTGAAATCTGTGTAATGATCAGCTGGACAGTTGCTATCTATGTGATGATCCATGAAATCTATGTGATGATCAATAGGACAATGGCTATCTGTGTGATGACCAGCGAAATCTGTGTGAAGATCAACTGGACAATTGCTATCTATGTGATGATCCTCGAAATCTATGTGATGATCAGTAGGACGATGGCTATCTGTGTGATGACAGGTGGAATCTGTGAGATGATCAGTGTGACAACTGCTCGGTAGCGGAGGTGAATTGTTATTAAGTTAACAATAATCAAGAAGACTGCTGTGATTGCCGGGGCTACCAACAAACGTCAGAGTGTGGGATTACGATGATTACTATGATTTGAATTACTTGACTTAGTGTGACCTCCTGAACTAAATTATCTGCAGGGGTTACCATAAATTGTTTTGCTTGTTTTGAAATGTGATTGCTTTGTTTCTTCTTGATTGTATTGATTGATGGTTTGATTTATCTTAAGAGCCGTAGTGGTGATGAATTGTACTCTGTGGTGAGGATAGGAAGGTGATTCATTGATTTTCACCTTTGATGTCATGTTGATGACAAAAGGCTTCCAGTGGGGAGGGAATGAGTGTGATTCTAGAATTTGCCAGAGGGCGTTAGGATGGCATCAAACATTGCTTGAGGAAGTCTTGTTTGACTGAAATTTATGTAATTGGATGCTAGGATTAAAGATCTGAGCATGAGGTTTAGTCACCAGTTGACTTACGTAAACACGATATGGAAGGATATGGAATTGATGGTTGTAGGTGTGAGATGTGTGCTTATCGTTGTTTAGGTTGAGGTGACTTAAGAAATGTGTTTTGCTTTGTGGTTTTGAGTTTACTCATACGGGCTTGTAAAAGCTTACCGGGTTTGTTGTGTGGCAACCCGGTGCACCATTCAAACTGTGTAGGGGTTAATCTTGCAGGTCAGGAAAATCGTGGCTGATGCTGAGGTAGCGCCAATTGCAACTTTACGGTAGGAAGCCATTTTGTGACTTTACCGTTATTAAGACTTCTGCTTGTGGTGAGCTCTGAGGAGCATTTACGTTTTATTTTGTTGTTGACAATTTAATTCGTAAGCTTTTGTAATATATGACACTACGGTGCGAGTCAATATTGACATAGTGGGTTCAGGGCATCAATATTTATTTAGTTTAAGGCAAAAATGTTCTAGGTTTTTGTTAGTGATGGCTGAACGATCACACATGTATAATTATGGGATTATATATCAATTTTTATTTGTGTTAAAAATCAAGGTATCGAGTCGGTGCTTGGGGCTGCTGGGATCGGAGCTTGGTGCAGTAGCAGCAGCAGTGCGAGGGGCTGGGTTGCAGCAGGGAGCGGGCTGGGCTGTGAGGGGTCGTCGGCTGGGCAGGGGCGGTGGTTTGCTAGGCAAGGCGAGGCTGCATTGCTGCTCGCTGTGGACTGCTGCTGTTGTTCACCGGTGGTGCTGCTGCAAATCTAGGTTGATGAACGCGAGCAAATCTGGGCTGAGTACGCGCGAGAATCTGAGCTAGGCGAGGGAGCAGCGCCGTTGCAGGTGGGTTGGGCTGCGATAGGGAAAGAATTACAACGGAAATATCAATTACAATGATGACATTAAATGCTGATTGATCAGTAATCGATATTGATTGATTGGTAATCAATAATTCCTTGATTCCCTCTTCGTCAGTAATCGATACTGATTGATTGGTAATCACTGGTTCATAATGTTATTTTCCTTTAACACATTATGAATTGTTAGTAATATTAATTTAGTCCATATTAATTATGAGGTAATGTTAAAAAAGGTTAGTTTTAAATTTTTTTGATTCCAATTCTACCCTTCAAGCCAATTCTCTCCCTATATTCTTCTCCTCCTCCACACAGACACAGACCTCCTCTCTCGAGTGTCAATGGCGAAGAAAAACGTGTCCTTGGGATCAGTGGGTGAGTTCTTGAAGCGGTGCCAGCAATCCGGCGAGCCTTCGACAATGGACGTCTCCAGAGATAGGAGCCAAACGCGCACATGAGGCTTTATGATGATATCCTTACCAACGAGTTTGATTATCTTCTCAATTCTCCCTAGTTTTTGTAGTGACTGTGATTATAGATTAAATCTATTTTCTGTATTTGTTTTGAAAATTCCAATTCATCTGTGTAAATCAGAGTCGTTTTCGTTCAATTATCATACAAATGCACGCACAATGCTTCGGATTTGTTCTCTCTTTTGATGAAATTGACGACTGGGAACATAATTTTGTAGACTAGGAGTTGTGAAATTTTGTTTTCTATACTTGTTGTGTTATTTCTCTAGTTGTATAAGGATTCTTTACTGTCAAAGTAGTGTCCAGTTGAACGGATTAATTGTTTAATTTTCTAGTTGATATTGTTTTCTTGCACTGGCTAGAATTGGTTGGAATACAAATATAATGAGTTGATTCCCAATGGTATCGAGTCTTACTGATGTCATCATTCCTTGCTTGGTTGATATTATATAAAAACAGTGTTTTCCTTACACTGTGACACCATATTGCTCTTATTTTCTGATCATTAGTTTGCTAGTTGAATAGATGGTTAAAGGTTAGGTTTTTTTTGGCAAAGAGAGAACTATATTAAATCAACAGAAGGAAGTACAACACAACCAAACTAACAAACAGAGCCAACACGATGGGCCAAGTAACAAGAAAAACAAATACAAATGGGCTTAAACAGGCAAGCCCAGGGATACAAAAACAAAGCAGCAAACATAAGGCCCAAGACCAGCCTCCACAACGACGACGCCATCGAGAACGAAGTCGGACTTGCAATCTGGCCAAAACCGGAGAGGAAGAAGAGTGAAACTTGCTGCACCTGGATGATCCGACACCAGAAAAGCTCCAATCAACTACAATCCATATACAAAGGCATGAAACCCAGGACTCAAACCATCTCTGAAACGGAGAACTTCTCCTGCCAAATGATCAACCAGAAAAGCCAGTTGAAGAGAGAGGGAGGTGAGATCCTTTGATGGATCAAAGGGACAGGCACCCAAAAGGCGTTCAGTTGTTTGTAGCATCCCTCGGTGCACTAACGGGAGAACCCCATTTTGAACAAAGCTCCAAGGAGCATATTTACAGGCTATGGCAGAAGGAAAAGGATAAGAGCCGCCACAGAGAGCCACCCACGATGACATCAACGGGTTTGAGAGGAAGAAGAACAGATCTGGAAAGAAGAGGATTTAGGTTATGAGGAACAAACTGAAAAGAAGATGAAAAAAGAAGACAAGCAACAGAAGGGAAAAGCCGAGAAACGGAAAAGAGAGGCATGGAGCCTCAGATAGGAGAGGAACTCCGGGCAAAAGAGCCCATAGCGGGCGGGGATTAGGGCCACCGACTCTCAAGGTTGCCGAGAGAAAACCTCTGAGGGTGGGTAAAAGTTATGAGGATGAGCGCGATCCCTTTTCGTTAAAGGTTAGGTTTAGAGCTTTAGTGCTTATGTAGATTTCTAGTCAATTTTGGGTGATCGATCTTAAATGTATAGTTACTTATCCATAATTTTGATTAGGTAGTCGCAGTCGATGAGGCGGTGGTGAGGATGAGGATGGTAACGAGTATGGTCTTGATGATGAGCTGGTGCCGTGGTCGGTGAGCGAAGACACTGACCTTCGCCGCGGCCTTCTCCGCTTTCGGTGATCCAATTCCTTGGCTCATTGCCCCAGCCTTGTTCTTCTACGACAAGGTAAACATCCCTAAAAACCCTTTTTTTTTTAATTCGTCACTGATTTCAATTCCAAAGCACAGATCCATTCTACGTTTGTAGCCCCAGATTTGTTTAGACTGGGTAGTAGTCGCTGTTGTAGTAAACTTTATCAGACGACAGTTTTTTGGTATTGTCTGATTCATGTATCAGACGGCATTGAGATAGACAACAGCAAAGTATATAATCAGACGACAGTGAAAAACTGTCGTCTGATTGAAAAATTGGTGTAGTGTCACGGTGATAGCTTAGATACTGATAGAGTTTCCAAGGTTCTGTTTGGTTGCTCTGCCAATGAACAAAATTTCACCCATTTGCTGGTATGAACCCTTAAACTCTGAAATTTTCATAATCATTACTCATGTTACATTACTATATGATTTATTGTGTGTCATTAGACTTTTAGCTGTCCCTCCAACCACAGCCTTAATGTTTTCATGCGTTATTTAAATCATACAAACTCCCCTTGGAGATTTGTGAATGCAGAAACTAAATCAAAGTGTATCAGTTTGACTTATTGCAGTTGTTTATTGGACAAAATTTTGTATTCTGCCATATTGTATTTTCATTAACAATGTCATATTATCCTCTTTGAGAAATTTTCATTTTGAATTTTGATCATTGACAATGACACTGTTTAGATTTTTTCTGTGGAACTTGCTACATTTCAACTAGTGCAACATATTAACAATTTTGTGTTGTTGGGTTGCCAAGTTATTTATACTTTGTTTTGGTTTTTATATGTTTGATGAAGCTGCTAATGCTAGAAAAATTCTGAAAGGAGAGAGGTTTAAGATGACAATATACAAACTGGAGAGTGGGAATGTAAACATCTACAAGCAGTTCAAGTTATTCCATTCAGGTCTAGCTCTCAGCCAAAAATTGTGACCTTAAGGGATGAATCTAATGGAGTAAGAAGCTCATGAGGGGGATCTTGCAATTTGCGAATGCTACTGATTTTCTTTTGTCATCTTCTTAGAATTAGTTATAGGGGCCGTGATCACTTACCTAATTTCAGCCTAAAAATTGCCCACATACTCCACTAAGGGTTTTTTAATCCTTTTTACCCAATTTAAACATGAATGACAATGTTACCCTCATACTCTCTCTCTATCTCGACTCTTCTCTCTCTCTCTCTCTCTCTCTCTCTCTCTCTCTCTCTCTCACACACATCCAGATCTAAAACCACCATAATCACACGCCCTCGCCCTCGCCCCCATGACAACCAACTCACCTACACCGGCGACGAGACCAAGATCCTTGCTGTAGAATGCACCATCAAGTTCCCCGCCCTCTCAGACAGCGACATGTCGTTCAAGTACCAGCTCTCCGGTGAAGACCTCGACTCCTTGATCTCCGTCACCAACTCAACTCAGCTCGTCTTCAACCTCACCGAACAATACCAGGACCTGACCGACGCCCTCCAGAACCTCGACTTCGATGGCAAGATGAAGCTGGCAAACGACAAGTCATTCATCGTCTCGAACTTTAGGCTCAACCGCTCACGCAGGCTCACACTCGACAACGATGACAACCTCCTCATTTACAGCTTCGATCCGAGTATTGCGAACTGGACAGTTGTCTGGCGACTTCAGGGAGAGGCTGCGGTGGTGGTGGTGGCGGCTGCGGTGGGAGCGGTCTACGGGAACGGGAGACAGAGCGTGAGCAGCTTGGTGCGCTGGTAACCTAAATCTTATTGGGTTTGGGTTGGGTACTCCAGGTTCGATCGTGTGGTGGTGACGTGAACATGGTGCAACAGGCGATAGAATTCATGGATTGGTGGCGGCTGTGGATGCGGTCGGTGTCCGGGTGACTGACTTGCAGGAGGGTGGAGAGGGGGCTGGGCTGGGTCAGCCTTGTTGGACCTTGGGCCTTGACTTTCCTTTAGGGCCACTCTAGACTGTTGCCTCGTTTTTTTTTTTTCCTATAAATCCCCACGATTTTCTTGTGGTTCCTGTCTATTTTGTCCTACTTTGGTAGCTTTCCCTTTATTTTGGTATAGTTTGTCTAATCTATTCTAGCTGAAGTTCTTCTATGAGTCTTTTTAGAGGTGTTATCTATGTTTCTACTACAATTGGGAGGCAATAATATGATTATTTGGGGGCAATAATATGAGTATTGGGGGGCAATAATATGATTATTGAGAGGCAATAATATGAGTATTGGGGGACAATAATATGCATATAAATTGATCAATTGTATGAGTATTGGGGGGTAATAATATGAGTATTTGAGAGTTTATGCAATTCACTTGAGGGCAATAATATGAGTATTGGGAGGCAATAATATGAGTATTGGGGGGTAATAATATGATTACTGGGGGGCAATAATATGGTTACTGGGTATTATTAGGGGGCAATAAATTCAGACGCCGGAATCCGGTCACCAGTCCGGTAGCCTGGTTCCGAATTCCGGTGACCGGTCGCCGGATTTCGGTCATCGGTTGCCGGATTTAGGTCACTAGAGTCCGCCACCGAAGTCAAGCAAGGTCTCCAATGACTTATTTATCTAAGTTGGGTATTTGGGAAATAATCTCTTAGAGTGTTTGGGTAAGTGGGCAATTTTTAAGCTAAAATTGGATAAATTATTATTTCCCCTTAGTTATATATTTAAAAAGTTCCACCAAGGTTCTTATCAATAAATAGGCATCATCTATTTTGAATTACAATGCTTTAGTTTTCATAACTCCGTCATTAATTTAGGGAAAGCAAACTATTTAATTCTTATACCAGTTTAGCTGTATATATTAGGAGTTGCTTTCAGTTTTCGGGTATTGCAAACCTGTCTTTTCTTTTGGGTGCTACTTAAGGAGTTAGGTGTTTAAGAAGTTGGATGCTACTGTGGTGTTGGAATGAAATCAATTGTCTTTTCTTTTATACTCTTTTTTTTTTGTTAATGTAGAATAGTGATCAATAAGTCTAATGATAAATGGTGATTTCTTTTTATTTTTCTCTTCTCAATTTGGTTCCTTTTCTCAAATGGCCTTGTCACTTGGCTTTGGATTTTTATAGGCTATAGGTTTTGGTTGTTTTTCTCTGTCATTGTACAACTCAAACTTCTCGTTGAAACAGCTTAAAGAGAATGGGCCAATTTCTGAAGCTCAAGTCACTGATTATGTCACTGGTTAAACTACTAGCCATGTCATAATCATGAACACGTCACTGACCATGTCATTGTTAATTTCTGACCAAGTCACCAGTAAAGTCATGAATCGTGTCATTGTCAATCACTAACCAAGTCACTGTTAACCTCAAGTCACTGGCCAAGTCATTATTAACTTTAAGTCACTGACTATGTCACCGGCCATGTCACAATCATGAACATGTCATTGACTATGTCACTGTCAATCCTTGGCTACGTCATTGTTAACATCAAGTCACCAGCAAAGTCACGGACCATGTCACTGTCAATCTATGGTCAAGTCACTGTTAACCTCAAGTCACCGGCAAAGTCATTAGCAAGTCACTGTTAACCTTTAGTCACCGGCAAAATCACTGTTAACCTAGTCAGCTCAAGTCAGTGACACGGCTAGGTCACTGTTAACCTCAAGTCACTCGCTATGTCACAGTCATGAACATGTCACTGACCAAGTTACTTGCATGTCACTGATCATGTAACTGTCAATCGCATGTCACTGGCCATGTTAATGTTATACACATTGTAACGTCCCGTATCTCAATTTACTTGTTTACTAGTCATTTGGATGGTAAACGACAATTACTTTCACTTTATACTTTGTTTCGATACTTTTAGTGCCCCTAAAAGTTAACTTTTTGTTTGGGTATAAATTTGAGAAAATTTCCTTCATGAAAGTTGTAGAGGACGTTAAACCGAGCGCGTGCATATGTGGTTCATAAAAATCAGAGTTCGTATGCGAAAGTTATAAGCGAAAAATTTGAATTTTTACTGTTGGGCAGGGTAACTTTTCTTTCTCCTTCTCTCTCTTCTCCCCCGTGCTTTCTCTCTCTTTCTTCCTCTCCTCCGCGTCGGCCTCCGTTCTTCTTTCTTGGATTTCTTCGCCATTTGGCGACCAATCGACGCAAAACCTGGTCACTAGGACCTCCTCCTCCTCCTCTGCACAGCTGTGGCTATGGGTCACGACGATTTGGCCGGAAACCCATTAATTTTGGCTAAAACCATTACTGTAGCAGTTTGGTCTCCGGTGAAATTCTCCATTTTTCGGCCACTTCCGGCAGTGAAATTAGGTCCATTAGGAGCGCAGTGAGATGAAGAGCATCCTCCCCAAAGCTTTTGCCGAGAATTGAAGCGTGGAGGAAGAATTGACGGTTTGAAGTTTGGGGGTCACTATTCACAAATCGGGTTCAAACTTCTATCTAATTGTTGAGGTACTTCTAGCCTTTTTCTGAAATTGTTGTAGTTGAGAAAGTTGTTCGTATGGTTAGGATGAAGCTATTGCCAAATTTTGGTGGCCATTGGAGCTGGTGGCAGTGGTTGCGGCGGCGGCTAGCACAACTTTTTAATTACGATTTCTGGCTAGTTAAATCCTAGAAATGTCGTAGAACTTATATTTGAAGTTTGGTGAAGTTTGGATGTATATCAAAGTGGATTGAAGGAGTTAAGATTATGGGATTTGGGATTGAATTTTAATTATCGTAAAATTATTTTCGTCCGGTAATTATTTATGTACGAATGATTGTGTACAGGACGAGGTACCGACTCATCACTCGATGAAGATCCCTTACAATGTATGTAACTGAAGCAGAGAGCTTAGGTTGTATGGAGATAATGAATGTGCTTGATGCTGTTTAGGTTGTATGCTTTACTAAAATGGAAGTGCTACTAGTTCAAATACATACTCTGTAGGATAATATAATGAAACTGGCCAGTGAGGTCACTGGCCAGGTTGCTAGACAAGTCATTGGCCAGAAAAGTCACTGGAAAATGCCAACTCCTTGGCAACGTGTGTTAACCTCATGTTACAGATTATGTAATTGATCATGTAACTTACAATGTATGTAACTGACCATATCACTTACAATGTACTGACCATGTAACTTACAATGTATGTAACTAACCATGTAACTTACAATGTATATAACTGACCATGTAACTGATCATGTAACTGACATTTTCATTGACATGCATGTGACTTCACTGGCCAGATCAGTAGCTGGCCAAGTTACTAGTTATGTAACTTTCAAACTCAATGCTAACCTTCTTATTTTAAAAATTTTGAACAGAATTTAAACATCAGAAATGGCAAGACCAAAAGGCCATGTTAAATCAAATCAAGTCACTGTTATGAGTAGTTTCTCTTTGAGATTATTATTCATTTTGTTGTGGATAGGTGAAAGATCAACAATGCGAAACTTGTAATTGTTAAGTGATTTGGCTTCCATGATATATAAATCTGCCCAAAAGGCCTAAAGTTTACTCCATGATATATAAAGTTGTTGACCAATATTGTAGTTGTAATGATGTATTTTCAGTTGCATTTGACATAATAATTGCTTTGCCAATGACTTCACTGGCTAGTGACTTGGCCAATGACCTGAATTAGTTTGTATAAAAATAATAGTTACATGGCCAGTGACAATGCCAGTAATTTGGCCTTAAAGTTAACAGTAACTTGGCCAGAGATTGACAGTGACATGACCAATAACTTGGCCACTGACTTGAGGTTAACAGTGACTTTGCCAGTGATTTGACCAGGAATTAACTGTGACATAGTCAGTGACATGTTCATGACTATGACATGATCAGTAACTTGACTAGTGATATAACTAGTGATTTGAGGTTAATAATAACTTGGCCAACAACTCCCTCTTGCACCGAAGCCCATATTCTCCAACTAGCTTCAGCTCAGCATCCAAATGTTCCTTCTCATAAGGATGTCTTGCCTTCTTATAAGCCTTTCCATCTAATCAACAGAGGAAGAAAAAAAAAAAAAAAAAGGCAGAACACACTTAGCAAACTTCAAAAACAACAATATAAACTCACTTCTCAATACACACCCAAATACAAATTTACAAATTAAACTGATCAAAACGCCAACAAATTAACAAAATAAATTCCATCATTCTTTCATGTTTCAGCATCATATCAACTCGGCTCAAATGGCCAACACATGTATTGGAAGTCAGGTATAGCATCTATTCTAACTTTAGAATGACGTTGTAGACAAAATCATGCATACCATGTCAAATGCTCTCATATACTTTGAATACAAAAGCAAAGATCAAAACAGTCACCAGTAATAAAAAGAGATTTGCACAGATATCCAATGCATAGTACAAGGGAGGTGCTTATAAGCACTAAGGCTAATGCAATATAGTCTTTCTGAATTATGATTTTCAAGTTTCAGGTCTCAAAGTAATCGTATCAACTATAAACATATAGTAATTGTGAGTTATAAGCCTGATACCTTTGTCAATGAATGAGAATGAATAGTTGTTATCTACGCCATGCTGACCCCATGGACAAGGCAATAGCCAATCTGCAATTTTAAAGCCAATAACCAACTCGAAATTGGCACCATCAACACAAAGAATCATGGCAACCGACATCTTTGATTGAATACATTTTCTAGAATATAAAATACTATGAAAACTACCTAAATCCCAAAGAAGCATAAGAATACAAGTTTATACAAATAACACACCCCTGTGCTAGTAAAATCTCATCTATGGCTCAAGCGCTAAATTAGACCATACGATGATTGTCAAGGGAAGAATACCATTTATAACCACCAATAATGAACATGTCAGAGTAGTGCTTTTTGGTGTTCAACCTAGACAAGTTCTCAATTGTCCAAGTGAATTTCACAGTTAGAGGCTCCTCCACTGGCTGATTATCAACTGTACTAGCCGGCTCTACTTGAGCTACTATAAACATCAAATGCCATAAAAATCCAAAACAAAATCAAGAACCATGTAGAGATGCACATGTTACAAATTTCATAGACTCAATGAGATCCCATCAAGCAGCAGGACATGAGATTCTAAACATTACGTATATGCTTCATCTGTAATCAACATGTATCAAACAAAAATCTACAAAAAATTCATTCACTCACAATCTAATCACATAACTGCACCAATTTCGCAGAAAGCACAATTATCCAGATCAACTACGCAACATAAAAATTATGAAATCAAAACAGTAAATGATGGTGTTAGTGTTGAAAATACAAACCATCCATGGGCTGAGGAGACCTTTGACCAAATCTGTATGCAGCACCAGCATCTCTTCATCCTCTTGCTGCAAGCACAGAGACACAGTCAGAGCTCTGATAGAGCCACAAAACCTAACCCTATCCTACGATTGAATCATAACCTTAGCAAACTGGTACTCTTCAAGTGAGCGAATCACAACATTGAAGGCAATTTGAGAGCGAATGGGAGGACCAAAACCCTAAGCGATCAGTTATCGATCCCAGGCCAGAGCTGTAGCTATCAGAAATGTCATCGGAGCTGAGCCTCGACGCCACTGTCACCTATTTCGAGCAGATAGCTCCCAAAAACTCAAACCCTAACCTAGCGTCCTCCTCCGTCGCCACTGTGATGTTATAAATTCCTAGTCCGATCAAACCCCGACGAATTCAAAAACAGTGACTCAGATCGCGGCGATTGCAATCGCATTATCAAATTGGGAGCAAAATTTAGAGAGAGAGAGAGAGAGAGAGAGAGATTGGTAAGGGTCGAGAAGGGTTCAGACGAGATCGGATAACGGAAGGAGGGAGAGGTGCGAGTGGTATATTTTGTAATTACGCTAAATTTTAGTGGCAGGTTATGAGGAGGTGACCTTAATTATCATAGGGATATTTGTGTATCCTGAATTATAATAAGGCACTTCAAAATGACCTCTTTTATCATTGGCCCTATATTGTAAATATTACATACATGCCTTCTTAATTGTTTTCTGCCAGATCTTGATGAACATATACATGATTATATTTAATTAATTATGATATTAATCTTGGTTAATTTGTACTAGACTACTAGTAGCTAATTTAATGGTGTTTATTCATATGATGGTATATATGGGTAGGTAACCTTTCGTGAAGCGGAAGCAGCAATATGAGTGCTTGTGTCGACACTGCCCCAAAGACTTATTAAAGGCTTCGATAGTTAGCCACCAAACTAATAGGAAGAGCGAAGGAGGTAGCGATGACGATGAACTCTAAGAGAGAAATTCTTGAGTTTGGGACTTGGTGTGGGTTTTGGGTGTGAGTTTTGCTGGGTTTAATTAAAAGTGAGGGTATTATTGGAAAAGCTACTAAGTGCAATTAGAAATTCTATCATTTTGCTGAGTGTAAAAAACTTGATGGGTCTAGTTAGATATTTGCTAGGT
The DNA here is from genome assembly GCA_024704745.1 of Rosa lucieae. Lineage (NCBI taxonomy): Eukaryota > Viridiplantae > Streptophyta > Magnoliopsida > Rosales > Rosaceae > Rosa > Rosa lucieae. Next base: position 29,597,681 of record CM045493.1, on the reverse strand, counting down.
ACATTTAGAAAGACGGAAGGATATTGTTTTAGATAATAGCTAGTCAATTTCCAATCGGCCATAGTAACTGGGTGCCGCATAGAGCAAGCCAGCAAGGTCATGTATTGGAGGTGAAAAATTCCAATTAGGAATTTGACCCAACAATTAATGCTGACTAGAGCGGAAGCTGAACAGGGGACAATCGAGAGGTTTCTTATTCATCGTTGACTTGATGTTGACGAAGCGAAGACTCCTCTTGGCTTTGTAACTCATCACCGCTCCGTGATTTCTCTCCACTCCGTAATCTTTCTCAGTTGCCTCCCTCTGTAGTCTCCCTACGTAAGCTCCCTTCGCAGCCTCCCTATGCGAGCTCCCTTCGTAGCTTCCCTTTGTAATCTTTCTCCGCTCCGTCACCTCTCTATATAATCTCCCTACGTAACCTCCCTTCATAGCCACTCTCCGTAACCTCCCTTCATTTCTTGGCTTTAACAAGGAAGCAGACTCCTCTTCGCTGTCGGTGTGAGAGAGGAGGGGGGGTAACCTGCAAAAGACGATGCCTATTCTCCCTACGTAAGCTCCCTCTGTAGCCTCCCTATGCGAGCTCCCTCCATAACCTTCCTTCGTAGCTTCTCTCCGCAATCTCTCTCCGCTTCATCACCTCTCTATGTAATCTCCTTACGTAACCTCCCTCCGTAATCTTCCTACGTAACCTCCCTTTGTAGCACCTCTCTGTAATCTTTCTCTGCTTCTTGGCTTTGATGAAGAAGCGGAGAATCCTCTTCGCCGTCGGTGTGAGAGAGGAGGGGGGGTACCTGCAAAAGACCCTCCGATGCCTAAGTCAGTATTTTTCTAAGTCAAGTATAGAAGTCTCAATTAGAGTTCGATGCCATACCTGATCACTTTGTCCCTATTTATAGGTGACTTACGGCTTGGGTTGCAAGTAAACTTGCATGGCAAGTTACTAATAACTTGGGCGGCAAGTCATCATTAAGGTCGTACTTACTCCTGCAATAACCGCTACTTATTGGCGGACATGATTGCCACACTGAATGTCACATTAATCGTCTCATTTACGGCTAGAATAATAATTGCATTTACTGCAGTCATTACTTCCCTTTAATTGTCTTGATTGCATTGTCAAACTAATTGACCACCCCCACAATGCCTCCAAATTTTCTCCTTAGGAATTCATCCCGAGAGAAAATTTCCAAAGCTCAAATTTCTCTATGGGTCCACATCTTTATATTTCTCTTTGGGCACCCCTCTTTGAATTTCATCTAGGCCTTCCTCGTGTTGAAAATGTAGATGCCCGTATAAGAAGATCCTCGTTCCTTGTTTAGAGTCGGCATCTCATCTCGTCGATGACGCCGATGTGCCCAAATCAGGACTCAAATCAGCTTTTGTCTTGCAGCCATTCTAGTGTCGGGTCTTCTCGTGCTTCTTTGGCTTTTTCAATTCTGATCTCCCCCTAAACCCTTGTAATGATGTTGTCCATATCCTTTGGCGGATAGTGCAGCAAACTTTTGTATAACGGTGTTCCCAAAAGCAATCCTTCTCGGAACGCAATTGGGCGAATTAGGGATCACAATTAACATGGCTCATTTCAGCTCTAAACATTTTTAAAAAACTTCCTACCTTTTACCCTGGCTTTTGCTTAGTACTGAACAGAGTCGCCAAGTCCTTCTTTTGTTTGCGATTGCAAAAGTATTGTGAAATGAAAGTGCGACTTAATGTGTCAAAATCTGGTATGGAATGAGGTTTGAGGTCTTGGAACCACGTTGACGCCAGCCCTGTGAGACTTGAGGGGAAGATCTTGCACATTAATTTCTCATCGATCGTCTCGAGAGACATTAATTTCTCATAGGGTCGGTCGTTCTGTCATATTTTTGGAACATTGGCGTGGTAAACCAACGAGGTTTCGCCGCATTCAGGATGTCATCAGTAAACGGAGACTTACCAACGTCCCTCGTGATTTCCGTCGCCAGCTCTCGAGGGCTGACACGCTTGCATGCATCAATCATTTTTTCCATCTTCTCGGGCCACAATTCGTTGCGCGCCTTTTTGAATTGGCCTAATCCGGTTCCACCGTTCTGCCCCCCATTTAACGTGCCTCCCACCCCCTCGATGAGGGGTCCACCAGAGATTCCCCCGATGACGCCTCTAGTGCCTGCATTTGCTATTACGTTGTTAGTTTGATGGGGATCACCGATGGCGTCGTCATCTGATGAATCGCTATCAAGTTGTAGGATTCTTTCAAGTTTTCGTTGACTTGCCGTCTCGCTTTTCCTTCCGAAATTGCTCAAGTTCCTACCTCAGCCTTTGTGTCTCGTCAACAGGAGGCAAGTTCAGGTCGTCGATGGGGCTCGGGATGGACCCATTTGGCGGCTAGTAGGGAGGAATTTCGTCACTACCAGTCCTCAATGACAGAAATGGAATCTCATCAAGGGCAGCTCTCGCCATCACGTTTTAGGGAAAAGTGTTTCCCATAGACGGTGCCATTTGTTAGAGGTGAAAAATTCCGATTAGGAATTTGACCTAATAATTAATGCGGATTGGAGCGGAAGCTGAATCGGGGACAATCGAGAGGTTTCTTATTCATCGTTGACTTGATGTTAACGAAGCGAAGACTCCTCTTGGCTTTGTAATTCGTCACCGCTCCGTAATTTCTCTCAACTCTGTAATCTTTCTCCGTCACCTCCCTCTGTAGTCTCCCTACGTAAGCTCCCTTCGCAGCCTCCCTATGCGAGCTCCCTCCGTAAACTCCCTTCGTAGCTTCTCTTCGTAATCTCTCTCCGCTCTGTCACCTCTCTATATAATCTCCCTACGTAACCTCCCTTCGTAGCCACCCTCCGTAACCTCCCTTCGTTTCTTGGCTTTAACGAGGAAGCGGAGACTCCTCTTCGCCGTCGGTGTGAGAGAGGGGGGGGTACCTGTAAAAGACCCTCTGATGCGTATTCTCCCTACGTAAGCTTCCTTCCATAGCCTCCCTATGCGAGCTCCCTCCGTAACCTTCCTTCGTAGCTTCTCTCCGTAATTTCTCTCCGCTCCGTCACCTCTCTATGTAATCTCCCTACGTAACCTCCCTTTGTAGCTCCTTTCCGTAATCTTTCTCCTCTTCTTGGCTTTGACAAAGAAGCGGAGACTCCTCTTCGCCGTCGGTGTGAGAGAGGAGAGGGGGTACCTGCAAAAGACCCTCTGATGCCTAAGTCAATATTTTTCTGAGTCAAGTATAGAAGTCTCAATTAGAGTTCGATGCCATACCTGATCGCTTTGTCCCTATTTTATAGGTGACTTACGGCTTGGGTTGCAAGTAAATTTGCACGACAAGTTACTAATAACTTGGGCGGCAAGTCATCATTAAGGCCGTACTTACTCCTGCAATAATTGTTACTTATTGGCGGCCATGATTGCCACACTGAATGTCACATTAATTGTTGCATTTACAGCTATAATAATAATCACATTTATTGTAGTCATTACTTGGTCAAATTAATTGACCACGTTTAGTAACTTGGTTACGGAGATATATATATATTTCAACTTTATTTCTCTGTTCAAAGTTTAAAAACTAAAAAATTAAAAAATTATAAACTAACCAATTACAGTGTTTTTTTTTTTTTTTCCTGGAGCGTTAATCAGGTTAATTCCTAGTCCGTTTAATCAGTGTAGTCAGGTTTCCTTTCCCAGTTTGATTATGTTTTTCTAGTCCTAGTGTGATTAGGTTTCTTTTCGTTATTCTCCTAAACCTAGCCAAGTTTGGTTAACAATGTTCTCTATAAATACCTTCGCTTGTAGAGAATAAGCCCACACAAAAAGCAAAGACAATTGAGATCATTAGTCATCCGTTCTTGATTCTTAAAAACTCTTTCTCAATTTTCATTGATCCATGGCTATAATTTCAGACTTCCAAGAAGAACAAAACCAAACTGAAACCAAAGTCACCACACCACCCTCTGAGTCATCATCATCGCTCAAGGCAGAAGAGAAAAAGGTCAAGGTGGAGGAGGACAAAGGGAAAGGCTCGAAATTAGTTCCGAACAAAGGGAATGGGCTTGATCTGGAAAAGTACTCATGGACACAGAGCCTGCAAGAGGTTAATATAGTGATCCCAGTGCCTGCCGGAACTAAATCAAGGGATATTGTGTACGAGGCAAAGGCGAAGCATCTCAAGTTTGGACTCAAGGGTCAGCCAGCTCCTATTATCGACGGTGATCTGTTTCAGTCTATCAAGCCCGATGAGTGTTTGTGGAGCATAGAGGATCAGAGTGCTGTCTCTATTCTCTTGACAAAGCAAAACCAAACGGACTGGTGGAAGTCTTTGTTGAAAGGTGATCCGGAGATTGACACTCAAAAGGTTGAACCTGAGCCCAGCAAACTGTCCGACCTGGATTCTGAGACGCGCCGGACGGTTGAGAAGATGATGTTTGATCAGAGGCAGAAGCAGATGGGGCGTCCTACCAGTGATGAGATGCAGCAGCAGGAGTTGTTGAAGAAGTTCATGGAACAGAATCCGAACATGGACTTTTCAAAGGTTAAGATGATGCAATAAACAGTAATTCCCGCTCTTTTAGATCGATGTTACTGGATCCGACTTTCTTTTCCTAGCTTAATAAATTTTTATTGTTATTTTTGAACTGCTGTAGAGTATTTTACGGAGTTGGCTTTGTTCATGCTTGCTCAATAATGAATAATGAATTATTTGAATTCTTAAGAATATATATAGTTATTTTCTTGGCCAAGAAAGACCCTGGAGCCTAAACCAAACATTGCATGAATACGAATGATTAATAAATTTTGTAGTTCAAACTTTCAATCATGTTAAACCACTTTAATCATATCATATTTAGTCTTTACTTCTAAATAGCTAACATAGTCGATGTTCAAGAAGACTATGTTGACTATTTGTTATATATTGGCTTTTTTTTCGTCGTTTCTCTTCACTAAATTTAGTTTTTTATATTTTTTTTTTTAGGCCAAGTCATTCACTAAATTTAGTATTTCACATGTTTTAGACTTCTAAGTCAAGGTGTTTTCTCCACTTATTTGCTGCAGTTTAAAAGAAAGATGACGGACTTGTTTCATAAACACACCAAATAATCCTTTAGGAGGTACGTATACAAAAAGTCTATACTGTACTTACACAAGTACATTGTGCTATGAGATGTTAGTATATATATGATGTTCGTATTCATAGTTAAACTAGCTAATAGCACGGTAGCCCCAGGTTGTTTCTTCTCGAGTGATTTGATTAAACACTTGACCCAATACACTTCATCACGATTTAGAGCTATCAAGGCTCTCCTCCCTTGTGTGAAATTCAATTGTTAACATGTTATTAACCGTTCGCGTATGAGGAGTATTAAAGCTTCCACATCATTGTAGAATATTCTACTTTTAGCCTAAAAGTTTCAGATTATGACAAACTTGGGGAGGCCAATTCCTTTGGTATATTAATGCTGTACTCATCTACGACCTTGCAAATAAAATTTTCTCCAGTTGGTCTTGTCGACATAAGTAAAGCATTTGTCAGGTGTGAAACCTGAACTCCGCAAAATGTGGAAGTACCTGTAATTGAGTAAATTACAATATGTTTTATTCATTAAACATACAGTAGGAGACTGGAGCCCCAACAAAAAGGGGCATTGAAGCACCACATAGATCGATCCTTATTATCCTCGTCTCCAACACTGTCAATTAACACAAAACCAAAGCACAGGCCATTGATCACATGGTCTTCACAAATTCAATAGCTTAATTGACATATAATATTTTACATATACATTAACATGAGTCTACCAAAAGAAGTTATTTAGGTGAGATGGAGATTGGGAATCTTCGAGATCATGAGATGGAGAATGTACGTGTCTCCCTTCGTATGTTGTAATCACCATTCTCGGGTCCTCAGCTAATCTCTCTACACGTTTCTTTACGCGGCAGTTGTCCATGGTGCAACGATAATAGCTCCTGCATGCATGAATAAAAGAGTTTTAGTAACCTTCTGCATATGATAAATCACACAGAACATGTGAAACAATGGTGCAGGGAGCAGGGAACATGATGCTTTTTGTGGAATATCTTCAGGGTTCCTTTCATGGATCAAATTGAGTTATATAAAAGATCACCCTGGAAAATGTCAATAGCTCTTCTATGGACTTAAGAATGGTAGGTCTGCTAAAAAAAGTTTAGAGCTTTCCTTGCAAAATTATCATAAATAGGAAATGAAGTCGTATCAATTTATCCCAGCATGTAGAAGATTAGTTATGGGACTTGCTTATCCTCTAATCTCCAACTCAAAATAGATTTTCTGCTTTACTTTTGCGCACAATATATTATATATAAATATATATTTCTTCCTATAAATAGTTAGAAACAAGAAGCACTCACCTGAAGTTGCACATGTTTTCTAATGATGCAGATTGTTGACTAGCATATGAAGACTCATATCCTTGACTATTATTATTGCAAAATCTCTAACAATCTAGCTAAAAACATAAACATCCCCTTTCTAATACTAATATAACTCTTTGGAATGCATGTATGCATATAAAATGCCACATGCATTTCAATTAACCTTGGTCTCTCCATTGTCTTCATTCAGTCCCCATTAATCTTGGGTTAACTACTAGTCTTATATGAATGCCATACGAACTTCAATACTCATGATCCTAGTCTAAAATTGAAAGGTCAATTAATCATTGATGGTTAGATAAAATCCTAGTCTAGAAGACAAAGGAGGGAAGTTTCAATGTCAGGCAAGAAATATTTCTACGAAGAGGTAATTATGACTTTGTAGTTTGTTGTATAGAGTTATCTTGTTACAGCATAAAATGTTGGAGAAGACATGCGCCCGTAGAATTCAACAAATGAGGCATGCATGATTATGCTGGACATATAAAATAGACTTACGGATATTCAAAGTTCAAATGATTCCTGTAGAATTTTGCTGTTGGACTTACTCATTTGGTGGAAAATTATGACAAGAATTTCAAGTTCAGTAATCATTATTAAAAATGCAAATGGCACTATCTTCATGTTAGACATACGTGCACAGTTTTAACCTTCCTCTAAATTTTCAATTAAGAACCTGTTAAAAGGTTTGAGGACGATATCAGCCAGAAATAGATGTTATGAGGAAGCCTGCATGTATTAAAACATTTGACACATTTTTCCCACCCAAAAAACAAGACAAAAAAAATCAGTATCTAAGATTTAATAGCTGGCACTCTGCCAAAAAAAAAAAATTTAATAGCTGGCACAAATCATTAAGGGAAAGGAGGGAACTGCAAAGGAAAAGACATAATTGGGGGGCAACTGAGTTCACTACCTAATAGTGTAGATATGTTACTTTCCTCAGGATGCACAAATATTATTGTTATATAGTAATCACTCATTGAGACATAACTTTCATTACCCATTGCGTGTATACATAATAATTGTACATATATTTATATATATGATATACATGCATGGATATATATATATATATATATATATATGTCATATATAGATTGACACACACGCTTCTAATGAATATACGTATATAAACCTGCAATGACAAAATTCTAATGGAAATTACTTTTAGCAAGAACCAGCGAAGATCACCTTCAAAGCCATTCAGAGAAGAAAATCGAGCCATGCAAGTTCTGTATATAGATACATGGTTTCCACCACTTCTTCTGTTAAAAGATATTCTGGATGTTCATTATCATTTTCTTACATTAATCTAAGTGTTGTGCCCATGATTATACATGGTCACAGTTTAGTGTGATGAACCTACTCAGAAGCTATATAATCTCAGAAACGTGCATTAATCAATCTTCTTTTTGTCTTAAAAGCAGTGGATTAAAGTTCTATTCCATATAGTTCAGCATTATCATTGATCAATCTTTGCAACATATATATTGGCGATGATCTTTATAAATTTTGTGAACTTTAACATTCAAGAGTACTAATAATTAGTTCTTTTTGGCAATGACAAAGGCTCTAATATGTAATTATAAGTGTATCTGTTATCTTTTTTCTTTTGGTCGGAGTTTATTACTTTTATCAATAATATTGTAAATTATTCAGACACATCTACCCATCAAATCTCCGGCATCAAAGCCTGTAAAAGCCTAACGATCATAATCATAACAATGTCAATAATGAGAGAGAGAGGGAGAGGAACAAACACATCATGTGTATGGGGTACAACCGGAGCTAAAATCCAATGTGACAATTGAACTTTTTCTTTGAAAATACAACCGATTCATAAAGCAAAAGAAAGACAGAAAACAAAATGTAGTAGTACAGAAATTTTATAAATTGGAATATGAATTTATGTACCTGGGATGCTGTGTGTTCTTTACCACTTTCTGTCCGTACTTCCTCCACTTGTAACCATCATCAAGCACATCAACTTCGCTCATTGTCTTGAAGCAAAACCTGGGCTCCCTCACTTTCCTCCTAATCGCCTTTATCTTCTTCATCTTCATTGCTGAAACACCTAATCCTACATGATGATGATCATGAATATCGCCTGATGATCTCTTGCTGCTCAGGCATTCACTCACCTGATCCCCCCATGACCTAGATGAAGATCATCATCATCACCATGATCAATAATTAGTTAATATTATACTTTTATTCTAACATGATCATGATTAGTACTGATTGTACTGCATGTAAGATTTTACCAGAGATTTGCACTTGATCTTTGCAAAGAAAGGAGTTGGGATCCTCCAAAATCAGAAGTGATATGAGCTTCTCTATGCTTTAGAGGAGTATTGAGAGATGGGATTAGGGTTTCAGAGAGATTGGTCGACGGTGCATGGTGATCATCAGAACCAAGTGAAGAAGGTAAGGAACTCAAGGCTTTGAGGGATTGTTGACATCCCAACGAAGAGAAGGTCAAGTTATTTGGTGGGTAGGAAAAGAAACCCATCTGTATAGGAGCCTGATCTTGATTCTGATCAAACAAGCCCTGCTGGTTCAGCATGGCCTGTGAGGTAGTGGATGTCATCTATGACGATCTCTTCTTCGATCCTCCTCCTCCTCCTCCTCTCTCTCTCTCTCTCTCTCTCTCAAGGGTGTAGATCACGAAAAAAACAGTAGCTTGAAGTCTTGAACTATCCAAGCATATCTATCTAGGGAGGCGATTAAGCAGCAGTCTAGATTAAAAGCACATGAGACTACGGGTGTCTCTCTCAAACTTCTAGGATATATAGATAGAAAAAGGGAATTTTTAAGATTTGAAAATAACCAAATACCTTACCACTTTCCCTTGTTGCTTTTCCCTGCTTTCACAGTTCACACCCTTTTGTCTCTGTGTGTAAAAGTCGCTTCAAAATTTAAAGATGAAATTCAGGATCCACTGAATGAAAAGAAAAAATATATATATAACACATATTCATCGAATAAAAGTGTAGAAATGAAGAAAAGTGTGATTTATATATAGTACTAAGACAGAGACCTTCAAACTGATGAAGCTGGTGTGGTTTGGATTTTGGAGTAATATATAGAGTGCAACATACGTTGCCATTTGACCTCAAAAGCATGAAATATCCATGTCTCACAAGTGTGTTAGTGGTCTTTACTGTTTTTGGTAGAGGTCAACAATAAATGACAAATGTAAATGTGAGGTAAACATAGCTGGGTTATTGCCCTCTCTATCGATTAGAAAAGATTGTCTGACAAAAATTTCATCTTTATATCCTGTGTTTTGGAATTGCTCCGGTTCTTTATCATTTTAATTTTTAACGTATTACATTTTAATTTTACAAAATTATAACAATGTAGTACCTCTATTATCTTCTGCATCACTCGACCAAATCATCTATTAAATGATGATTTGTCATGCTTCCTCAAATCCCATTTGATACTAATATTTTGGTATCGTCAGAGTAATCGATCTGAAGACATTGTGGATTTGACCCCAACTCTCATAGGAGTTTTTGTCCTGCCAAGAGTTGTTTTCTCTTTTGACAACGTAATTTTATTAATTAAATATGAGGTCTGTTACAACTGACATGAGCCTCGACTCAAATTCGCCCTTAGATAAAAGTCATAAAACTGACCTGAGTTGCATGAATAGTTTGTGCAACAGTTTGTTGATCAAGTATACATGAGTACATGACTATGAAAGGGAACACAGTTATATGAGGGCACAATAATAGAAGTAAAAACTGTAAAAAAAGATCGAGTGTGCATATAAATAACTGAATTATGATTCACCGCAAAAGCTTTTCGAAAGGAATAAGAGGGTAATAATTCATCTATCTATCAATTTCTAGGGTTTCTTTTGGGGCACCAAAAAGAAATATTATTAGAGCTAGGGCAATGATGATGAATCTTGGGTGCAAATCTAACGCTCTGTGCATCGACGGTGAAGGTATGATTATGGTCTGTGAAATAGCTAGGCTCTCTCTGTTTGACTTTTGGCAGAGAAAAAGCTTCTGACCTTTCTAATCTTCTTTTTGCTAATATTAACTTTCATTTTGCTTTGCTTCACCCAACCCCACTCTTTCCCAAATTCCAAACCACCCCATTATGTTGCTATCATCTCTTCAATTAGGTATGGTAATCTTTTGTTTGATAATTAACCTTTCGATCGATCAGTTTTTTCCCTAAGTGAGAAATTCTTGTGGGCCTTTTTAATTGATATGTTCATTAACATTATGAGCAATGGTCTTACCACTATTATTTCCTTGCTATAATTTAAGAATAATGTGGTTTTTGTACTTCATGCGTCAGTTAAACTCGGATAAGATGATTAACTTATAACTTCATTCGGTGAATACAAATTCATCATTCTTATTTCATGCATGGTCGGTATCTTGGTATGAGGATGATCATCATAATGAAATGAAATTGTAAAGATATATTATTGATTGTGAGTTTATAGGCTCACCGTCATACCCGATATGATAACCACAAATATCATTTGTTTCAAACAACTAATGCTTACATTTTAGGAATAGGCAATGATGTATTATGTAGCATGCAAGATATTATTATGGTTACATAATTACCCATTTTATATAACTTAAGATTTCATTACTTCAACTTAGATCTTCATAATTAAATTTCATAATCTTTTCTTTTACATTTGAGTGTTTCTATTGGGATCTCCAAATCTACTCACTTGACCTCACTCTATTATGAATTATTAAATGACATATATAACCTACTATAAAATGACTATTAAGGACAATAATTATACCCAAAAAAATATTATATTTATTTTATGTAGACTTTCCAATTCAATAATACTAGTCTGCAATCACATGCTCTACATGTGTAAGAAAAACTTTCGTTGTAAAAAAAAAAAAAATAGAAAGTTATCTGCATATAGTGGGTAGTTATCTACAGAGAAAATGGATTCAATGGATAGTTATTCATGGGGTTGGTAGTTCTCACACGTATTTATCTATTTCCCTTTTTTTTTTCTTTTCTTATTTTTCTGTTTCTCTTGTAATTGACTATATTATCCCTATATGTTTTATGAGTATGAAAGTTTATTAATATTTCAGGGTTATTTTGGTACAATTGTGCAATTTTGGCTAACAAAGCCTCTTATCTTTTGTATTCTTTACTATTTTCCTTATCTATTTTCATTTTTTAATTTCACTACATACTCATTAAAGTATTCATATATATTTAATAAGAATTAAAAATATTATTAAGATAATGTGACATAAAAATGTATGATATATTGATATATATGTTGAACGCGTATTGGTGAGGGAAAACAAAATAAATCCTATTATAATCTATGACCTGAACCTAAGTCTATCCATTATATTTGCAAAAAAAAAAAAAAAAAAGTAGCAGTTAAAAAAATATATATTTTAATAATTAATCATGAGGTACAAAAAGTAGAGAAAATAAATAAACATTAAGAAAAAATGATTTCTTCATTTTCTTTAACAGCTAAAATACAAAAAAAAAAAAAAAACCAAAAAAACCACAGAATAATTCATGTTATTTTCTTATTGATTAGAAATTAATTTTTGAAACTCAATACCTTAACCTTGTGTTTGATTTTTTATATATTTTATTGGAAAAGCAATTTATGCATGTTGTTTGATTAAGGTATGTATATATAGTTAAGATTTATAGAGTAATTAAATCATAGAAATGACTAAGTTTTTTATTTTAAAGATAATAATTTGTTTATGAGTGAGGTTATTTGAGAAACTTTAGTAAGGTTTAGTGATTAATTTTAGTATTTAAAAATTTAATAGGAGGTGTAAAAAGCAAAGAGGTCAAGTGAGTAAATTTGGAGGTTCAAATATAGAAACTCTGTACATTTTTTGCATAAATAAGTTATAGGATAAATAAATAAAAATAAACTCTATCTTTTTTTTTAATAAAAAATAAACTCTATCTTGGAGCACCTAATGTTAAATTAATCACCCAAACTTCTCCATGTTAAAATACTCCACAACACATTAAAATAATGTTAAATCAAGCCATTTAAATATATTTATAATGTTAAATCAAGCCATTTTAATATTTTTGTCAAAATTTTCATTCCAATTTTACCCTTTTCATATCAATCCCTCTCTTCTTTTCAGTGGCTTTTTCTCCCACAGCCAAAACCCTCTACTCTCCTTCACCTCTGCCACAGCCCAATCATGTCCACCATCATCACAGCCTACCCCAAACTCCGTCAGGTCCCACCGTCATCATTGTTTACCATCGTCTGTTCATTCATTATTCAATTTCATGAGTAACAAGAAATGGGCAGGATGCTCTTCATCGGCAGCAACTGAAAATGCAATGGAACAATCAATGAGGTGAAGAAGATTGTGAACTTACTCAACAAGGAAAAAGTGTCATCATAAGATGTTGTGGAGTTTGTGGTTAGCCAACCGTATATGTTTCTTCCATTGGTAAAGACCTCATTTAGGCCCTCCGCCCTCCCCACCACCACTACTAATCACTCTCCTCCCCTCAAGCTCTATAACCGGACATTCCCTTTCCTCCATCAGTTCTTCAAATCTATTCCTTACCTCCAATTAGGAAAACGAATCCATGGCCACATCTTTATCTTTGGGTTCGATCATAAAATCCATGCCCAAGCACTTGCCTTGTTTCATTCAATTACAGAATGAAAGCAATTCTTTCTTTAATGAAGTTGACACTTGGGGCTTCGAAAAGTGACATGATTAGCGATGTACTGTGACATGAAATAATAAATTGTGACATGAACAATGAATTCATATTGTGTAATTTGAAGTGATAGTTCATGTCACAGTGCATGTCTGGAGACAATTCATGGCACAGTGAATGTCATAGTACATGTTACAATTAATGCATGTCTAGATATAGTTTATGTCACATTACATGTCACAGTGCATGTCGTAGTACATGTCACAGTTTAAGTCACTGACTTAGTAAACTAAAGGAAGACAAATTCAGTTCCGAAGAAGAGAAGGAGATTACATACTGAAATAGAGAGAAAAGATAAAGCCTTTAGAGAATTAAGAGAAGATAAAATGAATTTAGAAGAAGAGAGAGTTGTGCTACTAGCAGAGAAAGAATATGTTTGCAAGAGTATAGTACACTGGAGAGCACCCATAACGTCAAGGGCAGCGAGATCAGGTAGAACACCCACATCTCTAATGTGCTCGCTCCAAGATGACGATGTCAAAAGGAAAACGAGTCAAGCGGATCCGGCGACCCGATTGCTACGAATGGGGAAAGGTACGGCAAGCCACCTTTGGTTCCAGTGATGCTTCTACATCTGATTAAGCTGATCCACTCCTCCTTCTCCTTCTCGGTATCAGTGATGAAGGACATGATGTCTGGCGAGGTGTTCTTAGAGAGAGAGAGAGAGAGAGAGAGAGAGAGATATATTTTGGTGTAAGATTGGAGAGAAGCAATGGCATAAATTATAATTTCTGTTATTTTTAATGTCAGGTTGCTAAGAGATGAACTTAATTAACATAAATCATTTTGTTTGACCTAATCTAACATAACACATGTTAAAATGGCCTTAGTTATCATTTTCCCGAATATTTCAAAGGCTTTCTAGAACTAGAGATTAATCCGCTGGGGGCCAGGACAGCCAACAGGGCATTGCAGCCCCTCCCTTGGCAACGTTTATAATTCAGTAAAAAATTTGATCTTAGTAAAAAAAAAACTAGACCCTATATTAGTTACAATCTGCATCGATTTCTCTTGTTAATTGCGATCCAATAACCTATTTGACACCTCAGAATTATTTTCTTTTTTATCTTGCTAACTCAACCTCAATAATTTTTGTTTTTTATGTGACTAATATGCCCATATTGTATGTCTTTGCACATAAAAGGCAAAAATGAATAGGACGTAAAATTAGCAAATATGATTAATAACTTAAGATCATATTTGATATATATGTATTTCTTAAATAGTCTTGTTGATTCGATATATAATTATGAAATTGATCTGACATTGAAATCAATATTTAATACGAAGCATTCCTAATATTATTCTAATTTAAAAGATATTTTTTATAAGTTAGGAATCTTTCTAAAACAATTTCTTACTCTTCTTCATAATGTTTTTCTTCTTCAACACCAAAGCTTCTATGGTTATGGATCTTGTATGTAATGTCAAGTTTTTCATAAACGTGGTTATCCTTGAGCTCTCTATCTCTATGGTCAAGCTATTTTGCTATCGGCCATATACAACTACGATTCTTCTCTTCTTCCCCCCCCCCTTTTGTACATTCCCTTCTCAACTTATCTTCAACCGAGAAACAATAATATATGTATTTGTTTACCTTGAATAGATTAGAATAGGGTGGTTCTAGTTGGACTTTCAAATTTAATATTTGGACCTCCGTTTTTTTCAATTGTTATTAAGTTTTGTCAACTCAAATGAAAAGACAAATATGAACAAAGCGAGAAAAAAAATAAGTAAATACTGTTCTTACATCCTGCATTAATATAAGTTACCTAAAATAATTCAGTAAAAATAATTAATTTCTATACATAGCCCCCTCATTTGATATAAAAGTAAATTCAAAACAATCTTATTTGAAATTTCCTTAAACTAGATTCATTAGTTAATACTAGTTAAGATCCAACGTCAACTCTTTTTAATTAGATTTAATCAATATATACTATTTATTTGAGAATCAAAATATATATATATTTTTTTTGGTGATTCTATTCATACCTCCTAAATTGTTAATTGAACCTCTTTTCATATTTTGGCACACTAGATTTCCAATTTTGCCCAATAATTTTTACTTTTTCTATCTACACCTGCTGGTCTTCCATCTTGTCCAAAACTCTCTCTCTCTCTCTCTCTCTCTCTCTCTCTCTCTCTCTCTCTAAATTCATGGAGTGCTATAATATCAGGGTTTGAGATCAGGAGGCCAAAATCTATACACAAATTATTAATAATCATAATCATATAACTGAGCACACTTGAAGACCTCAATACAATGAAGTTGTTATAACCAAAGAAATTGAGCACACTCGAATAGCAATTATCATAAACCAAACACAAATCAATAGCATCATGAATTTATACAAGCTTATCAAACAATTGATTAATTGGCTAGTTTTCAATTAACTAATTGATCCAATATACATGTAGATATCATAAACTTAATTTTCCGACTGCAAAATTTAGCCATCTAGGTGAAGCCATGAACAATTTGAGGAGCTTATGGATGTTATTCTAATCTGGGTAGCGACCAGAACTGGTTTTTATTTTTATTTTCTTTGCCAAAACAAGAACTTGGTTGGGATAAGTTCTTTTTTTTTTTTTTTGGTTAGGGATAAATTTGGGTTTTCAAAATTCTAAAAAAAGAGGTTTAAATACCAAATCAAGAGGTATGAATAGAAGCACTTTTAAAAAAAAAAAAACTATTCATATTGCAAAAAAAAAAACAAAACTATGATTTTGTTTAAGGCAAACTGAAATTAGGAGAGAATTAAGTCATACTTTCATTAATAATAGGGGTCTCTTTATATAGATGATTACAAGACATAAAATCAGAGTTGTACAAGGAAGATAATCGTACAATTAATCGGATATCTATGAATATCTCCAAGAATATCTCTAATTCAAAACTCTATTACAACTAGGTCAAGTAACCTAGAGTTTGGGCCAGACAAATATTCTGGATTTACTTAAACACTCCCCATTGTGTCGCCGAAATGTGGTACTCTCTCGTTGCCTCATTAAAAACGTTGCCGAGTAACAAAAACCCAGTGGGACAAAAATAACCTCGGTCGAAGGGGAAAAAGTGCACAACACACCCTTCACGTTTTGAGACCATACATGTAGACATCTCCCCCTGATGTTTGCATCTCCCCCTTGTGACAACGATCATGGGAGTTCGGATAATTTCTGCAAACGATGCTACCAACATGTTTCTCAAAAGTAGAATTTAGGCAATGACTTAGTGAGCAAGTCTGTCACACTGTCCTCAGATCAAACCTAGTTCATTTTCATCTTAAGGAGAGTCTGTTGTTGCTGATTATGCTTGGTGTTGTCGCTTTTGATGTAGCCTTGCTTCATTTGTTCAAAACAAGCAGCATTATCCTAAATGCTCGTAGGCTTATCTGTGGTAGACTTCAAACCACAATTGTTCGAACATGCATAATTATGAATCCAATCCATATACATTCACGAACCACATTGTGAAGAGTAATAATCTCTACATTGTTCAAAGATATAGCGACTAGGGTCTGTTTTGTAGACCTTCAAGATATCATGGTCTTTACCCCATGGTGAACACTTAACCAGTTTGGGAATGACTTTTGTGTGGGTCAGAGAGATACCCAATATCAGCAAAACCTTCCAAACCACATGTAGTTTTGGGAAGGGGATAGAGGATGCAGGCCAGTGTTTACGGCGTTCCTGGTGTGTGATGGGTCCGAATCTATCGTCTCTCTGTAGGGATAGAACAAGCTCATATCAATCTTACATCTCAAGTACCGCAAGATATCTTTTACATCAATCCAATGGCGTCACGTTGGCGCAAAGCTATACCTTAGCTAACAAGTTCACTGCAAATGAGATGTCCATTGAGCTAAGTATAATAATGCTCCTATTGTACTTAAGCATGACACTTTTGCCTTTAACACGTCTTCGTCATCATCCTTTGGATGAAGAGGATCCTTTTCATGATCAAGACTACGGACGATCATGGGGTGCTTGAAGGCTTGACCTTGTCAAAAATGCCTAAGCATCTATCAACGCGATGCTCAAGTTCCAAAGCGAGTCATAATCAAGTTCTCCCAAGATCCTTCATCTCAAACTCAGATTTCAATTGTTCAGCGGTTTCCCTTAACTTTTTAAGGGCTTCCAATGAAGATCATGTCCAACATGAACCACGATAGAATCCTAAACTTCTTATGGAAACGCGTAGGCATATCCCTTTCCAATCAAGTAGTCACTTTAGTGAGCGTTTCAACTTCATTGTAAAACGCGCTCCGTGGTCTAGAGCCACTTAACTTGGGTAAATGAAGTTCACCATGAACCTTCATATATATTTCGTATCTAGATCCCCATAGAGATATGTAGTGACCACATTTGTAAGCTGCATGTTCAGTTATTAGGAAACTACCAAACTGACAGGGTAATGGAGTGCAATGACATCCATTATGAGAGAATATGTCTCATCGTAGTTGATTCCAGGGCATTTTTGTGAGAAGCCTTGCACCATAAGACGAGGCGAGATTGCCATATCTTTTTCTCATCATGCTTTCTAACGAAGACTAATTAGTCAACAAGTTTTAAGTTAGGAGGTGTTGGCATCACTAGCTCGTAAACCTTCCTCTTTATTAGAGAATCCAACTTAATCTGGATCGCATTTTTCCATTTAGGCCAAATTTCTCTACGTTGGGATTCATTCATCAATGGAACGTGGTTCGATATCATCCGACTTAACAAATTCATACGCAACGAAATGCGCAACTACATCATCAATTATGATGGAGTTTCTATCCCACGTCCCATGTACACTAGCGTAATTTTCAAAGAGTTCTATATTCTCAGGAATAGGTTCTGACATTGAGGCGTCCCCCAACTCTAACCATAATCCGGAAGAAACTCATGAGATGGATTTTGAGTGTCGATGATCCAAGGATTGGATTGTGCCAAAGTATCTTTTGAACCCACGGGCCTCCCATGCATCCTAGCCGGGACCATGCCTATAACGCCAGAGTGACACTCTTTACAGCGTTGGCGCCATGCCTAACTCCGTGTAGGGTGGTGCTACGTCCTCTCATAGGAACTTCCTTCCTTGCAGGCATATTTGCAGCAGATGTGTGATCTCCTCACTTTAACATGTATCGAAAGGATCGAGATGAGACATAGTGGGGACAGCAATTCTTGTCGTTCTTGCTGAACATTTGTGTTCTTATCTCCCCCTAATGACGGGAAGACTGTCTCATCAAAGTGACAATTCACAAGACATACGGTAAAGAGATCGCCTGGCCTAGCAAGGGTATTAAGTGGCGAACGATTGTTGGAATCTCAAATCCAACGTAGTTTCCTATTCGTCTGTAAGGACCCATCACAGTGCGCAGTGGCGGCACAATTGGCACATAAATGGCACACTCAAATTTGCATAAGTACAAGATGGTACCCAGTCACTAGCTGTAACACAGAGGTAGATTGAGTGGCAATGGGTCGTAGACAAATTAGCATAGCTGCATGAGATATTGCATCACCCCAAGCGGATATAAGGAGATTGGTGCGCATTACCAATTTTCAGACTACTATTGTAGTCATTTCGTGAGACCATTTGGGTGTGTTCATGGGAATATGATGTCCAACATCAGTCCCATTGCAATAACCATTGAAAGTTTTCGATGTAAACTCTCTAGCATTGTTAAGTTCAATTGACTGAATAGGATAATCTGCGGAGTGAGCCCAGTATCATATGATATGTGCTAGGAGTGTAGCATAAGCAACATTACAAGTGGACAATGGCACAACACGTGACCAGCATGTTTGCTTGTCAGCCAAAATCATAAGATATTTAAACGTCCAGAAGTTGGTTGAACTAGTCCACAGAATCCCCACGGACTCTATATAAGAACAAAATGAGTATTTTCATATCCTTTGCACAGGACGGTCTCAGTCCTAATTTCCCTAAGGAACAAGCTTTGTAAAACGAGCAGGAGGCTTTAGAAGTAACCAATGAGAATTTTGGTTAGGCCTGAGCGTCTGAAACGCTATTTGAAGTAAAGTCGGTGATTGCAGCATCACCTAGGGTGCCATCGCCATGATGGATGCTATCCATGGTGTCATGGATAGTGATTATGCTAGCCCTGGCCTGGTGGTGGACGGCGGCGGCGCCAGAGGCAGCGGCTGCGGTCACACTTAGTCTAGAAATTAACTTTTGATTCATACTTCATTTCACTTTAGAGAATGGATATCCATGTGAAGTATTTAGTAGACGGATCATCATATCATGACCAGGATGACCTAATCCTGTCGTGACAAAGCCAATATGTGTCTAAATTCAAGAGATCTTCTCTCATAACTTTATTAGATTTAATAGCTCGGATAGTGACCTAGAGTCCACTAGAGAGACACATAAACTTCTCCAAGATGCGCCTTTGTTTGCAATCATTAGAGGTATTGCAAAGGAACTCATTTTCGTTCTCTACATGTGTTTCTGTATGAAATCTGTTGGCTATTCATAGGTGCGATTTGCCCTAGGAGCATAGAGAGTTTCTGTGACAGTAATCAAGGTGCCATTTGGCAAGGGGAACTTGGGCTATTCCATGTCCTTGAATTAATACTGATGGCCCAGCCATCGTTGTCACAAAGTAATATGCTCATAATCAAAATGAAGTCATAATGAAAAGAACTCAAAATTTTATTCATAAACCAATGGAGTACATCATTGTCTCTTAACCATTAAGAGAATCTAATCCAATTACTAGCTAATGCAAAACAATGGTAGTAATTTTACTTCTTTCGGTAACTCCAAAATAAATATGACTAGGTGAGTAGAGAGATGTCGGTGGAGAAAAGGTCGCTTAAGTACCACTTATCTCAAAACATTCCTAGACATCATACTCATTCTGGACGAGCCTATGTGAAGAAAAACTAAACCAATGGCATTTACTACAAAGTATATGGCAATTGCCTATTACGTCTCTTGGAAAAATAAAGACTTAAACAGATTTGGTGATCTATTGATCCCAGCCAGATTTGTAGTCTTCAACCCTTCACTCTAGATCATCTTCTTGTTCCACATAGTGAGCTTCTCTTACTTGACAATATGCTTTGTAGGCGGCGACAATTTCTTCACGAGCTCTACAAATGTGTGCCAAATGACCGGACAATCCACATCAAGAACATACATCTCTGTACTCAAACTCCATTGATTGAGACACTTTGAAATCATCATTTGGATGGCTCTTAGTGTTGGTGGAGCCACCAACATGGCCAGAGGCGTTGCCTCGTTCTCTCTTTCCATGTTGACCTCTTCTGTTCCGTGTTCTCCTATTTTGGCAATTACCTTCCACATTAGAGTGAAAATATAGACCAGAATGTCTAGAATTGTCCCTAGATTTAGGGTTTCGCTATTGGCCCCCTTCCTCAGGGGCGTGACTATAATTAGACTCCGGAATATGCTATGTTCCCACAGGTCTCGAATTATAGTTCTTCACAAGGATGTTGTCATGCTTTTCAGCCACATTCATAGCTCCAATGAGCTCATGAAACCTTGTGATCTGTCCTGCAGTAACATCGATTCGATAGTTCTTTGCAACATCAAAGCAGAGACGGGGAAGGTAGAGAGAGTCCTCTCAATCAACATCGCATCTGTGATATCTGTTCCATAGAATTTCATAAAGGATTTAATGCAAAGTGCTTTTGAGTTGTAGTCAATAACTGACTTGAAATCACATAAGCAGAGGCTATGCTATCTCACTTCTAGTTCAGGAAGCAGAGTCACGGACATTGCCAAATCTTTCTTCGAGTGAGACCCACAGCCTTCTGGGGTCTTCTTCATTCATATACTCATACTGGAGAGAATCATCCATATGACAAGTCATTAGGATGATGTCTTTCGCCTTATTTGCATCTAAGACTACTCTAATTACTTCCAAAGGTTGAGCTTTCTCAACAGTTAGCATGTCTTGGCTAGGCTTGAGATGCTGGCGGACATCACGAACCCACTTGTGATATCCAGAGCTAGTTGTTCCCAATGGAGTAAAGTTCAGTTTGTTCAGGTTACTCATCCTGAAATAAAGCAAGAAATTATGGTTAGTTTCAGAGCTTAAAAGGCTACCAGGAAAAACATATAAAATTTCTTAGCGTAGTCGCTCCCACAAAATTTGAATTTTTTTGGGTAATCGCTTCCAAGAAATTAGGGATTTCTGATCGTAGTCGCTTCCAAGAAATCCGATTACAAGAGGTATTAGATTAGATCGAAACAATGATGCAAGTGGTCGAGAATTTGGAGATCTCAACAAGCTTCAAGCTTGGAGTGAGCACAAACCCCCACAGTTCGACTTTTGGTCTCCCCTATGAAGAAGAAAGGGAGGTAGAAGAAAAGAGTTTGCAAGTCCCCGAGGAAAAGAAGAGAAAAATAATTAAAAAAAAAAAACTTCAAAAAGGGGAACTTTTAGTAAAAAATACCTCGAATAGTGATCAGAAAGTCGTCAGAATCTGGCAGGAAAGTGGCTGGAAACTGGCCAGTCACCGGAGTTGACGTGGCGAGCTGATGTGTTGACGGGCAATGGGCCAGTGACGTCAGCTTCTTGGTCCGCCTCCTCCCTCTTTTTTTTTCCCTTCTTTTGCCGGTTTTTCTGCATGAGGTTTTGGCTGACAGTTCAATAACTTTTAGACAGATTTTTGGGTTTCTTCTTCCTGTTCGTGAATAGTTGGATAGAGAAGCTTCTGCTGGAAAATTTTGGTATCAATAGGAGGTCTGAAAGATGGTGAACCGGTAGAGTATTTGCTGTGGGTGATTTGGAGCTTCTGGTAGCCAGTTCGATAGGTTTTCGGCCGGTTCTGGTTGTTCTGTCGCAGGTTCTGGACTCTTGAGATCAAGCTCTTTAAGGTGTGAGATGGAGGCAGAAAGGCTTCAAGGTATTGTATTCGAATTTAGGGATTTAGCTTCTTGAATCAGAGTTTGGCTATTTGGTTCAGGGTTAGGGCTTCGTGCTGATAACGTGTTTAATTAAAACTAAAATTGGGAGAGAATTAAGTCATACTTTCATTGATAATAGGGGTTTCTTTATATAGAGGATTACAAGACATAGAATCAGAGTTGTACAAGGAAGATAATCGTACAATTAATCGGACATCTATGAATATTTCCTAGAATATTTCTAATTCAAAACCATATTACAACTAGGTCAAGTAACATAGAGGTTGGGCCAGACACATATTCTAGATTTACTTGAACAGATTTGTATTTGCATAAAAATTCTTTATAAATGGCTACTTGTTTGGCCCTAGAAGAATGAATTTTTGGTTTGGCCACTGGATGAAAGTGCACCCAAAATATAGCCAACTCCCTTATAAAACTCTTCGTGGTTGAATTGATTTGGATAAAAAAAAATAAAAAATAAAAAATTGTTGAAGATATATACAGATTTAATTGTTCAAGGGTGTTTTGGTAAAATTAAGGAGGTGTACTTAGCTTTTCAAGTTTTTTTTTTTTTTTTGACAGAGTAATAGATATTTCATTCAATCCCAAAGCCAAAACGGCAGTTACAAGTAATCCTCATATGTCTGTACCCTACATCAGTGGTCAGGCAGGTAAGGGAAAAAGTGTACAATCCATTAGTACATTGTCGCCCAAAATATTCAAGAGCCTACACAACTACAAATCTCAGCTTACACTAAGAAAACTACCGTGAATCTCCCTTCGTCAATGCACTCAATTGTGGTACTCCAGGAGATTCATTAACTTGGTGTAAAAAGAAACCATAACCGTGCAGACTTATGTTGACTAAAACCTAGCCAACCCAACTTGGGCCGAAGCCCCCTACCTTCCCCCAAAAGAGGAAGTTATTGAACAAGTAAAAAACATAAAAAAAAATTGTTGAGCCCAAAAAGAAAAGCCAAGCCAGGGTCCAAAACGGGGAAAGCCTATCGCAGGCCCAGACACCACCTCCTCTGCTAGGGCAGACGCTGCACAACTGCAAACGCTACCGTCACCCCTACCACAACCACCACCACCAGTGAAGCACACCCCAGCGTTTGACCACCACCATGACGCTCCAAGAGTCAGAGAGAGACCCAGCGTACCGAAGCACAAAGCCGTCGACTTCCCTCTTCACGCCGCCACCAGAGTTTGAAATAAACCTGGAGGAAACCGAAACCAACCCAAACCATGGGACCTGTGCTCGCGACCTCCATAGTCTCAGAGCTGCAATCTAGAACCCGACGCCGACCTCCCATCTTGAAACCCCAATCCCGACGATCCTAGAGAGACTCAATCTTGCAAAAGCCACCGAGCTTTGTTGAAAAAATACTCCTCCCCCGGCTGCACTCACTGCAATCTAACGAGACCAAAGGCCCCAGTCGACGCAGGAGCCGCCGGACGAGAACGGAGGAAGGGAAACGAAACCCTAAGTTGGAAGACAACGACCGTCTCTAGAGAGAGTTATTTTGCTTTTCAAGTATTTAGAAAAGCGAGTTAGAGGTTTAATAAGTAGGAGAGGTCCAAATATCAAATTTGGAGATCTAATTAGAACCACCCATTAGAATAAATGATATTCATCCTCATTTAGCATAGAATTCATTAAGGTTTTAGTAATACTAGATCTATATTGTAGGTTGACAAACCCCTATTTTAAGCATATTCTAAGATAACCATTACACAATTGTTGTGGTAGCATTGTAATATACCTCATATGTAGGTAGCTTATCCATACAAATGGATAAATTTTCTCACCATATGTATCTTGATTATTTTATACCTACAAGGCTACAATAAAAGAAAACTAACCTGTATATTTATCTCTCTTATTTAGGTGCATATCTCTACTATAGTAAAGGAAGAAAAATAATCCATAAATGTATATTTCTTACATAGGTATATATCTCTTAATTATGGTATACCTACAATAGAAGAAAGCTAATCCATAATTTATTCATCTTACTTAGGTTACACCTTTTAGCTTGGTAGACTGTTTTGATTCATTTTTTATTGTACCTTCTGGAAATAGATAAGGGAAAAGACAAATTGAAAAAATACAACAACAAAAGACAAAAAAAAAATCAGATAAATAAAAATATAAATAAATAATAAAATTTATCAAAGTACCTTCACATGTTTGGCAGGACAGTTAATGATGAAACTTAAGAAAAGTTAACGGAAGTGTGAAAATTGAGGACTTTTTTTTACTCCAATGAGAACCTTATCTATCTTAATGGGGAATTTTTTATTGTAACCACATGAGTCTGAGTTTATAGAGTGGTAAATAATACACGAATTAGGACGTGTATGAGCAATATTAACGTACATTATGATCTTGATTTCTGGTGAAAAATGATAGAAAAATGCTCTCAATAACTTGTAATCTAAATAGGTTTAAGCTGAAACTCAGATAGTTAGTACTTGGTACTAAAAGAATTTGCTTGTACATACGTATGCTTTTCTCAATTGTCAGAAAAGGGAAAGGAAAACTTGTGAAAGAGAAAGGAGAAGGGGAGGAGCTTGAGTGAGACGTTTGTTAATTAGGTTAACTTGAGTTGGTGATGGCTGGCGTGGAGCTAACGTGCCTATGATGTCAGAAATATTATACGAACGGAGTTAGCTAGGGAATAATATCGACCAGTAAAACTGATACATTCATAATTTCATATAGGACATTGAGTGGGGTGGCAAACAAACATCATTTCGTTTTGTCTCTGTTTGTAGGTGGTCATTATTCCACTCAGATTACATCCCTAGTGTATCCTAGTTAAATAATAATTCCTATGAATGGGACTTCTTTCTCTCGCTTATTTAGCTTTCTCTGGAAAGGAAAAAGGCAAATGGAAAATATGAAAACGAAAATAGGGACCCATAATTTCATTCCGGCTCTGCTTGACACATGAATGAATAATCATAGTAGAATCACAGTTATATATAATGTGTCCTCGCAGCCATTGTTGAATAGTAATTTTGCAATTTGATCAAAAACACTCCCAGAAATTATTTCATAACTTGTAGTTATGGACTTTCTGGTGGTGCCATTTACCCTACTAATAATAATAACTTAAGAAAGCTTATAACTGACTTTAATCATATGCCTTGCAACCTAAAAGAAAATATAGATGATACATACAATAAAAGTTATATGAAATCCGATGGTTATGATAACAACACAGTGGATGTCACTGATCTTTCTCACCCATCAATCTGCTGTCTTCATATCGCCTTTGCAGAGGCATCCCATGCAATCCCTTCTTGGTTATTAAGTTGTCATTATTGATATATATGACATCATGTTACACCTCGATCGACGGAGCACGTCATAAAACAAAAGATAAATAACAAAGAAGTAATTAGGATTAAGCACAAATCATTTGGTTGGTTCTTTCATGCGAAAATAGCCAAGAATTTCTCTTAGAGTTGCTAAAATAATATTAGGACGTCAGCAAATTTTCAACTTCATTGGTTGAAATAGTCTCAAAAAATAGTCTGCATATATTGGTTGGATTGATCTATTTCTATTTTACCAGGTTTCCTTCCTCCTTCGACTTCTCTCCCTCAACTTCACGTCCTTCAGCCACCTACTTAGACAGCGTCATACCAGGTGCACGGTGAGAGCCTCGTCCAATTAATGTGCACGGGTTGTTGTGCTGGAGCGGCAAACGAGTCGATATTTTCCTAATTTTAACCACCTGGGTGGTTAATGGGTATGCGGGTTTAATATAAAAGGCATCAACTTTTCTATTTTTGTGTGTGATACCAATTCTTATAACGCAAGGATGACTCTTCACTTTTCTTATGTGAGATTCAACCCACATTTTTCTAACAATCTCCAACTTGCCATGATTTGAGCCATCTTCAATTGTCTCGCAATCCGAATTCCAATAGTTCCACCTTGACCACAAACATCTAAATTTCAAATATTGTGATCTCAATTCAAATGAGAGCTCCTCCAAAGTGCAACTCAATCGTATAATTCATCACTCCTAAACATTGCCTCAGTTTTGATATCACTTGTTGTACAAAAACAAAAAATGTGTTTAATAATGTCAATATTTCCCCCACTTTAGCTACCCAAGTGGAGAATATCTAAAGTGGACGAACTAAATCTACTCAACCTGAACCGTATGAGTTTTAAGGCAATTATCAATGCCTTAACGACCATAAATTTGGTTGAAATTTTGCAGAGATGATCTATACATTAGTACCTAAAAACTGAACTGTTGAGATAAATGTGACCATAAACCCTAACCTCGCTCTGAAATTTCAAAGTGAGGCCCGCTCTGGATAAGATATATATATATATATATATATAAATTCAAGAATGACTCTTTGCTAATCTGATGGGAGGTGGGGCCGGAGAGTATGGGTGGCAGCCTCAAAGGAGGGGTTGTTTGAAACTGAACTGTGATGGTGCAGCGTCTGATAGTTCAAATCGATATGGAGTTGGTTTTGTTGTGAGGTGCGAATTGGGGGCTATCGTGTTGGCTGCTGGGCAAAGGATTGTGTATCCAGTTTCAGCTTTGGTTTCGGAGTTGCTAGCTATTAAAGGAGGACTGGAGATGGTGAAGGAAAGAGGTTTACGTGATGTGGAAGTGGAGACTGATTGCCTGGGAGTTGTGGAGGTGCCTGTGCGAACAGGAAAAATGTTTTACGGCGGAAGGTATTATCGTGGAAGAGATCCAGACTCTTTTAAGAGACCTCTAGATCTCTGTGGTTAAGCATACATCACGGGATAATAATAAGGCAACCCATGCAATTGCAAACTTTGTAGCCCGAGAGGAAGTGCGAGTATTATGGTTAGAGGATGGGTCTTCTTGGCTCATGTCCATCACCGAGAGTGAGAGGTCTTTAATCGAGGTAGAAGAGAGGGAAATGAGTAGTGTTTGTATCCCTAGTGTGTTGGGTGATACTGAGGCTACACCGGGTCATTCCCGAATTATGTAATTTTGATTTTAATTAATAAAATTTTATTAATTCTCAAAAAAAAAAAAAGTCAGACTTTTCAACACAAATTTTGTCCAAAAAATAAAAAATAAAAAGGAAGTACAAAAAATGCAAGTGTCCAAGCTTGATGTTTGGCGTAATTTGAAAGAACTCATGTATAACCATGTGAATTAGAATACGACGAATATGGCTATTATCGAAAGTAAGCACCAAGTCCCTTGCTAAGTACGTTGATACTTGATGGATGAACTCATGAAGTGATCGGGTAGCATGGCCTGTATGGAGAATGTTGAGCAATTTGAGAATGCCAATTAGTACTCATAAAGATGCTATTTATTTTCGCTAAAATTTGCATTCCTTGTCTTCAGTCTTCTCATTAATGTTGTTTAGGCATTCTCCAACCCCCTAAACTAAAATGCTAAAATGCCATTTTTTAGCATAAATGGTCTCCAACCCACCCAACTAAGGGTTAAAGTGCCAAAAGCTAGGGCTAAAGGACAACCCAAAGGGTTCAATTTAGCCTTAAAGTTAGCCTTTTAACCCTTTAAACAAAATGGATCAGAAATAGAGGCCCACGGGTTGTAGTGGACTGTGACCTAAGTATGACGTCAGCAACGGCTAGTTGTTGAATTCAGCTAACCATTGGGTTTTTTTTTTAATATTTTTTTATAGCCATTGGTTGGTTTTTTTTATTTATAACTTTTACACTATAAATACATATCACATCAACCTTCTTTTTCACATCTTTCTTCTACTTCCTCATATAAAATCAACTAAAGATATTTTTGATTATCTTAAAAAAAAAAATACAACAGGAAAAATATTTGTTATCATAAAAATGATATTTGGCTTACTATAAGTAAAAATCTGATAAAAAAATAAGAATATATACATATATATATATATAAAGAGAAATTTTAAATACATACCCCTAATCACTTAATACACATGCCTATTATTTTATATTTCAAATTAGATTTTGTAGGTAGGTTAAATAACCAAAACAAATATCTACGCATTAGAAGAAGAAAAAAATAGTCATATTTTCCTTATATTATTCTATTTATGTATAAATAGTTAGATAAACACAACAAATTTCTATACATGGCCTCCCAATTTAATACAAGAATTTTAATTTTTCCTTAAATAAATTGTAATTAGATGAGGTTAGAGACCATAATATTTAGAATTTCAAAATCAATGGCATTAAATATTTTTAAAACATATCGCTTTACCTCCTATTTTTTAGTTAATTTCTTTTTTTGTTCTAAGAGTTACGATTAATCAATTTATTTTCTAATATAAAACATCACAGGTGAAAAAAACTTTGTAATTGTTAATTTGTTTGGCCCCTTTAATGACAACTATTTAGTTCCGCCACTATGGAGAAACTACTGGTATAGTTTCGGTTAAATGTTCCACTCATAATTTTATATTTGATTAACATGGTGCTTGCTTTTCAAAAAAAAAAAAAAACATGGTGTTTGGTGGATGAGAGCTCAAATAACACAAAGCTGTTGAAGGAAAACCTAATTTGTGTTTAGCCCAAACTCTAGGTTACTTGACCTAGTGGTAATAGGATTTAATTAGAAGGATCTAGAATCCTAATCAATGTAGAATTACTTTTCCTTGTATGATTGAGATTCTATGCATTGTAATCCTCTATATAAAGAGGCCCCTATTATCAATGAGAATACATAGTGAATTCATCTAAAATTCAGTTTCTCTACAACACGTTATCAGCACGAAGCCCTAACCCTGAAGCCCTAAATTCGTAGCCTTCAAATCCCAGAAACCACCGCCGACCACCTTGAAGATCTCAACTCCAGTAGTCCAGAACCGGCGGCCCCACCCCTAGAACCGGCCGGCAAACCACCGAACCGGCCACCGAAAGTATTGAAAGTCCCTCTGCCCGGTTCGATACTTTCCTCCCAGCCAACTGCTACCAAACTTCACCAGCAGCTGTAGCCGGACCCCAGATCACCGGAGACGAAAATTCATCACCGGAACCGGCCTAAATTCGATTGAACCGGCCACCTGAGCCCACCAGACCTGAACCGGCGGAAAGAAAAAAGAAAAAAAAAAAGAGAAGAACCTGCGAAGCCCAAGCCCGCATGCAGCCCAAGCCAACCTGCAGCCCAAGCCCGCCAGCAGGCCCAGCGAAGCCCAAGTGAAGAAGCCGAGCCGCCTAGCCGCCAAGCCGCAAACTACCTGCCACGTCAGCGCCCAGTCAGCCCTGCCACGTCAGCTCCGATTGCCACGTGAGCGACCGGTCAACCCTCCGGTCAACGGCCGGTCAACACTTTCCGGCCACTTTTCCGGTCAGCTACAGTAACTTTTCGGCGACCACTTTTCGCCCATCTTTCAAGGTAATTTTTCTAAAAGTTCCCGTTTTTAAAGTTTTTTTTTCAATTTCTTCTTCTTTTCTCGGGGACTTCCAAAATCCCTCCTTCTACCCCCCTTTCTCTACATAGGGGAGACCAAAAGCCGAACTGTGGGGGTTCGTGCTCACTCCAAGCTTAGAGCTTGTAGAGTCCTCCAAACTTAGAGTTTGTTGAGAAGAAAACGATCAACCATATACATCGTCGTTTCGATCTAATCCAAAACCCCTCTTGGAATTCGATTTTCTTGGAAGCGACTACGCTCAGAAAATCCCTAATTTCTTGGAAGCGACTACGCTCAGAAATTTAATAGTTTTTCGTGGTGGCCTTTTCGCTCCGAAACTAACCCTAATCTTGTGTTGTTCTTCAGGATGAGTTACCTGAACAAGTTGAGCTTTGTTCCACTCGAGACAACTGGCGCAGGATACCATAGGTGGGTCCGAGATGTGCGCCAACATCTTAAGGCTGATGGAATTCTGGAAACCATCCAAGAGCCTGGTCAGAACGTGCTCTCAATTGAGCAAGCTACTGCTTTTGAAGCAAAACAAGCTAAAGCCATAATTCTCATGACAAGGCACATGAATGACGCGCTCCAAAATGAATACCTCAATGAGGAAGACCCAAGAAAGCTATGGGTAGAACTTGAGCAGCGATTTGGCAACGTTCGTGACTCGCTTTTGCGATTTCAAGTCTGTGCTTGATTATAACTCGGAAGCTCTTCGTATCAAGTCTCTAATGGAGTATTGTGGCCAAGCCATAACTGATACGATGTTGATCGAGAAGACTCTCTCTACCTTCCCCGTCTCTGCACTGATGATTTCAAAGAATTATCGGATTGATGTAAATGCAGGACGTATCACAAGGTTTCATGAGCTCATTGGCGCAATGAACGTAGCTGAAAAGCACGATAATATCCTTGTGAAGAACTATAATGCTAGACCCGTGGGAACTAAGCCTATTCCAGAGTCTAACTATAGTCGCGCCCCCAATGGAGGACTCAAGGAGCGAAACCCTAAGGATAGGGACAATTCTGGACGTTCTGGTCCATATGTTTGCCCTAAAGAGGAAGGAAATCACCAAGAGAGGCGTGCACGGAACCGTGGAGGTCAACGTGTGAAGAGAGAGAGAGGCGGAGCCTCCGACCATGGTGGTAACGCCACCAAAAGGATAGGTCGTCCAAATCGCGCCCCAATGGCGCCTCGATCAAGGGAGCCTGACCATAATGATGTTTGTTTTCGATGTGGATGAACTGAACATTGGGCCAAAACATGTACCGCACCCCAGAATGTTGCAAACGCATACAAGACGTATCGTGAAGCAAGGGAAGCAAATTACATGGCACAAGAAGATCAAGATGGTGATCTAGATCTAAGGGTGGAAGACTACAAGGATCAAGACCCAGTGATTAAGTCTTTTTATTTTCCAAAAGATGTAGGCGATTGCCATATTCCTTTTTATTGGATTAGATTTTCTTTGATCATAGAAACAATGATGTATTCGTTGGCTTATGAATAAAATTTCGAGTTCTTTTCATTATGACTCAATTTTGATTATGAGCATATGACTTTGTGACTACGATGGCTAGACCATCGGTATTAATTCAAGGGCATGGAATAGCCCAAGTTCCACTTGCCAAATGGAACCTTGATTACAGTTGTCACATAAACTCTCTACGCTCTTAGGGCAAATAGTACCCTATGAATAGCCAATGAATTCCATGCGAAAATGCATGTAGAGAACGGAAATGAGTTCCTTTGCATTACCTCTAATGATTGCGAACAAAGACGCATCTTAGAAATGTTTATGTGTCTCTCTAGTGGACTTTATGTCACTATTCGAGCTATTAAATCCAATAAAGTTTTGAGAGAGGATCTCTTAGATTTAGACACATATTGGCTTTGTCACGACATGATAGATCATCCTAGTCATGATATGATGATCGGTCTACAAAAGACTTCACATGGACATCATTTCTTTTGAGCAAAATGAAGCAAGATGCCGCCATAAAAGGCGCCAACCATGGGCATAACGCCATGGTTGTTCCTCCTTGTGGCCATGACGCCATACATGCTTATTTCCATGGCTCCCACGCCATGATGGGAGATGTAGTCACACATTTTGCTTCTAATAGCGCTACAGACGCTTAGGCCTAACCAAAATCCTCATTGGTTTCTTCTAAGGCCTCTCGCTCGTTTTACTAAGCCCGTTCCTTAGGGAAATTAGGACTGAGACCGTCCTATGCAAAGGATATGACATTACTCATTCTGTTCTTACAAAGAATCCGTAGGGATTTTGTGGATTGATTCAACCAACTTGCGGACGCTTAAATATTTCATGATGTTGGTTGACACGCAAACACGCCGGTCACGTGTTGTGCCATTGTCCACCTATAAATGCTACTTATGCTACACTCCTAGCACATATCATATGACAATGGGCTCACTCCCCAAATCATCCTATTCAGTCAATTGGATTTGACTATGCTAGAGAGTTTACATCGAAAGACTTCCGATGGATATTGCAATGGGCTTGATGTTGGACATCACATTCCCATGTACACACCCAATTGGTCTCGCGGAAACAACTACGATGGTAGTCCGGTCCGAACTTGGTAATGCGCACCAATCTTCATCCGCTTGGGGTGATGCCATATCGCATGCAGCCATGCTAATTCTTCTACGACCTACCGCCACTCAATGTCCCTATGCGTTACAGCTAGTGACTGGGTACACGTATTTTGTACTTACGCACATTTGAGTGAGCCATTTATGTGCCATTTGCGCCGCCACAGCGCTCTATGATGGGTCCTTACAGACGAATGGGCAACTACGTTGGATTTGCGCTTCCAACAATCGTCCGCCACTTAAATGCCCTTGCTAGGCGATCTCCTTACCGCTAGATTCGCGGATGTCACTTTGATGAGACAGTCTTCCCGTCGTTAGGGGGAGATAAGAACACGAATGTTCAACAGGAACGACAGGAATTGTCGTAGTCTATCCCCACTATGTCTCATCTTGATCCCTATTAAAGTGACGAGATCACACAATTATGCTGCAAACATGCCTGCAAGGAAGGACGTCCCTACGAGAGGACGTAAGCGCCACCCTACACGGAGGTAGGTATGGCGCCAATGCCAAAGAGAGTGGCACTCTGGCGTTACAGGCCCTGGCCCCAGCTAGGATGCGTGAGAGGCTCGTGGGTTCGAAGGATACTTTGGCACATTCCAATCCTTTAATCATCAAGACTCAAAATCCGTCTCATGAGTATCTTCCGGGTTATGGTTATCGTTGGGGGACGCCTCAACATCAAACCCTATTCCTGAGAATATAGAGCTCTATGAAACTTACACTAGTGTACATGAGACGTGGGATAGAAACTCCATCATAATTGATGATGTAGTTACGCATTTTGTTGCGCATGAGTTTGCTGAGTCCGATGATATCGAACCACGCTCCGTTGATGAATGAATGCCAACGTAGAGAGTTTTTGGCCTAAATGGAAAGATGTGATCCAGGTTAAGATGATTCTCTAGTGAAGAGGAAGGTTTTCGAGCTAGAGATGCCAACACCTCCTAATATAAAACCTGTTGACTAATGGGTCTTCGTTAGAAAGCGTGATGAGAAAAAGAGATGGTAATCTCGCCTTATGGCGCAAGGCTTCTAACAAAACGCCCTGGAATCGACTACGATGAGACATATTCTCTCGTAATGGATGTCATTGCACTCCACTACCCTGTCAGTTTGGTAGTTTCCGAATAACTGAACATGCAGCTTACAAATGTGGTCACTACGTATCTCTATAGGGATCTAGATACGGAATATACATGAAGGTTCATGGTGAACTTCATTTACCCAAGTCAAGTGGCTCTAGACCATGGAGCGCGTTTACAAAGAGGTTGAAACGCTCACTAAAGGACTACTTGATTGGGAAGGGATATGCCCACGCGTTTCTATGACAAGTTTCAGATTCTATCGCAGTTCATGTTGGACATGATCTTCATTAGAAGCCCTTAAAGAGTTTAGGGAAACCGCTGAACACTTGAAATTTGAGTTTGAGATGAAGGATTTTGGGAGAACACGATTATGTCTCAGTTTGGAACTTGAGCATCGTGTCGATAGATGCTTAGGCATTTTGACAAGGTTAAGCCTTCAAGCACCCCCATGATCGTCCGTAGTCTTGATCCTGAAAAGGATCATCTTCGTTGAAAGGATGATGACGAAGATATGCTAGAGGCAAAAGTGCCTTACTTAGTACAATAGGCGCATTATTGTACTTATCTCAATGCACAAGACCGGACATCTCATATGCTGTGAACTTGTTAGCTAAGATATAGCTCTGCGCCAACGCGACGCCATTGGATTGGTGTAAAAGATATCTTTCGATACTTGAGATGTACAATTGATATGGGCTTGTTCTATCCCTACGAAGAGATGATTGATTCGGACCCATCACATACCAGAAACGCCGCCAACGATGGCCTGCGCTCTCTATCCCCATTCCAAAACGACATGTGTTTTGAAAGGTTTTGCTGATGTTGGGTATCTCTCTGACCCACACAATGGTCATTCCCAATCCGGTTAAGTGTTCACTATGGGAAAAGACCGTGACATCTTGGAGGTCTACATATTAGACCCTAGTTGCTATATCTTCGAACAATGCAGAGATCATTGCTCTTCACGAAGTGGTTCGTGAATGTATATGGATTGGATCCATAATTACGCATGTTCGAACAATTGTGGTTTGAAGTCTACCACAGATGAGCCTACGAGCATTTAGGATAATGCTACTTGTTTTGAACAAATGAGGCAAAGCTACATCAAAAGCGACAACACCAAGCATAATCAGCAACAACAGACACTCCTCGAGATCAAAGTGAACTAGGTTCGATCTGAGGACAGTGAGGCAGACTTGTTTACTAAGTCATTGCCCAATACCACGTTCGAGAAACATGTGGCAAGAATTGGCTTGCGGAAATTATCTGAACTCCCATGATCGTAGTCATCAGGGGGAGGCGCAGACATCAGGGGGAGATGTCTACATGTTCGTCTCGAATCGTGAAGGGTGTTGTGCTTCCCCTTCAACCGAGGTTATTTTTGTCCCACTGGGTTTTTGTTACTCGGCAAGGTTTTTAACGAGGCAACGAGAGAAGCACCGCGTTTGGGCAACACAAGGGGGAGTGTTGAAGGAAAACCTAATTTGTGTTTAGCCCAAACTCTAGGTTACTTGACCTAGTGGTAATAGGATTTAATTAGAAGGATCTAGAATCCTAATCAATGTAGAATTACTTTCCTTGTATGATTGAGATTCTATGCATTGTAATCCTCTATATAAAGAGGCCCCTATTATCAATGAGAATACACAGCGAATTCCTCTAAAATTCAGTTTCTCTACAACAATATAAAGAGGCCCCTATTATCAATGAGAATACACAGCGAATTCCTCTAAAATTCAGTTTCTCTACAACAAAAGCCTATTTATATGCATCTATTTAAAGGGAACAATAATAAATCTTTATGGATTTCTCAATAACTAACACAAGTAATCAATATGGTCATTTACAAAATGTCAATATACTAGAATATACTAATCATATTAAATAGTAATCTTAATATAGTCAAAAAGTAGGATATTTCATGATTTTTGAGAGTAAGGGTATTTTAGGTACTTTGGGTTGTGTATTTAGTAAATTATTAGAATAAGAAATTAAATGGGTGGTGTATTAAGTATGGAGTGTGTATTAAGTAATTAGGGGTGTGTATTTAAAACTTTTCATATATAAATGAATCGAGAAATCATGGAATTCTGAAAAACAGAAATCAAAGATTTACTCCATAAAGGAATCATCAGACAAAGTAAATCTCCTTGGTCATGTCCTGCCTCCTATGTGCAGAAAAATGCTGAATTAGAAAGAGGTACTCCACGCTTAGTCATAAATTATAAACCTCTCAATACTGTGCTAGAATGGATACGATATCTTATCCCCATAATATATATATATATATATATATATATATATATATATAACATATCCAAAATGTTAAAATATGTTTTAGGGCTATAATTTAACCTTGACGAGTTGGAGATGGTTGATGTCACATCAATGAATAGTACTTCTTTCAGGCTAAAATTTGTCCCCAGGGCTATTTTTAGCCCTTTCGCTAAAATTTAGTCTCTCAACTTCTCGTTTCTAGACAATAGAAGAAAATAGTCTCAGTCCGCATAAGAAAAATATCTGGTAGGCGACTCGGTCCATCCCTAACACTCTTAAGCAAGGCCGGCTCTCAAGGTGTGCAACATGAGCGACAACACAGGGCCCCAAATTTTTTTTATTTTTTGGTTATGTATATATTAATAAATATTAAAAATTATAAATAATATAAAATAGGGCCCCCATGGTCCTTTTGCTACGTTCACCTGACACCCTCTTTAGAGGGCCCAATTTTTTTAATGGTTTTATATTTAATATATTTAATAAATAAATATTAAAATCTTCAGATGATGTGAAATTGGGTGCCAGTACCTCTCTATCCAGCCACACAAACACAACCAAACCTTATCCTCCTCTTTTTTCTACGTTATGTGAGTCTGTGACTTCTGTCTCTCCTCTCCCCTCCTCAATTCTCATCGACCAGTGACCAGTCGACCTCAACACCTCTCTATCCAGCCACTCAGGTATGATTGAATCAATGTTTGCTGCGTTATTTACTCGGTCCCGTAATGATTCTTTGATGCGTTATTCCTAATGGTTTGATCTGGGTTTGATTTGGTTTCCAGATTACAAAGGTCTAGGACAGTAGGCCATCTAGCAATTTTGTGGGATTCTGGAATTAAGAAATTGGAGAAGTCGAGAAGTGAACAAACTCAGAGTCACAGACTATGATTTGAGTTCAAAGAATCAGGTTCCCTCCTTCACATTGATTTGCTAATTTTGCTTGAATTGTCTGGGGATGTTGCTTGAATTGATTTGCTAAAATTTAGAAGCATGCCTCCTAAAAGAAAATGTTTATCTCGACATGCAAAATGCTTAAAGAAGAAAAAAGATGCAAAGTTGGTTAATTCTTTAAGGGGAAGTCTTGATAGGTTCATTAGTAGACAATCAGAAGGTTTGGGTGGCATTTAGTTAATGAAGTGGCAGAAGAGTACACTGATAGGGAAGATAATGTGGAAAGGGAAGATAATGTGGAAGAGCACACCGATGGCAATGTATTTGTCGATAATTTAGGTCATGATGAAAATGAGAATGGTACAGGACATAATGATAATGTGAATGATGCTCCTGTGAATATTTTTGACCCAAGAAATTGGGATAGTTTGGATAAAAAGTTGATGGATTTGTTGGTAGAAAAGGGTCCTCATAGAGATCTTTCAATAGAAAATGGTCCTCCAGACAAGTTCAATAGACGTTTCAGTTCAAAATTCTACACTCGGTTTTTAGGAAATGGAGAGAAATATGATAGAGAGTGGCTAGTGTACTCAAAGGAACTTGATAAGGTTTTTTGTTTTTGTTGCAAGTTGTTTTAGAGGGGGCCAATGCGAGGTCAGTTACCGAATGATGGGTACAATGATTGGGTTCATCTTAGTAAAAGACTTAAAGAGCATGAAATGAGCACTGATCATCTCATTAATGCAAATACTTGGACTGATTTGAGTCTTAGATTATAGAAGCATGAAACAATTGATAAAGCTTTTCAAGACCAGATTAGGAAAGAGAAAGAACACTAGAGGAATGTGCTTAAAAGAATAATTGCAATTGTCAAATTTCTTGCTAAAAATAACTTAGCTTTTCATGGAACTAATGAGAGGCTTTATGACCTGATAATGGACACTTCTTAGGCCTAGTTGAAATGGTGGCAGAATGTGAAGAAGTGATGGAGGAGCATTGTAGACGCATAAATAGTTTTGAAATTCATCATCACTATCTTGGTCATAACATTCAGAATGAGTTGCTGTATATGATAGCTATTGAAATCAAAGCTGAAATCATAAAAAAAAAAAAAATTAAATTAAAGATGCTGAATATTTCTCGATTATTCTTGATTACACTCCAGATATTAGTCACCAAGAGCAGATGTCATTGATAATTAGATGTGTAAATGTTTCAAGAGTCCAATACAAATTGAAGAGTTCTTTTTGGAGTTTTTAAATGTACATGACACTTCTGGTCAGGGGCTATTTGAAGAGCTGCAGGTTGTGGTACAATCATTGGATCTTGATATTAACAATGTGAGGGGACAAGGATACGACAACGGGTCAAACATGAAAGGCAAACACCAAGGGGTACAACAAAAACTGTTAGATATCAATCCTAGAGCATTATACACCCCATGTGGTTGTCATTGTTTAAACTTTACTCTTTGTGATGTGGCAAATTCTTGTGGGAAAGCAGTGGATTTTTTTGGAATATTACAACGTCTTTATACCTTGTTTGCAGGTTCTACAAAGCGATGGCAGATTTTGAAAGACAACCTAAAAGGATTCACTCTCAAATCATTATCCACTACGCTTTGGGAGAGTCATATTGAAAGTGTTAAGCCTCTACGATTCAATGCCGTTGAAATAAGAGAAGCATTACTTCAATTGGCAGAAATTGACAAGGATCCCAAAATTAAAAGTGGTGCAAAGTCGATAGCAACTAATGATTTGGGAGACTTTGAGTTTTTGCTAAGCATGGTGATTTGGTATGAGATGTTGTTTGCTTTTAATAGGGCTAGCAAAGTGCTGCAGTCTAATGATATGCAAATTAGTGTTGCTATAGCTGAAGTAAAAGGTCTAATTGCTTGGCTTGATAAGTTTAGAGAAACTGGCTTCACAGATGCAATGATTACTGCTAAAGAAATTGCTGCTGCATTAGATGTTGATCCTATTTTTCTAGAAAAGCGTCCAATTCAAAGAAAAAGATTTTTTGATGAAAGCAACAGTAAGCCATCTCCATCATCTTCAGGTGAGGAATCTTTTAGAGTGCATTATTTCTTGTATATTGTAGATCAAGCTAAGGGCTCATTAAATAGAAGGTTTGAACAATATCAACACTATGATGATATCTTTGGATTTTTATTCACTTCAGAAACTTTGAATTCCTTGAATGATAATGATATGAAAGCTGCTTGTATTCATCTTGAGAATGTTTTGAGACATGGAGAGAGTTCAGATGTTGATGGGGAAGATCTGTTTAGAGAGCTAAAACTCTTAAGGGAGATAGTACCCAAACAAAAGATGACAGCTAGTGATATATTGAATTTCTTACAAGAAAGAAATACTTGCCCAATTGTTAGACTTGCATATTGAATATTGTTAACTGTGCCCGTTACTGTTGCTTCAGCTGAGAGGAGTTTTTCCAAGTTAAAGTTATTGAAATCTTATTTGCGATCAACTTTGTCACAAGAAATGCTAAATGGACTTGCTTTGATTTCGATTGAGAACGAATATCTTGGAAAAATCAATTGTGATAAGCTAATTGATCAGTTTGCAGGTAAGAAGGCAAGGAGATGGATTTTCAAACGAATATCAATCAACACTGCTAGAATGTGTTATTTTGAGGGTTTCAGATCAAAGCATCTTTTTGTAATTATTTTTTGCTGCAAACTTTATGTTTGTACTAAATATTTAGCCTCTTTTGTAGGCTCATCTAATGATATTGATCATACATTGTTGGTTATTTGATTATACATTATGAGTTTGTGCAAGTATAAATTTCATACAAGATTGAAGCTTGGAGGGCCGCATCTTAAACTTTCGCACAGGGCCTTCGAAAAGTTTGAGACGGCTCTACTCTTAAGTAAAACGTTGACACTAGGATTGGAGTGCAGTCGGTCTATAAGATTGTGCAGTCGGTTATTTGATTTTACATTATGAGTTTGTGTAAGTATAAATTTCATATAAGATTGAAGCTTGGAGGGCCGCATCTTAAACTTTCGCACAGGGCCTCCAAAAAGTTTGAGACGGCTCTACTCTTAAGTAAAACGTTGACACTAGGATTGGAGTGCAGTCGGTCATAGAGCAACCTCCTTTCACTTCTGTACCTGCTTCTTGATCACTTGTGTGAAATTTCCGGATATAAGAAGAAATAGTAGCAGTTCTCAAACCGTATGAGCTGAGCTGTGTTTGTACGTACGTTGTTGTTTTTGGCCCCATAACTCCCATATATCTATCCCAAAAAAATAAGAAAAAAAAAACAAAACAAACAATAATAATAATAATAATTCCCTTTTGGTCTGAATAATAATAATGTTTCATGTCCCATGCATATGCTGATATGCATGGTCTCCAAGCATATGCGGAAAGCAAGCATGCAGCCGCTCTCGATCTGCACGCCCAGCTGCTGCCTCTGGGCTCTCAGCACTGGCCAGTCTCAGTCTCAGTTCAGGTAAAAGAAGAAGAAGAAGCATGGGACTAACTATACGTACAGTCATGACCATATATATATATATATACACACATTGTGTTTTTACTGTACGTACGTACAGTTAATGGAAGACATTCATTCCCTTGGAAAATGACTGTTCGATAAAAATCGATGGTGGGGAGAATTAGTGTCAGAACTCAGGAGCTATGGCAAGTGATGACCTGAGAGGTTGATCAGAATTCAGAAGCAGCTGACATATGCGTGCGTTGGTGCCTCACCACATTGTCGGTCTCTGTAATAATACTCCCACTGGGGGCGTGAGAGCTTCTATTGTACCAAACCCCTTGGAGCGTTGCTGCTGGGGAATATCTTATGAACCCCAGGCCTTTATTCCTGTAGTACGTACTCTGACCAAAAAGAAATATAAATTTCTAAAGTATTGAAATTCATCTCACATATAAGTAAAAAAAGTAATATTTATGTATGATAAATATTGATAGAATTCAAGGTAGATGATTTTTCTTTTGAAAGCGAAAGGCTTATCTAATTTAATAGGCTTTTGTATACATGACCCCTGGTTGTTACTATGAGTCAAATGTGTATTCTAGGTTGAGATACTAAATCTTAGGACTTGTGTTTTGTGTATGTATTGATTGTTTCGTGGCTTTGATTTTGAAAGTAGAAATAAGAAATGTGTTAAACAGCGACAAGCGTGGCCCGTGACCCACCCGATAGGTGTTGAGTTTTAATCACAAAATGCCTCGATACAATTGGGTGAGATCCACCCACTTATAATTTATATTTTATTTGTCACTTTTCTATTGTGGGATATTTCCTCTCCAACACGCCCCCTCATGTGCAACCTAACTTTAGGTCTGCACGTGAAATTAATTAACAATCCAATTCCCACATTGGAAATTGGGATACAAGTCACATATTGGAGACTTGGCCAATATAACAATCCAAGGCCCACACCAGACACTTGGTAACAATCCAATCGGAATTTTCCGATGGCAATATAAGGAACCCAAATTCGGGCCCATGACAATTGGAGACGCAATTGGAGAGAGACCTGCTCTGATACCATGTTAAACAGCGACAAGCGTGGCCCGTGGCCCACCATTGTACCGATATTGTCCAAACTTAACCACCCGATAGGTGTTGGGTTTTAATCACAAAAAACCTCGGTACAATTGGGTGAGATCCACCCACTTATAAGTTATATTTTATTTGTCACTTTTCTAATGTGGGATCTTTCCTCTCCAACAAAATGAAACTTGGAGGCCATGAAGCCTATAATCTAGAAAAACAAGTCAGGACACCGCTCTCTCTCTCTCTCTAGATAGGATTAGGGTTTGTTTTTTTCTGTGTAAATTTCAACTGCCTTACCATGAGTTCTGTTGATGACATAGCTGCCTCTCTTGCCTCCTCTTTTGTACTCACTCAGGGGAAGAAGCAAGTGGATCTCCGTCCGTCACAAGGAAAAAGGGTGAAACAATCTGAAGTGTTTATGGTTAGCAAACTTCTTAATCACCGCAAGGAAGTTTAAGGTTCGTTCTTTCTTGGGTATGTTTCAATCTATCTGGAGGGCTAATGGGATGTTACAGGCCGAGAAAACGAAGGAGCACCTGGTCCTATTACTTTCTCGGATCCGGCAAATAAGGTTTGGGTTTGGAGGGGCGCGCCTTGGGGGTTCCATTGAGCCCCTGTGGCTTTGGCTGACTATGACAGAGTCATTTTAGTGGAGATGGTGTCACTGGTGAAATCATCGTACTAGATCACTTTGAAGGACATACCGCATATACATTCCGATCTGAGTGGGTCATGATGATGATTAGGTATACTTTGGTGACTTTCAAGAGATTGATAAGCTAGGGAAGAGGGTCGGTAAGTAACACATTCCGGTCAAGATCCCTTTGACTCGACCACTATCCATTTCAACAATGGAATTGGGTGAGGACACAGTGGAACTCTTGTGCAAGTAATTTATATATGACAAGTTGTTTGGGCGATGTGAGGTGTGTGGCCTAGTCACTCACATCGGACTGTCGTGCTCTGGGCCTGCTTTGAATGAAGAAGTTGAAGCCGTAGAGCATTCGGATCTGGGGACATCATAAGTGGTGTAGACATGGCCTATAATGCTGCTATTTAGGTTGAGCTCTACAAGTTGTAGTTGAGTCAACGTCGACTTTCATCGTAGGGTTTTGGTCAACAGCCAAAGCCTAGTCTTCAATACTCAGATTCCAAGAGTGATTCCGGAAAAGTTGTTGAGCAACCAGACCTACCTCATGCAAAAGCCACGCCGAAAAGTGGTTATCAGGGATATAGAGGATGCTGACACTATAGTGGAAATAGTGACGGGTAAACGGCGGTTTAGGGTTGAGGCCGAGATTACCGTCTCTCCAAAGAAGCTAAAGTTGAGTCTGATAGTGGGCAAGAAGACTTTGGAGCTTGCTAATATGGGGTTGGTTCAATACCATAGGCTAATAGTGGCACTGCAAAGAAAAAGAAAGGAAGGTCGGCATAGAGTAAAAACAAACTTCCTTATTGTAGTGCTAACAAGAAGAAGGATATGAAGCTTGACGTATGAAGAAGAAGATAGCAAAAAAGAATTTGTTAGCAAAGTTGGACGGTGCAAGTGACAATATAAGCTCTAATCTTATAGGAAAGGAGCTTGTTGTGGTTTGATTTTTTTTTCTTTCTCTCTTAAGGTTCTGTGTCAGTTGGGGGAGCTTCTCTAATTAAGTTGTCTAAGACGTTTCTAGCTAGTTGCTTGCTTGTACCACAATTACGTGATTGGCAGGTGAGGACTAGTTGAATGATTTTTTTTCCTTAGAAGACGAGGTAATTCTTTCTTGTATAGGCTTGCTTAATTGCACGCGCTTATTAGAACATAATTGTTTGCAGCTGTTTAGATAGGTTTTAACCAGACTTTTTATTTAAGGGTTTGTAGACTCTGGTCTATTTTGACTATTGATTTTAATGATATCAATTTCTATTAAAAAATAAATTGTAACTTGGAAGCAATGTAATTGTGTTTATGTTGGTTGTATCGAAAGCATGGAATACGCTTATCTTGGAGGAAAAATAGTCTAATCCAGTGAAGGTTGCTTCTCGCATTTCTGCAATGGTTAGACGTACACTTATCATCGGGCTAATGCTCGATCCCAGAGAAGAGCAAGGACCCATACTCGATGGGCATGCCTCTAATAATTAAGATGATCCATTTGATGAGGTTACTATATATAGTTGGATGGATTTGAGTGATTGCTATAGATTATAGTGCCTTCCTGTTGGTGACGAAAAATTTCCTAGAGGAGTTTGATTCACCAATGAATGAGGACTGGAGCGGGAACTGACCAGCAAAGATTGAGAAGCTTCCTTTGAGTGTTGACTTAAAGTTTGACCGTCAGCTCGAAGAGGAAGGGCTACCTGCAGAAAACTCTTTGATGCCTAAGTCAGTACGTTTCTTAGTTGAGTGTAGTAAGAGGAATCAGAATGAGACGGTTTAGCTGAACGTCAAACCTCCTTTACATAGGTGATGACTTACTTAGAGGACAAGCCGTCATAATTCTGAGCTTTATAGCTGCATTTATTTCCATACTTATGACCATGATTATTGTTGTACTAACTGTGTAACCACCACTGCCTTTAAAGCCGCAATAAACGTCGTACTTATTGTTGTAATGATCATTGCATTTATAGTCGCAATGAAGACCGCATTCATAGCTGGTTATTTGTCATAATTGCATGTTAGAAATATTTGACTACTCCCACACTTCCTTATGAATTGTACAACGGGGGAGGATCCAGAGTAGCGATGTGTACTTACACCAACATGAATGGATGATTTGATTACATTAAATAAAAAAATTTTGGTTATTAAAAAAAGGGTTCTTGACCAAATACCCAAATTTGCTTTAACAGGAGCCCATTTACTACACTTAAAGATTTGTGTACCCACTTACTCAATTTAAATGTGAAATTACAATCTTATAAGATATCCAATTAATAAATTACAACTCTAACACTAAAACCATATCTTTATTCCCCGATCCACATCACAGACTCTTTCTCTCTCTCTCTTTCTCTGATCTCTCATCCCGGCAGAGTCAAACTCCATCTGTTGCTGAGTGGTTGCGCATTGTTTTGATCTAGACAGAATACACCGGCGCCAACGTCTACGCTTCCACTACTTCACATTCCCATCCATGGTAGGTTATGCGACTACACCTGTTTGCTCTTCCCGGGTACATCGGTAGAGGCAGTCTGGGAGCTCTATCACCTCCAAACAAAGACGACGGCATGATCGGGTACGAGCTAACCGAGCTGTCGTCTAATCCACTTGTCAATGCTTAGTACGCTGGCGAGGAACTGACGGTGAGGAATGAGATCGGGGACTTGTACGAGGGGTTGTACGGAACAGAAGGCGGAGTCCTTGCCGACAACAACTAAGATCTTGGACTTAGGT
The DNA here is from genome assembly GCA_024704745.1 of Rosa lucieae. NCBI lineage: Eukaryota > Viridiplantae > Streptophyta > Magnoliopsida > Rosales > Rosaceae > Rosa > Rosa lucieae. Next base: position 29,553,453 of record CM045493.1, on the reverse strand, counting down.
GAGGGGTTGTACGGAACAAGAGGCGGAGGTGGGTACATTAGGCATGTGATGAGGGATAGAGAAGGGAAGACGTTCAATGTGAATGGGAGGAAAGGGAGTATTATGATGATGATTATATAGTCTATTAGGTTTCGTCGAACATCATTGTCTCTGAGTTCAGTCTATGTTTGCCGTTGGAGTGTACGGCGTCGTTTTGTATTCGATGAAACAGTCATAGCAAGTTTGGTTATTGTATTATTGTAATATAGTAGTAGTATGTTAATTATTTATTCCATCTTCTTTTATTTTAATTTCTATCATTTTGAATCATTTTTCTGGGTGGTAGTACTGCAACACAAATGTCTAAGCGTCCATTTTGAGAGGCAATAAATGTTTTATTGAGGGGTAATAAACTTTTTTATTGGGGGGCAATAAACATGTTATTGGAGGGCAATAAATTTTCTATTGTGGGAAAATAAACATTATATTGGGGGACAATAAATTTTCTATTAGGGGGCAGTAAACTTTTTATTGGGTTTTTTTTTTTTTTTTTGGGGGGGGGGGGGGGGAATTAACTTTTTATTGGATTTTATTGGGGACAGTAATATTCTCTGGTGACCTATGAGATCTCTGATGACTTTTTTAGGGACATCGGCTAGGTTTCCGGGGACTGATCACTGGAGTCAAGTGACAGGATTCCAGCGACCGGAGTCCCACGGCCTTTGACCGAAGTCCCGTGAAGTCTCCAATGACTTCTCTCTCTAAGTGACAAAGAGAGAGAGGGCAAATTATCTCAAAAATAAACAATAAACAATAAATAAATAAAAAACTTAATTGGATATTAGGACAAAAAATATGTAATTCGTTAGGTAAGTGGGCAATCTTATAAAATATTTGAGTAAGTGGGGTTGATGTAGTTTAAATTTGAGTAAATGGACATTTTCCCTAAAAAAAAGGATTAGTGGAAAGATTGACTGAGATTAAAGATGATATTGAGCCTGTCAGGTTTTAGTTAGACTGTTTTGGATTGGTTTAGACATTATCTTCCACTGACTCTCATGGGTCACTATTGGGCCCTATTTATGAGGATATTGACAAACACTTCTAAGAGTTTCTAGGATCCCTCTTTCCATCTAATGTACTAGGAGATCAATGAAGCGGTTCACCTATTAGCTAAATGGGTTTTTCGTAGCCTTGCAATTTATATTTTATTTCATTCTTCACCACCTATTTGGCAAAGGTTTGAATTTTGAAAGGAGTGTAATAATTGAACTTACGTTTTATTTTGAATGAATGTTGTCGTCTTTTTATTTTTATTTTTTTTAAGTATATTTGAATAAACATAAAATTTGAAAGTTAATTGACTTACTGCCGGGAACACAAGTTGCTACTTCCTCAAATGACTCATTCATTTCAAGGACAATCATTCAAACATATCAGAGCATCACGATTATGATTATGCCAAGTTCTTTATTTCATTCTTCACCATCTATTTGGCAAAGGTTTGAATTTTGAAAGGAGTGTAATAATTGAACTTACATTCTATTTTGAATGAATGTTGTCGTCTATTTTTTTTTTTTAAAATTATATCTTATATAATTGAGTCAATTCTCAGGGAGAATGGTTAAATTTTTGAACTACCTATTTTACCCATGGTTCATTAAAAACTCTATAATTTATAATCTACCACATAAAGGATATATTAGTAATTGAAAAAATTGGAAACAAAAAAAAGAAGCAAAACCTAACGTGGGAGGTGAGAGTGAGGGAGTGGGATAGCATTGTGCAATAGTCCAAAAAAAAAAATATATTTCTACAAAATATTACTAACAAAAAAAACCTATAAAAATTAATTTATGCATGCAAATTAATTAGGATAAAATAGGAAACAACATCTCTAATATAAATTGAGAAATTTCCCCAAATATAGGAATGGATGTTCGTACACATGATTTACAATTTTGTTTTTTAAGAAAATAAGCAAATTGACATGTGCGGAGCACATGTTAAGAGGATAGTTTGAATAAAGGTAAGGGACTAAGGGTGATTTATAGTTAGATCTCCAAATTTGATATTTGGACCTCCAACTTTTTTCAATTATTAATAGACTTTGTCAAGTTATATGAAAATATAAAAAATAAAAAAATAAATACTCTTCTTACCTCCTCCGACCAAATATAACATTCAATCAAATTAATTTTTTTCCCCGAAATTTCCTTATATTTCCTATATAGTTTTATAATTTACCTAGAACAATTAAGTAAAAATAATAATTTATATACATGGCCCATCATTTAATACAAAAGTAAATTCAAAACAATCTGATTTGAAATTTTCTTAACCTTTTTTTTTTTTGGAGTTCAAATAAATTCCATTAATAGAACGACCAGAACGGCACATACAAACGGTCCATAAGGACATCCGTTACCATTCACTGTTACAAATCTTGCTCAATTATTCAAGAGCTTGCCAAAAAACTAAACAAACAACTAGGCTTACAAAAAATATTGTTGACTTGAGCCTCCCTTTGCCAATGCACGCAATTGTGGTGCGCTAGAATGATCAAATATTTAGTGCAAAAACATAGCAAAGTTTAGTGTGCAAGCTAAAGACCAACTTACAGCTTGCTCAATCCCTTTCCCCTTGCCCTTACTCGAAGGGCTAGAGGAACATGGTGAATTGGTGAGACACAATGGAGAAGCAAGTTTCTTTTCATTCTTGGTCTTTGGTGGATTTTTATTTCGGGCTCCAAGAGGACGCCCCCTTTTCTTCTTTGTCTCTGTAGCCTCAACTGGCACCATTAAACCTCCTGGAGTTTCCTGAAGCCCCAAAGATTTCGCAATAAATTGGGTGGTGAATTCAGGCATCTTGAGCTTCTTTGGTTGAGCCACTTGTCCTCTGTTTTCATCAATTAGAATTAGGGTTTGAACTTTCTGAGGTGAAGGGGTAGGAGTACGCCTACCTCTCTTGTTAGGCAACTGCTCTTCAACAAGCACATAGCTAAACCATTGTCTTTTCTTGTGTCAGGCTCACAAAGCACAATAGACCTTTTGGCCTTACGAGCCCTTGTATCTTTCAGATCCACAAAAGGTGATATAGTAACAGCAGTTGGAATAGAGGATTTAAAAGTAAATGGCATGCCATCAACCAGAAAATTCCTATTCAGAAAATCAATTTTTGGTACATGAGTTTGCACCACAGTCGTGCTTTTATTTTTTCCTGCAGCAGTACATGAACCTATAAGATGGAAGGTCAACAAGAAATCCTCACAACGTCCAAAGAGGTTGTCAAAATTGTAATGGATTACCTTTTCAACCCCATCATCAATTTTAGCTCAGTGGTTAGAGCACTCACTACCTATGTACGAAGTCATAGGTTCGAGTCACCATGGGGGCAGGAGTGAAACCCTTTGATCCTCTTTTCAAGCAAAAAATAAAACCCCATCATCAATTTTCAGCTTTTTCTCCAAAAAAAATTGGTTTTCAGGATATTATGGCTAACCTTAACCCTAATCTCCCCTTTGTTATTAAAAAGCCTTTCATCAAGTTCAAGGGGATGGCTAGCCACAGTAGCAATATCCATGATAGTTTCTTTTTTCTCATAAGCAGGAGGGATATTAGTGATACGTACCCAATAGTAAAGTAGGTTCAGAGGGATCTTCTGAACTGGTGTTACACCATCATATTCCATCAAAACCATCGGAGCTCGAGCATAATTCCAAGGCCCTTCCCTAATCACCTTGCGCAGGTCGCCACGGTGATCAAAAGAGAAGAGGAAAAGGGAGTTTGATCTCTCTTGAATTTTGAAGCTTTTTTCCACCACCCAAATCCTACGAAAATGACGACCAAGATCATTGATCTCCACAGGCTTGGGAGATAGGGATCTTCCCAACAAGTAGGCTTGAGAATTTCTTCTAGTTTTTCCACGTGACAGCATAGTGATATCAACTACATCATCTCCTGTTAGGGCAAGAGACGCTTGGAAGCTTGCAGTAACTTCCTCAAGAGAAGCCATTTGAGAACAAAGATGGAGGTGAGGAGGAGAAAGGCCGTAAGATAGCTGCGGGGTGGTGTGCAAGGCACTACCAATGGCGGCTTAGCAGCTTGGATGCGCGGCAAAGCATGCTTAGGGTTTTTTTCTTTCCAATGAATTTTCTTAACCTAAATTAATTGAATATTATGATATACTTATTATTCGATCTTCAAACTCAAACCCCTTGAAATTATTCTTTTAGCAAATTCAAAGGGATTCCAATAACACATCAAGATCGAGAATTCAACCTTCTAATTAATTTTGGTGGATGAGAGACATATTCATAAGAAAGCAATATCATATGATTTTGATTCATTATTCTTCTCATAGTTGAAGATAGATAATAAATAGTAAAGTAACAGATTATTGTATCTCATGTTCAAGGGCGTTTTGATAAAAATAAGGAGGTTTAATTAGCTTTTTAAGTATTCAAAAAAGTACATTAGAGGTGTACTAAGTAAATGAGGTCCAAATAGCAAATTTTGAGGTCTAACTAGAATAACTCTAGAGGTAAAATTTTGAAAGTTAATTGAAAGTGAGAATTTTATTAACATCAGTAGACCCTCGGGGCCTCCTAACTAAGTTGTAGGGAACAAATTGGATTATCATAACCCAAGTAGAGTTGGCATTTATACTCATTGGGTAATACCCTCCCAATGATAGTTCGTGGGTAATACCCATCAAATAATTCGTGGGTATGGGTATTTACCCAACCCATTTCTAAACAGGTAAACCCATACCCACCCATTTACCGGTTTTCAATATGGGCAGGTTTTTTATATTTTTTTATTATTATTTTTATTTCAAATACTTGAGATAGTGTTTAAGAAAAAAATTGTTGGTTTAGTCACGAGAAAGCAATACGTTTAAAACAAATATTTATTTCCGTAAAACAATTTTCACAACTTGGAGATTAAATGTAAAATAATAAAATTTGGTTCGTAAATGAACTATCCTCACAGATCGCCTTTTGAATCGTCTTTTCAAAATAATACGAAGATCCAACGGTCGGATCGTCGTGGATCACCTTTTGAATCATCTTTTCACAATTATGCCATGATCCAACGGTCGAATCCTCACGGATCACCCTTAAGATCATCCTCTCAAAATTATACTATGATCCAACAGTCGGATCCTCACGGATCGCCTTTAGGATCATCCTCTCAAAATTATATGACGATCCAACGGACGGATCCTCACGGATCCCCTTTTGAATCATCTTTTCACAATTATACGATGATCCAACGGTCGGATCCTCACGGATCGCCCTTAAGATCATCGTCTCAAAATTATACAAAGATCCAACGGCCAGATCCTCATGGATAGCCTTTTGAATTATCCTCTCAAAATTATATGAAGATCTAACGGTCGGATCCTTATGGATCGCCTTTTGAATCATCTTTTCACAATTATATGATGATCCAACAGTCGGATCCTCATGAATCGCCTTTTGAATTGTCCTCTCAAAATTATACGAATATCTAACAGTCAGATCCTTATGGATCGCCTTTAATTTAAATCATCTTTTCACAAGTATACGATAATCCAACAGTCGGATCCTCATGGATCGCCTTTTTGAATGATCCTCTCAAAATTATACGAAGATCTAACGGTCGGATCCTTATGGATCGCCTTTTGAATCATCTTTTCACAATTATACGATGATCCAACTGTCGGATCTTCATCCAAGACCTTATCGCGCAAATATATCGAAACTACATTTTGTAACAATTGAGACTTTATTAAACTTACGCCAAACAAAAATTAATATCAAAAATCTCGGTCATTACATTTTGGGTCTTAGAGTTTTGGCTGCACAACACCTCTAGTTATGGCGGCTCGTCTCGTTGAAGACTTGAAGGTGTATTCTTGGTGGGAAAGAGAAATACCCCGTATAGGTTTTTTTTTTATTATTATTTTTAGAATAAGAAAATTATAAAAATGCCCCATATGTTGGTTGAAAAATAATAGTTCTCAATTTAAAAAAAAAAAAAAAAAAAAAAAACGGGGAACCTGCATGGTAATGGGAAATCTTGCCGCTGCCCCCGCCCCCGCCCCTGTTTGCCCATTACTAGGTGGAACTGGATTTGGGTATTTGGAAGTGGTTTACAATTTTATACGGGTATTTGGGTAAAATTTGGGTATACCCATACCCAACCCATTTTTATATGGGTATTTTGTAATTACCCATACCCATACCAGTTAACAGATACCCAAAAGGAAAAATTACCCGCGGGTACCTGTACCCATGGATTTTAATGCCATCCCTAAACTCAAGTGAGATGGTTATGACTAGGGCTGGGCACGGTCCCAGACCGGCACCATATTTACAGGGACCGGGACCGAGCCCGAAGTTTCCGGGTCGGTCTCAAATCAAGTTTTCCGGTGGTCGGGACCGGGGAGAGCCCGGACCGAAGTTTCCCGGCCGGGTTTCTCGGGTTTTCGGGCCTTTTGCATCATCTTGAGATTTGGTTTATGATCTGGTTTTACTTCTCACAAATTGAAGATCAACACAAGATATTGAAGAAAATAGAAGATCAACACAAGATATTGAAGAAAATTGCAATCGAAATCGAAATATACAAGCCTTCAAGCTCATGATTCTCTTGGCCCTCTCCCCAACATGGCATGGATCTGGTTCAGATCTGGAAACTGAACTGAAACTGACCCTTCTCTGCAACTTTGATTACATCAACACAGCTAGAAGAAAGGGAAGAGAAAAGAATAAGAGAGGAGATGAGAGGAGGAGGAGGAGGAGGAGGAGGAGAAGAAGAGGAGATGAGAGGAGGAGGAGGAGAAGAAGAAGAAGAATAAGAAGCAGCAGCAGAAGAGGAGGAGGAGAAAAAAAAGAGAGAATAAGAGAGGAGATGAGAGAAGAAGAACTGAAGAAGAAAAAGAAAAGCAGGAGAAAAGAAGAGAGGGAACGTGCGGCAGTGAAAAGAGGAAGATAAAGTAGGGTATAAGTAGCCTAAATATTATATAGTTAATAGAAAAGGTCAGTAAGCGAGCCTTCGGGCTTTTTTTTTTGATTTCTTGGGCCCGGACCCGGACCTTTTATATTGCTTTCGGGCCGGGCCTTGCAAAACTATGAAATTATTTTTTAGAGCCCGGACCGTTTGGGCCGGTCCCGGGCCGGTTCCTGGTCAATATTCGGGTTTTCGGGCTAAATGCCCAGCCCTAGTTATGACATAGGTTTAGGTGACACCGTGACACGATATTCATCAACGATGGGGTGCTTATCGAGAATTTGAACGAAGCAGGCAAGTATACAGACTGTTGTACGTTCCTGAGACATTAGGATTTAGGAATATTACTCTTAATAGTCTTGACGGGAATTAAAACGATCCATAACATTAGGAAACCATGCCCATGATCATCATCGGGCAACTTGATCGACAAATAGTTGATCCCCATATTGAACAGAAGAACAAGCTGTTGGAGAGGAAAGATCCCACATTGGAAAAGTGACAAATAAAATATAACTTATAAGTGGGTGGATCTCACCCAATTGTACCGAGGCCTTTTGTGATTAAAACCCAACACCTATCGGGTGGTTAAGTTGGGACAATATCGGTACAATGGTGGGCCACGGGCCACGCTTGTCGCTGTCTAACATGGTATCAAAGCGGGTCCTTCTCCAATTGCGTCTCCACGTAGGCACGTATCATGAGCCCAATTGGGGTTCCCTGTTTGCTATTGAAATTACCAAGTGTCCAATGAATGTGGGGTGGATTGTATTGACCAAGTCTCTGATATGAGGCTTGTGTCCCAATTTCCAATATGGGAATTGGATGAATGAATTTCACGTGCAGACCTAGAGCTAGGTTGCACGTGAGGGGGCGTGTTGGAGAGGAAAGATCCCACATTGGAAAAGTGACAAATAAAATATAACTTATAAGTGGGTGGATCTCACCCAATTGTACCGAGGCCTTTTGTGAGTAAAATCCAACACCTATCGGGTGGTTAAGTTGGGACAATATCGGTACAATGGTGGGCCACGGGCCACGCTTGTCGCTGTCTAACACAAGCTTTCCTGTTTAACTGTGTCCATCCGTTTTCCGGGGGCTTGCCAACCGGAAAACTCCTCCGGGCTGTGATCATTTGCCCCAAAGATAAGATATTTGTACTCATGATGTAGAGGATGCATCGGAGGCAGACCATATTTCCCCTGGTCCAATACCTGGAATCACTCACAGTAATCTGTTAGAAGGCAAACCATAATTCTCCAACACAATCAATCCTCTGAACAAAACAGTAGACTTGGCTCCACCTCACAAGTCTTAACAATGTGTGAGGTCACTAATCATGATTTCATTACTAGGCATGTCTAAATCTTGTAGCCATCGGCCGAAGAGAATGTTGGAGCCGAAGGGAGAGCAACTCACATGGGCGGGGACCTCGGAGCGGCTTGTAAAAATCACTTCCTGTAGTAAATTCCAATCATCTGATCATCATCATGCCGTCCAATATTAATTAGTAGCAGTTCCTTCTGATAACAACTCGCTCAGTCTGAATTTAGTCTTCCTCGAAACTTAGGTAGAGAAACTTGTTCTTCAAGCTTCCTTTTACCCCACTTCCCTGCCTTGTTTCTTGTTTTTCTCATCCGCGTCTGCCCCGAAAGTGGTTGTTGAATTTCTTCTGAGTATCAACTCTGACATAAACCTCCCAATTTTCTTTTTCTCCGACGACGTACGTCAGTGTGTAGCTGCTGCCCCCGCTTTTCTCATTGTCATGCCACCTTTAAAGTTCAAACATCATCGCAATACCCCGCCGGCCCATGCATCGCTGCCGACACCCCTCGCATTTTCTCCTTTTCGTTTTAGGGTAGAAACTGCCATAACGAATTGATGTCAAAATAGTTTTGTTGATCAAATGACTTGATAAAAGTTCAAAAATTTTGTCATCCCAACTCGTTTAGGTGGTTTGCTTAATGCACGTGTAAGAAGATCGATGGGTAAAAATACTCCATATTTCGATTCTTAACCGTCAACTAACCGACGCTCTCTTAGGGACGATGAAGATACTCCCTTGCACTATGCCACGGGACGATTGTATGACATTACTTGCATCCAATAGTATTTAAACCATGCTTTAAACTCGAAAATTATCAAATTGGAGTGAAATCTGCAGTTTTTCATGTCCGACCCCGCCACTGTCAAATTCTATCGAATTCAAATCATTTTCCCAAGTCAAGTCTGAATTAAAGAAACTGATGCTTCGATATGATAAATTCAAATCATTTGCTTTTAGTATAGTTTCTAACGATGAGAAACGCATAGCATGTATCCTGGATTTAAGGGTCCTTAGTAGAGGTCTGGCTCCAGGTACGTGTTTCAAAATGGGTCGATGGTTTTTCTGGCTTTATCTTAGGTTTGTCAATTCCATTGTTTTCTGGAATTCGATCAATTCAATCAGAGAGATGATTCTATCAATTTCATACCTCTTGATCCATGCACCATCTAACCTAGCTACAATGCAATCCGCCAAAAAAAAAACTCCAGATGGATAAAATCATGTTTAGGCCAACGCTCGGATACCATTTCAGTGAACAAAACTTCTACTCTGAATTGCAAGCCACTGTTCAAATTTGATCAAATGTGATTTCAGCCACAGTATAGGATGGTCATAACTCATATTCTCATAAGAGGTTCACTTCCATACTAAAACCAATACTGGGCATGAAATAAAAATAAGTTGGTGAGAACTAGAACAAACTGATAGTTGAGTATGAAATGGCAAGTACAACACAAAACTGCATCATTGTGAAGCATCAATCATCACCACCAAAACTACAATTACGAGTAAAATACAAATCATTGTGAAGTATGAAACGGATGAAAATCAGGTTCATCAAAAGAAAATCAGTCTCTCAGAAGGAACTCAAAAGAAAGATGATAGTGAGTGAAAATAAGCAATGTGTCCCCTAGAGTTCATTTCTATCAAAAGCAACATGAAGAAGGTGATGCTCGAGTGAAAACAAGTATAAGCAATGTGCCCCTGATGTTCATTCCCATCAAGAGCAAATGGATGAAATATAGATAACCAGGCCTGGAGCATCCCCACACTCCAGACAGAAGATAATGACCCCATTTGGCAAATGATGAGGACCACGCCCAAAAGCAGAAAGGGGTAAACCAATGCCAGATCTTGGTACTCAAGGAAAACTCAATGCTCACAAACAAAACCACCAACCAAACAACCAATATTGAACAAATATATGGGTGGGGAGGAGGAACCACAAAGCAACTGAAAAATCTTCAGACAAGGTTGTTGGAACTTGGGAGGTTTGTTTTTCAGTCAGAATGAATCCCTGGGACACTGGGATATAGGCTTCGTCTAACAGTGGACTATTAAAGATCGCATTCCGCACATAATTTGGAGAATTAAAGGACTTCATGAAACATACATTACAAATTGACTTCTACAGAGATCATCATTTGACTGGAAAAATCTCAGAAACGGTTACCTATGTATTCAGGAAGTACAAGCAACACAGTATATGCATGTCCCCTGTTTGCGTCTATAAGTATGAAGCTGCTTCTTGACCAAAAAATAAAAGTACGAAGCTGCTTAGCTCACACATCATCAAAAGAATTAAATAAGTTCCTTAGAAACTAAATCTACACCACAGGCTAGCTCACAATTAGTACTGCATCACAATATCAAACGCCTTAGTTTTACCATTCATTACAATTCTTGGTTCATTTGTGGGAGATCTCAATAAAACATATAATGCCTTTACTATAAACTGCAGTCCAAACTCATATAGCAGGTATCATGTCAGAAATTAGTTAATTTATGTAAGAGATCACCACCAATACCAGTAAAATGCTTCAGAACAGAACAATGACCTTAGAAAGGAACAAACAATGGAAACCAAGGTACCAAAAGGCAACCAGCAATGCAATAAATGGGCTGAAATTTTAGAATTAAGATTCTGGAGAATACGAAAATCACATAGATATAAATTACCCAATTGTTCTAGAGCTAATCTTATTCGGCTACACCACAATCAACAGACTATACACAAGAAGCAATAATAATCAAAATATAAACTTATTATGTCAAACACCAACGTATACTCACCAATACTTCATAAGGTAAATGAAGTCGACCAGACACTCAAGTTCCGCTCCATGCTTGTCTTAACGATCATATCTTATCAATTTTATCAGCCTTGATGACAGGGTTTGCCTTCGCAATGGCATCTTGTCCTGCACTCTTGTAATCAAACATGCAGTTATGCGAGTTGGAGTACCGATGCAGGGAACAAAATGTATCACCACACCTGCACTTGAACCCTGTGAGGCCAACCCGCTTTCTACAAAAGCTGCACCTATTTGCAGGTCGCTTCTCGGGGTTTTCCGAAGTCGCCCCTTCTTCAACTTGACTCTGTCTAACTTCTTCAACTACTTGCTCAACATGGGACTTGATCACCACATTTTTTCCACCTTCCCCAACCTTATTCTCCACAATCGCGGAACCCATCCACCGATTGTGTTAGTAAAAAGTCCTTGTAGCATTTGGAGCACATATCATTAGTTTTGGCACTTCCAAAAAACCCACAATTATTCACACAAAGAATGGGAGCATTTGAGGACTCAATGCCAGTCTCATCAAGCTTTCTCTTCTGTGATTCTTGCTCCATTATTGGACACAAAGATATCAACCCACAACAATCTCAAACTCCAAAATCCAAACAGCCCCACAAAACTACAACTTCTTAATCCAATTTACCGAAGATTCAAGCTTTACCTGAAAATCTGACCAAAAAAGCAAACCCAGATCAGCAAGCAATTCACTTGAAACCGGTCCAATCCATAACAGAGGTCTCAGACTCCAGCACAGACGAAACCCCCCTAAAAAGTCAAAACCCCAATTCAAATTCAGCTCAAAACAAATCAAAACAAAAACCCCAATCAAAACCAAACCAAAAACTACAATTGAACATCCATGCATGCAGATCATCAAAGATAATAGAAAAGAGAGAAGATTGAGGGGGGCGGGTTTCCAGATCGTGATACCTGAACAGACGGCTGTGATTCTCCGGAGCAGAGAGAGGTGGTTGGAGTTGTGGGGATTTGAGAAGTGAGTCTCAACTCATCGAACTGATGAGAAGGTGGAATGGAAAAGGATGAGGAGGAGGGTGTTGGAAACTTGGAATTGAAAAGGTGGAAACCTCTTTTATGTTTTTTTTTTTTTTTTAGGGAAATATAATAAAAAGGGTTTTGTTTGGGTGTACGCGTGTGCTTCTCAGTTCATGCTGCGGTTGCGGTCGGACTGACGTGGACGTTTGACGGCTCCTCTGTCCTAACCCGATCCAATCGACCTATCCTTTTGCTGCTGAACTGCTGAAGAAAATCACAGGAAAATACATATGGTCTTTTTCATCAAAGAAAAATACAATTTGGTATTTCTCAAATCTCTTTGTAAAGTTTGTAGAGCAAATTTACATAGCAAATTTACAGATTTTTGAGAAAAAGATCAAAATTCGTAAATTTGAAAACCTAGTTACCGTTTTTGCACTCTAATATATGTAAATCTACTCCATATAGCTCGCGTTCAAACATTGAGTTCGACTCATTTTTAGCTTATTAGAACTCGATTTTTTTTATTTCTTTTGCATTCAGCTCACTTTTGACTCGAATAGAAGTAAAGAAAAATATCTTACTTTTTTATATTCTCGACTTGCTAATTTCATAAAAATCTCATATTTAATCACAAGACAACTTGAATTAAGGCACACAACCAATGAGAAACCCTACTCTCTCCCAAGCGGCGCTCCTCTTTGCGCTCACCCTAACACAACTTGTTTGCGGCGGCAACAAATACAGCGGCTCCGGCTGCATTGAAACACCAAGAAGTCTCTCTCTAGTCCTTCCAGAGGTGAATGGCCCTCTCTACTTCAAGGATGAACCTCCTTACTCCTCCCAATCTTTTAATCGAGTCGGTGTCGGTGGAGCACTCTCTCTTGAAACCGTAAGGTCTCATCCCTTCATAGACTCCTCCGATCCTAGTAGGCATTTGCGTTGTCAAGGCTGGCGGGTTGGGTATAGTTTGATGTTGGTGTCTTGGTGCACAATGCGGGGAGTCGAGTTCATCCCCCCATCTGGGAATGTCAACTTTGATGGCGGTGAATGGGATCCGAATCAATTTAATCGGATTGAAGATTTAGTACAGCAAGGCCGTCACATTGGCTGGTTGGCGCCGATTTGGCTGGGGCTCACTTTGGTGATTGAAGTGGAGCTGGGCTGTCGCTTGGACTTGGATCCCATTCAAAGCTGGTGGCGAAGCACAGAGAACAATATAGATTTTTGGAAGAAGACGACTCGCGGTCATCTAAGCTTGGGCTGACTTCTGTTGACGACGGTGAAGTGAGTGTCTATAGTCCGCTGGCTATGGTGGAACATATGGGCAGTGATTCGAAAATCCCTCATATTATAAATCAATGCACAAATCGGACTGCGCAACGCAGCTACTCCTAAAAACAAAAACCAAACTACAAAAGAAAAATGCACAAGGTGAAACACCCTCCACCTATTCAACCCTAAATTAGAGCCACTGACTTGAAAGCCGTTGACACTCCTCAACCAGCAAACAGCTACAACCAAGGGTAGAACAAAGTGAGAGTACTTATTGAAAGCAGGGAAAAAACTCAGATACCTCTTAACAAGCCAAAACAGACCCAATCCAAAAGATGAAGAAAAGGAAAAAGGTCAGCCCAGCAGACCAAACTGGCCCACTAGCCCACTACCATAGGCCCACCCCAAGCCCTAGTTTGAAGCTAGGGTTTCCGCTGAGAAAACCAGAGAGCGGGCTCAAACCAGTCTGGCGCACCTCCATCACCGCCTGAGCCTATTCCGTCGTTGTCACCTACCCAGAACCTTAGGGTGAATTTACTAGCTCTGATGGAAATCTTCTTGGATCCCTCTTGCCTTTGCCTTTTGCCGAGGTCACTCTGGCATTTGTAGTCAATTATAAGGCCTCAGAGTTTTATAATTTTGCTATGGGATTTCTTTTATCACTTTAATTGAAGACTTTGGCGAAAGATGCAGTTCAATGGTTCGCTTTTTACAACTCTAAGATGGAAATCAATGATCATCATGCCTTTTATTGGGTTGAGCTGATGACAATGAGATTGATTCCAGTTCTTGCCTATGCAGTGGATTATTATGTCTCATTTAGTATAAATACTTATCAATTCACGCTTTCTTCTAACTTTGAAATTATCACACATGATTGTATTTGGCCTTCTCTGTTCAGTACTGTGGGTAAAAGCCATCACACACTGAAATCCGTGTGAGAAAGCCTTATTTCACACAGATTAAAATCTGTAGGTAATTGTTGTTTTACTAGTAGTGGATGGCACCTGAGTTAGTGATAAACTTTTTATTTAATCATTTGCTGTAGTGGAAGGGATGACCCAAACAAGAACCATTGAACATTTGTTCATCCCACTCTCAAAACAACTATTGGTAGAGATTATGAAAGAAATATGTACAGTCATAGCTGTGAAGAAGGTGACTTTGTGGAGGCCTTTGAGTATATAAAATAAAGTAGAGGAATTGCTTTGGAAGGAAGTTACCAATACCAGGTCTTAGAGGGAACATGCAAACCATAACAAGGAGAATGAGCATGCTGCTCAAATAAATGGTTACAACTAGGGATGTCATTTGATTTGGTAATAACTAAATTGACCGAATACTAACCGATATTTCAAGTTTGGTAAACCAACTTTTTGGAGTGGGCTGCCTCTGTTGCAGGGCTATTGGATTGGGTGTCTTGGGCCCAAAAAAAGGAATTCTTTTTCTTCAAATGACAGATTTGAGGGTGGACTTCCATCTCTTCTCCTAGTATTTTTTTTAAAATTTGTACAGGTCATAAAAGATCTAGTATCTCTGTTGAATTTTTTATTTACTTTAGAGTACTAGGTTTTTGTTAGAATAAAAGTCCGTGGACTTTCAAAAAGGTGGATGTATTGGAGATATTCGGAGCTTGTTGAATATGTTTTTGTACTTTGTGAATTGGTTCTTTTTGATGATTCCATAGAAAGTTGATCATTTTTGTATTGCTTACTGAATTTTAATACAATTATTAACTTCTTTCGATAAAAAAAAGAAAAAGAAGAAGACTCTTTTTCCCTCTACGCGTGCTGGAGATTATATGGGTAATATTATACATGGGAAAATTCAATTTGACAAAGCACCTTTTTTTTTTTTTTTGTAATGCTATCGTTTTTTCAATTTTAAAACACACGTCCCGAAAAAGAACCGCAGTAAAAACTTAAGAGATACACAACTTTTCACCTAAGGCTGCCACGTCATCCAAATATGATTGAATGTCGATATCAAAATTTCACCCGCTGTGTCAAGATCTTTTTTCCCCTCTCCTCCAAGCCATCACCACCTCCACCATCACCTTGTTCTCCTTCGTCTCTGCATCACCGACTCCGAACACCTCTCCGGCCGCGGCACCAATCCCATTTCCCACCGCCGCTTCTCTGCCTCACTCTCCCAATCTCAAACTTCGTAACGCCACTCCCAACCCCCTCCACACATCACCATCCTCAACTCCTCATTCCACAACCTGACAAATTTCCTCAGCTCTGAAAACCCTAGAGACGGACACCACTTCCAATTCCGGCGTATGATGCCGCTCCTCGATTGAGCAGTCCGTGCAAGTTTCCGGTGCTCTCTCGAACTCTCTCTTGCTCTTGTAGATTCGAATTTTCGAAACTTTTGGTTTTTTTTTTTGTTTCGGTTCTTTTTGATTCGGATTCTGAAGCTTTGTTTATGTTAGTGATTTTTGATTTGGATTGTTAGTTACAGTACTGTAAACTGAATTGAGATCATGTATGCGATGCACTTGTACTGAACCATGAACTGTTTTGGATGATGAATGTGTCAGTGGTTTAAGCTCAGATTATCATATCTGTTTGGATTAGGAAATGATGAGATAAGAAAACAATGAATGGAGATGGAGAGGCTGAAGTTCTAGTTTAATTATGAATAGATAGGGGAGAAGAGTTATGGTTCTGATTAAGCTTTTTGCATAGGTTCGGGTGGCCGTTTGTGGTGATGATTAGTTGCAAGATGTAGTGTATATGAAGATGAATTATACTTGTGAGAAATCGATGACTTCAGTTCAATCTAGTTTTTTTGGCTCCTTCTGGGATAGTTTGTACTTCATGGAATGCTTAGTTCAAAACCCACATATACACTCTGCAACGAACGTACATGTTTATATAGACATTAAGAGAGGTTATACTAGGGAAGTTTAGTAATGATTAGTTGTTGTTAACTTTTCATCTTTCACTAGTCAGTGCTGAGTGAAACTGATTATTGTTTAGACATTAAGAGAGGTTGTCCTGACTTTATTATTCTTAGGGTATTGGTTGCATAGTTCTGTACCTGCTCTTTGTCCATAATGCAGTTATGAGATTCTGTGACAGTATTCACTTTTTCAATTTCCACTACTTAACTCTGATGTTTTATTCACTTAAAGGATCAAAATGGATTTGTCTGTGGGTGATAAAGGACTTGCTACACTTCAGTTGCTCAAATGGGGCCCTTCTCAGCCCCAACTAAACTTGTCAGAATTTCGTGAAGCCTTCATTTCACCTACAAGACAGTTATTATTATTGCTTTCGTATCAGTGTGAGGCTTTATTGTTTCCTCTAATTACAGGTTAGTTTTTCATACCTTGTTTTGTCTCTCTTGTGTTTGATCCTATACCCTTGTCCTTATCATTTCTTTTTTGTATGTGTCTGTATGGGTCTCTACAGGTAGTAATAATTTGGAGTGTAATATTGATGAAAGTCTTCAAAGTCCAGAGACAGAGCCTGGTAGGTCAGATTCAATAAGGGACGATTTGCCATGCACATCTGGATCATTAGGAGATGTTGATAATGATTTGAGTTTTGGAGGGGACAGTTTAAGATCTAAAAGTTACCCTTTTGTTGGTGATGTTAACTCTCTGGCTTGGGGCGTTTGTGAGGACACTTATAATCAGCACAAGGATGCTTTATTTAGAGAGCTTTTGTTTGTGTGTGGCAAGCAAGGTATTATGGTCCATGCTTTTGTTGAATCTACCGGAAATACTGCAACAACCAGCAATGCACGGGAAGGTGGGTATGGGCAAGGGAGGTGGGTTGAGTGGGGGCCTTCCGCTTCTTTAATTGGAAATATGGAGGTGGAGGAACCTACCAGCTTGAGTTCTGAAGCTACTGGAAATATTGAATTTAACAAATCCAATGGAAACAGTGAAAGTCCCCATATTTGTAATGTGGATGGGAATGAGGAGTTCTCAAAAAGTGTTGCTTCTAAAAGATGGTTGCAATCTTTTTTGACTAAAGTTGAAAATGTTGAATATAATGGTAAAATATTGACCAGGTTCCCGGAAAAGTCATTGTTGCCTAGCTCTGCAAGAGTTGTTTCATTTAGTTTATTTAATAGTAATTTGGCAATTTTGGACTGCCTTGCAAACAATGATTCTGCATCAGATAAGGCGTGCGGTCAGGAAACAGTTCATGAGTTGGAGAGTGATAAATCTCTGAAATTAGACATAACTTCATCTGATCCACATTTCAAGTCTGAGACTTTATCCAATCTTTTAGGTGTTGGAATGAATAGTGTGTACAATGCTGCAGAGTGTTTCAAGCAATTCTCATTACTTCATTGGATTTGTTTTCACACAGGTTGATCCGGTAATTGTCAATACTAGTGATGAAAGTGGAAAAAGCAAGAAGAATAATGTACTGCTTATTGCTAGATTAGACCACATGGGAATTCATTGGGTTTCCTCAGTGAAGCTTGACGAAAGTCCAAATATTGGCTCAGTAGCACAATGGACAGACTTCCACTTTTCTGATAAACTTCTTGTTTGTCTTAATGCTTGTGGGCTAATTGTATTTTATGCAGCAATGTCAGGTGAGTATGTTGCACATATAGATATTTTACAGACTTTAGGACTCAACTCTGAGTTGCATTTGCAGAAGCAGGAAGCAGTTTCCACAGGTTATGATAAGCATATTACTCAAGTTGATGACGTTCAGAACAAATCAGTTTTGCAACATGTTGATTATTCTGGCAGGAGACTGTTTAAAAGGTTGATTTCTGCTTCACATACCTCTCTAGTAGCTGCTATTGATGATTATGGTGTAATATATGTGGTTTCTGCTGGTGAATATCTACCGGACAAATATTATACAAATGCGAAACTACTTCCACATATTCAGCATCTGGAACTTGGTATCTTGGCTGGTTGGGAGGTTGGTGGTTCTGATATAAGCCACCAGAGGGTATATTCTGACATATCTGGTTTGTGGAATTCTATCATTCCATCCATGATGAAAGGAAGATCCTTCCTGGATGGCTCTGGGAAACAAGTGCTTCAGAGAAACCACGAGTTATACCTCAAACAAGAAGGGATTGGATACAGATCAGAAGTAACTGATCAGAAGCTTGATGACTCTCACAGAAAGTCACACCTTATGCGCAGGATCTTTGTTCCCAGTTACAGATTTAGTGAGAAGGATACTATCTGTTTTTCTCCATTGGGAATTACTCAGCTTATGAAGAACCAAAATTTGCACGATCAGAGGGGTTCTCAAATTGTTCATCTCAATCTGCATGCAGAATCAGCAGTTCGTGATGACAGCTTTTTGAATACTGGTTGTAAAAAGGTTTATCTCCACGGGAAAGAAGAATCCTTTATTGATGAGGCAGTGGGTTGCACATTCCAGGGATGCATTTATTTGGTTACAGTAAGTGGACTTTCGGTGGTGCTTCCCTCTATAGCAGTTTCATCAAATTTTCTTCCCGTAGAAGTTATTGGATGTCGGCAGTTGTGTGTCAACTCAGGCATTGGTTATCAAGTGAAAGATATAAGGGAAGCTAAAGAATCTAAACAGCCTTGGTCACCATGGAATGTTGAAATTATGGACAGAGTTATCCTATATGAAAGCGCTGAAGAAGCCGATCGCTTATGCTTGGAGAATGGTGAGAATTTAGCATGCTATGATTTTCTATATATAACAAACATCCTACTATCACTATGGGATAAGGTTAACATCTTAATTGGTTCAAGGTTGCAATGCAGATACCAAATTACTGCCCCTTGTTTTTATTTTAATTTAATTTAATTAATTTTTTTTTTCCGATTGCTTAGCTTGGAGAATGGTGAGAATTTAGCATACTATGATTTTCTACTGATAACAAACATCGTACTATCACCATGGAATAAGATTGACATCTTAATTGGTTGAGGTTGCAATGCAGATACTACGTTGCTACCACTTGCTTTTTTTTTTTTTTTCCTAGTGAATTTGGTTCTCTAGATTTGGCAGTTGGATAATCCAGTTTTGGCCTATTGATTGAAGTATTTAAAGATTCCATTTCATTATATGATTTAAAGGAAAGATTTGGATTTAACAGTAAGACTAGATTTTTTTTTATTTTTGATCCTTTTCTTTTGTGAGATATCTTATTGTTGATCTATAATTAGAATTATAGATTAATATATAGGAATACAACTACTGTGGCTACAATTATCTTAAAATGGATGTGCATCACTATGGGATAATCATCTGAATCCATGTGTTTCTTTTAATTTTTATCTACACTATAGTTGTTTAATTATACAATTAGCTCCATAATACTTTCCTAGATTTAAAATCACTCCTTTCTAAAGGACTTTTAGACAACGTTTGGGGCGAAGGACTGGACTGTTTTTCTGCATTGAACTTTACTAAGATTATTTTGTTCTGATAATAGACACTTGTGACGAGGATATCCTTTTTTTATGAATAAACCTATGGATCATACACTGTGATACAAATATACTGGATCAAGTACTAGTAGACCGAAGAAAAGAATTCCACTAGCTTTCTTACAATGTTCTATCAAGACATAGAAAGCCTTCTTTTTCTCATAGCTACACTATAAGCAGTTTTTTCGTGCCAGATTATGTGATTGATACTAGTCCAGCCTATTTTTTATTTTTTTAACAGTTTGTATTTTTTTCGTTCATGTCAAGTAGGGTTGTTTTCATAGTCTTAGATTAATTTTCACACCTGGCCTATTGGAGTGCAGCTATCATGTATATAGTTTTTATAGGATGTGCTGAAATAATTCTGAGTAAATCGCTGCAATCTCAGGTTGGGACCTGAAAATATCTCGGATGCGTCGGCTGCAGTTGGCACTGGATTACTTGAAATTTGATGAGATAGAGCGGTATGATTCTGCAATTTATTTTTTTCTTCCTCACACACCCCCAAAAAAATCGTTGTTGCCTGGTATAAAAACTGATATTCTACAGCATGATTCTAGGTTATGTATTTTGGATCATGGTAGTTGAATACTTGTAAATATGCACACTAGTAGTTTGATTGGCATTTCACTTTGGGGTCATTTGGTTGTTCAACAGATCATTAGAAAACCTTGTGGGTGTCAATTTGGCAGAAGAGGGTGTACTGAGATTGCTATTTGCGGCTGTTTATCTGATGCTTCGTAAAGTTGGCAATGATAATGAGGTTTCTGCTGCATCAAGGTAAAATCCAATGCCGATCTGAATTCAATTTGGTGTACATTATACCACATCCTCATCCAAGTTACAAGAAATTCTTATAGCTGTTCAAATACACTTATGGGTAAAAAGTTGAGGGGTGGAGGTTAAGAATTTATCCCCTGTAAAATGTTGACTCTTCCTAAAAATGTATATCAGAATATTGGCAGAGGTTTCAAACTACTGTATGGGTTGGTGTCTTTTCCTCTAAGACCTTGAATATCTGGAGTTCACATGAAAACCTTGAGGGTTTGAACTTGTTGCAATTAGAGTACTATAACAGTTTACTGTTAATTTTATTTCTTTAGGGAAGTTTAGGTTGATGTCAGCAAATTTCTGCTGGAGTGATGGGATAATAGCGATATCTTAGAACCACATTACCCTTTGGGGTGTTCATGTAAATCCCAAAAAGTGCAGGGTCTAAAGTGAAAACTGTTAAGAGTTTGAAGGGTAGTCCATAGTTGTAACCCCAATGTTTCATTGCTGGAAATAAATTGAAATCCTATGGACATCTCTACTACTATACAGGGAAGCCTAACTTTGGTGTCATAGGCTTCACCGAAATTTGAAACACCTAAAATACTCTCTATTTAATAAATTATTACATCAGCATATTTTTATTTTTAAAGGTTAAAGATGTAAAACATATTTTTATTTTTAATTGTTAGATAAACATAAAATAAAAAGAAGCAAAATTAAGAGAACATGTTGAGAGTATAAATCCCCCCACATGGGAAAAATGGGACCTTGCCTATGAGTTTATAAGGGTTTGGGTACTCCATCCATACCATGATAAAGTAATCTGGGGTTCACATCCAAAACCAATTGGCAATGGATGGATTGACCCAAACCCTTATAAACCCATAGGCAAGGTCCCATTTTTCCCATGTGGGATTTTATACTCTCAACAAAACAATTACACGTTCCTCTCTTCAACTATCCGTGTGTGTTCACACGTGTTAAAGGCTAGTATAATATAATTGGAACAATGGCTTTGTGATTTGGATTCTTTGCATTTGTGCGTTTATTCATTTTCTTCTATAAGACTTCATAGTAGTTTATGCTTTTCAAATAGGGTGCAGTACTTGTCTTGTATATGATCTACTAATTTGAACTTATAAGGTGTGGGATTTACTTTCTTTTCATTCTTGTTCTTCAGGCTTCTTGCATTAGCCACTTTTTTTGCAACGAAAAT
The DNA here is from genome assembly GCA_024704745.1 of Rosa lucieae. Classification (NCBI taxonomy): domain Eukaryota; kingdom Viridiplantae; phylum Streptophyta; class Magnoliopsida; order Rosales; family Rosaceae; genus Rosa; species Rosa lucieae. Next base: position 29,531,684 of record CM045493.1, on the reverse strand, counting down.
GATTCGCAAGTATTGGTTGCTAGAACATAGGAAAGATGCATATGAATCTGGTAGGACCCAAATTCTCTCTCTTCCACCAGTTTCACCGGTGAAGGAAGAAGATGAAATGGCAAATTCAAGGAGGCTTCGTGAGATGGCTCACTTTTTGGAGATAATTCGAAATCTGCAATCTCGACTTGGTTCCAAGTATAAGAGGCCAGGCCAAGAATCGGTACGCTTTGCAGTTCTTTAGTATATATAAAACTTTAATAGTGAAAGGAAAGAAGGAAATATACTTTAATAAAGAAAGCAACTAAACAATAATTGCAGAACAGAACAACCAAAAGATTTCTCTCCTCTCGCTATCTTTAATATTTCTGTCGTCTCTTACCACAATTAATGTAAGTAATATATGCTATTTTTGTATCACAGGTGGATAGTGGGGAAGCATCAAGATTGGTTGACACTGATTTATTGCAGAACGAATCTCAGCTATCAATTGTATCTGTGGACACTATATCTTTGGAGACATCAAAACAGCATGAAGTTTCTTTCCCTGTATCGACATCAGGATTTAACTATACTGATAATCTTGCTTTAACACCTGTGGATTCTAAAGTCCCTTTGGACCCAGAGGATTTAAGTGAAGTATCTGCTCTTGTGCCACGAGGGGGTCTCTTAGAGAAGAAAATTCTTCCCTTAGAGAATCCGAAAGAGATGATTGCTCGTTGGAAGATAGATAATCTAGACCTTAGGGCTGTAGTCAGTGATGCTTTACTCTCTGGTCGTCTGCCCTTAGCAGTTCTTCAACTACATCTTCACCGTTCAAGAGATTCATTTTCTGGAAAGGAGCCTCATGATACTTTCACTGAAGTCCGTGACGTTGGAAGAGCTATTGCTTATGACCTATTTTTGAAGGTAATTTGTTAATGGTTAAGGTAATTTGTTATAGAGCTATTGCTTATGACATACATGAAGTATTGAGACTTATGGTTAACCAGTAAAATTACTGACAACAGGGTGAATCTGGACTTGCTGTGGCCACATTGCAAAGGCTCGGAGAGGATGTAGAAACCAGCCTTAAGCAGTTATTACTCGGCACAGTGAGACGATCTCTTCGAGGGCAAATCACTGAGGAGATGAATAAATATGGTTATCTGGGATCTTATGAGTGGAAGATATTGGATAGGATATCACTTATTGAGGTATGTAATATCTTACAATCATATATGTCATGATCTTAAGTATTAATTAGATGATTTCCTTATTGACTTGACAAATTTGTCTTATATTTTAAACTTTTCTTGGAATAGAGGCTATACCCCAGCAGTAGTTTTTGGAAAACACTTCATGGACGGCAGAAAGAATTCACTCGAATTCCAGCAAGTTCCAGTTTGCCCAAGAGATATTATTTGCGCCTACTGGATTCACCTGTAGTCAACAATTTTACCATCGAGTGTGATGAAATTGATGGAGTTGTTTTTGGTTCATGGACAAACGTAAATGAAAATCCTTCTGGTCCTATGGTTGATGAAGATAATGCATACGCTGGTTACTGGGCTGCTGCTGCTGTATGGTTTAGTTTCTATGATCAAAGAACTGTTGATCGAGTAAGTCACTTTTCATATTTTCCTTGTCTAATATTGCAAGCTAGATATACTGGCACTTTGGTCTCTATGGATACACTGCTGAAACAAACGTAGTAGGGATATAATAATGCTTTAATGAGCTGGGGTCTTGCTCCTTTTGAGTTGACAGTCTTTCCCAGTTCCCACTACTGTGGGGTCCTCTTTGAATTGTATTGACCTTTGTCAGTTTTATGAATGATTGGTGAAGCTATGCAAAACCAAGGGTAATATTCCTTGCATCTGCTGCAATCTCATTTCAAATGAACACCCAAATTCCTTTCAAATAGAACATGCACATTTTACTGCAATTTGACCTTTTAAGCCCAATCCCTCAAATTAGTGGTCTTTAAACACTCCTTGCTGTTGAGCATGAGTCAAATGTTCTGAAAAATATCTAATTGGAGGCTAAAGTGATTTCAGGAGAAAATCTGGTTGTAGTGCTTTTATTCTTCACTCCATTTTTATTGTCATTTCCATCCATTTTCAACAGAGGAAACTCTTGTGTTCCCGCGGGGTCTTTGTTGATCTTGTCTTACTGCTAACATTCACCGAGTCATGCAATGACTTTTTTGGTTCCCTGAATATCTCATTATAATTAAAGCTGGAACTTGGACATTGAAGAGATTTTGAGATACTCTAGAAAATGTAGCCTAAGCATTTGGCTATTGCATATGAATTTTGTACTCATAATCTGCTATGAACAGTTTACCATGCTTTACATTCATTTAACATCTCAGAACCCTCTTGCATCTTTCAGATTTTTAGTTTGTATGCTAGCCTATTTTACTGGATATGTCTTGCTTGTTGTGATTAAAAAAGGTTGAGGAACCTACATACTTATAATTCCCTTTCAATACAGATTGTTTTGGATCAGTCATCTTTCATGGGTGTGCATGTATTGTGGGAATCACAGCTTGAGTACCATGCATGCCACAATGACTGGGAGGAAGTCTCTAGACTCCTGGACCTTATTCCTGAACATGTTCTAGTAGTTGGAAGCCTTCAAATCAATTTGGATGGGCTACAGCCTGCTTCAACTTTTGAATGCAATAGAGGTTATGAGTATGGTGATTACCTCTGCTCTGTTGAAGAATTGGATGCTGTTTGCATGGATGTACCAGAGATCAAAGTTTTCAGGTTTTCGTGTAATGTTATGTGCTCCATATGGTTAAAGAGGCTGATGGAAGAGAAACTTGCGAGGAAACTAATTTTCTCAAAGGAATATTGGGAAGGCACAGCAGATATACTACCTCTTCTTGCCCGTTCTGGCTTCATTACTAGCAAGTATGAGATCCCTTCAGAGGATGATAATATTGAGGATATTTCGGTCCTGAAATTTCCGGATGGTGGTACCATACAGGCTTTACATAAACTACTTATTCATCATTGTGCACAATACAACTTGCCATTCCTTCTGGACCTTTACCTTGACCAGCATGAGTTGGTGGCAGATAGTGATTCAGTTCGTTCACTTCAGGAAGCCGCAGTAAGTTTCTTGATATCTAGTGCTGTTTCAACTCGGATTGCTTATACTCGTTCACTGATCCCATCGGTACCTTATTGGCTGTTTCTATTTGTTATGCTTTTAAGTTCCCTTTGTTTGGCTGTATTTGCCCATTTGAATATGTGGGCTTTTTTTATTTTTTTCATTTTTAATTGTTCTTAAAACATTTCAGCTGAAAATTTAGTAGTGGGTAATAATAATAATAATCAAAAGAAAGCTAGAAGTTCAGTAATAAAGTGCAAGATATGATATGATAGAAGACACGGAGAGGTTTGACTCACTTGCAGCACTAAGTATAGACTAATGTTATCTTAAGATGAGACTAATGATACTCTAAAATATGATCCAAACCTTAGATTCCCTGAGTAATGTTGGAAGAGCCTTAAATATTAAAAAAGATCTGATGCAGTTTGAACTGCTTGATTAGGCAAGGCCTTCTGCTTTTTCCAAGGAAAAAAGGCCAAAGTCCTTTGGGGATGTGGGGTGTTAGCTATGATTTGTCTGGTATGGATGCAAAGAAATAAAAGGATCTTTGAGACCTATAGTGGACAGAGCTGGAAAAACTTTGGGAGATAGCTAGGTTCTGGGCATCTTTATGGGCTATGTTTCTGGGGAGGTTAAAGATTACACTCTTTCCTCGGTTTAGATTGGAAAGCAGCTGTAGTTTAGGGTTCTTTGTCTATGGTGGCAATTTGAGACTTTCTCTGATGCTCTAACCGTCTTCAACTGCTTCTCTTTGAGTGGAGTTCTTTTATACATTTTATGATGAAATATTAGTCTTATTCTACAACTGTGGTACTTAGGCTGGGTTCTCCAACTCTATACCTTGTTAAAGATTGTGTGCCATGTCCGTTACTTTTCCAAATGGCTTCATGACCTCTGTTCAGTTATGTTGATATATGTGGCCCTCTATTTTCCTCCCCATCTTATCCATAGAAAAAAACAACTTTTTCTTGTCTCATCTGTTTTCTGAATTCATTCTTATAGGGAGATTGTCAATGGGCACGATGGTTGCTCCTCTCTAGGGTTAAAGGGTGTGAGTATGAAGCATCATTTTCCAATTCTCGCGCGATACTGTCACACAATCTAGTTCCGGATAGTAACCTCCGTGTTCCAGAGACGGATGAAATAATTCGTACTGTTGATGACATTGCAGAAGGAGGGGGAGAACTGGCAGCTCTGGCAACCTTAATGTATGCCTCTGCCCCCTTTCAAAGTTGTCTGAGTAGTGGCAGTGTAAAGAGGCATAGTAGTACATCAGCCCAGTGCACACTGGAGAATCTCAGGCCCACTCTTCAGCGTTTTCCTACACTGTGGCACACATTTGTATCAGCATGTTTCGGGCAAGATACAACTTCCAATCTTGTGGGGCCTAAAGCAAAGAATGGTGAGGTTTTAGCCATCCTGTTTCAATCATTTTCATTGTAGCGGTAAAGTACGTTTGCTTCTATAATGATTTGTTACTATGCCTTAAGAAGTTATAATTTTGTCAATTCAGGTTTTTCAGACTATTTAACATGGCGTGATGACATATTCTTCTCTTCTGGACGTGATACTTCACTTCTGCAAATGCTTCCATGCTGGTTTCCAAAGGCTGTGCGGAGGTTAATTCAGCTTTATGCTCAGGTATCTTACTTCTATTGCTTATGTGTCACTTCTTTTCGAAATCAACATTTGCCCAGACATATGTACACATATGATTTCTATTGCACACATGCAATAGCAGGTTGCTTTTAAAGTATATCTTGACATGGCATGTTAGTTGCTTCAAACAGATTTCCTGCTTTCCTGTCTCCTTTGCTCATCAGTTGTTAGTGATTTTTAGTGAGGTATTTGGATTACATTATTGTATCTGCATTTTGCATGACATTGCAGGGTCCTCTTGGATGGCAATCAATAGCAGGTCCGCCTGTGGGAGAAGGTCTGCTGCAAAGAGATATAGAATTTGTCCTAAACACTGATGAGGATGTAGAAATCAGCTCACTCTCCTGGGAAGCAACTATCCAAAAACACATTGAGGAGGAACTCTACAATTCTGCACTTGAGGTATCTGATTACTTTCTATTGAGACAGTTATTCATATCACACTAGAGAATTGTTCAAATAACTATAACTATTCATCTAAGAAAGAAACGATAAAAAAGAAAAAGAAAAAAAGAAGTTCAAATAGCTCTGCTTGCCTATTGCTAAAACCTACAGTGTGATTACAGGGAAATGCACTTGGGCTTGAACACCATTTACATCGTGGACGTGCATTAGCTGCTTTTAATCATTTTCTTGGTTTTAGAGTTCAAAAATTGAAATCAGAAGGAAAAGGACAAATACAAGCAAATGTTCAAGCAGATGTTCAGACACTTCTTGGACCTATAACAGAAAGTGAAGAGTCTCTTCTTTCATCAGTAAGTTTTATTTTCTAGTCATTTAGTATCATACTTTTCTGTGGACAAGAAACTAGTGAAGTGGATCTCTTATCAACTCTTGAGTACATTCTCTTTTTTTGTTTTATCAAAATTTCAGTTTTCCTTCAGTAGAATATATTTTTTATTTTACGGTTTTTACCTGACACTAGATATATAATTATATATATATATGTATATATATTAAAAACATAAAGAGTACAAACAGTAGTGTACTGGCAGTGCACAAAAGAAGTTAATGTTATACATTCAGTTATAATGACTTAGTATTATGTACACGGAAAACAAAAAAAAAAAAACAAACTAAGGTAACACAGAGGATAGAAGTATGGTTCAGTTATTTCTCTTTCAATTGGTAGTGTGGGTGGAGATTTGGATGGTTCTGTGATGTGCTTGTGGCACTTTCTTTTTAGGTCATGCCACTTGCAATTATGCATTTTGAGGATTCTGTGCTGGTGACTTCATGCGCTTTTCTACTGGAGCTTTTCGGATTTTCTGCCAGCATGCTCCGCATAGACATTGCTGCCCTGAAACGGATGTCTTGCTTTTACAAATCTAGTGACAATATTGACAACTTAAGGAAACTTTCGACAAAAGGGTCTGCATTTCATGCAGTTGGCCATGAAAGTGATATAATGGAGTCTCTGGCTCGAGCTCTAGCCGATGAGTATCTGCAGCAGGATAGTGCAAGCATGAGTAAGCAAAAGGGTACTCCAAGTTTAGCTGCTCGTAAACAACCTTCACGAGCTCTCATGCTTTTCTTAGAATTTCTGGAGAAGGCTAGCCTTCCTCCAATGGCGGATGGGAAAACATGTGGGTCTTGGCTGTTAAGTGGCGATGGTGATGGAATTGAGTTGAGATCTCAACAGAAAGCTGCAAGCCATCGCTGGAACTTAGTTACAATTTTCTGCCAGATGCACCACCTTCCCTTGAGCACAAGATATCTTTCTGTACTGGCAAGAGACAATGATTGGGTCTGTATATATCATACTGTTAAACTAGTCGTTTATATTATATGAATCTGGCCACTACACAATTTCTCGAGTATTTATCTGTGGTCCCTTTGTCTGTTTAAGGTTGGCTTTTTGTCAGAAGCTCAGATTGGTGGATATCCTTTTGACACGGTGGTCCAAGTGGTATGTCTTGTTCCTATTAAAACAAGTATAACACGTTTTTGTTGAGAACCAGATAGACATATAATAAACCTTGCATCAATTTTATCTCCTCATCCCTTCATGTTTCAGGCGTCAAAGGACTTCAGTGATCCACGTCTTAAAATTCATATTTCAACAGTTCTGAAAGGCATGCAGTCAAGAAGAAAAGCTAGCTCTTCAACAAATACAGATACTATGGAAAAAAGGAGTGGAGCTTCCTTTACCAATGATAGCATTTGTGTCCCAGTTGAGCTTTTTAGAATATTAGCAGAATGTGAAAAGCAGAAAAATCCTGGAGAGGCCATTTTGATGAAAGCAAAGGAGTTATCCTGGTCAATTTTGGCCATGATTGCATCATGCTTTTCAGACGTGTCTCCAATATCTTGCCTAACAGTCTGGCTGGAAATAACTGCTGCAAGGTTACTTCTGATATCCCATTTACAAAATGATGCTTTCTAGCTTGTATTCAAATGATTCAGTGTATATTGGAGAATTTCTGTGCAATAAACTTAACACTTGTTTCAAGTGCTTGTGAGATAGGAAGTTCTATGATACATTACTTTGCAATCTTCAAAACTTGATCTCACTGCTACTTTATTCTCCACAGGGAAACTTCATCTATCAAGGTGAATGATATTGCTTCCAGAATTGCAAATAATGTTGGAGCAGCTGTGGAAGCTACTAATGCTCTGCAAGCAGGAGGGAGTAAATCTCTTACATTTCATTACAATAGGCAGAATTCAAAGAGGAGGCGGCTTCTGGAACCCAACTCGGGAGATCCCTCAGCTGCTACAGCATCTGAAATTTTGGATTCTCCTGTGGGTGCAAAAATATTTGATAACCAGCGAACTATTTCTGAAGGGGAAAGAAATATAAAACTTGGCGGAAATATGAATTTAGCTGATTCTGATGAAGTGTCTGTTTCGCTGTCCAAGATGGTTTCAGTGCTTTGTGAGCAACACCTGTTCCTGCCTTTGTTAAGGGCATTTGAAATGTTCCTTCCTTCATGTTCTCTCGTACCTTTCATACGTGCACTTCAGGTTTGTGAAAAGTACAACACAGCTTCCTTTAATCGATCCATTTACTTCAAATTGCTAAACTAAATTACGTTGTTGGTGTTTAACTTTTGACATTGCTCAGTTTGATTTCCTATGGGCTTTGGAATGAGTAAATAGGATCAAATTAATACGAGGTCTAATTGTTTATTCTTTTTTATTTCCCTTCCCCTCAGGCATTTTCACAAATGCGCCTTTCTGAAGCATCAGCTCATTTAGATTCCTTTTGTGCCCGAATTAAAGAAGAGTCGACTCGCTTACAGGCAAATGTAGGAAGAGATGTGCACATTGGTGCATCATGGATAAGCTCTACGGCTATTAAAGCTGCGGATGCTATGCTTTTGACATGTCCATCTCCTTATGAAAAGAGATGCTTACTAAAACTCCTTGCTGCCACTGATTTTGGTGATGGAGGCTCCGCAGCTACTCATTACCAGCGGCTTCATTGGAAAATCAATTTAGCGGAGCCACTATTACGCAAGGATGATAATTTGCACCTAGGGAATGAAACTCTAGATGATGGTGCACTTGCAACAGCATTGGAAAGTAATAGACACTGGGAGCAAGCACGCAACTGGGCGAGACAGTTGGAGGCCAGTGCTGGAGTTTGGAAATCCGCTGTTCATCATGTAACTGAAACTCAGGTAATCTAGTATAGATATCTGCTTGGCTTAGTATCTTTCATTAAGATAATAGGAGAGTTGAAAAGACAATGGAATAGAAGGCTTGACGCCTTATACATCTAATTATGATATACTTTCCTTTCCAAATTTAGATAATCCATAGACAATATTTTGTTCTGGTGATTTACACAAATAATCGTTAATTTTCTTTTAAAGTAAAAAAAAAAAAAGTCGTGATATATGAAATATAACAGATACTGATATTAGCCAGTTGACCGGTAACAGGTTGTTGGGAGTGTAGTTTGTTTACATTGTAAGGAGTCAGTTGACCATACTGAGAGAAACATAATATGCTGTTATTAGATTACCTTTGTATAAATTCCATTACCATCTCTGTCGTCTGTGTCTTTCTGTGTCTGTCTGTCTATCTGTCTGTCTGTCTGTCTCTCTCTCTCTCTCTAATATTTGTTTTTTCTAATTTTTGCTTCTGTAGGCTGAATCTATGGTAGCTGAGTGGAAGGAATTTCTTTGGGATGTTCCCGAGGAGAGAATCGCTTTATGGGGACATTGCCAAACCCTCTTCATCAGATATTCCTTCCCTGCTTTACAGGTACTTTCTCTTTGCATTTGCAACTGTTGTCAGCAAATTATTTATCCTAGTGTCTGGTTAATTTTTTGAGATGATTTCCAGGCTGGGCTATTTTTCCTCAAGCATGCAGAAGCTCTGGAAAAAGATCTTCCAGCTAGGGAGCTTCATGAGCTGTTACTGCTTTCACTACAATGGTTGAGCGGAATGATTACTCTGTCCAATCCGTAAGATAATAATCACATATTTGATTTTTTCGCTACTTTGTTTTGCTTATTTCTTCACTGATTGGTGCTGTCAAATCATCAGAGTTTATCCACTTCATCTGATTCGGGAAATTGAGACTAGAGTATGGCTCTTGGCGGTAGAATCAGAGGCACAAGGTAAGAGTGAAGGAGACTTCAATCTAAGCAGTTCCATCCGTGATCCTATTCACAAAAATAGCTCCAGTATTATTGACAGAACAGCAAGTATCATAACAAAAATGGACAATCACATTGGCACATTTAAGAACAGAACTGTAGAGAAACATGATGCAAGGGAAAATAACCAGGTGTATCACAAGAACCAAGTATTAGATGTTAGCTTTCCAACCACAACAGCAGGGAGTACAAAGACTAAGCGAAGGGCAAAAGGCTATGTGCCATTACGACGGCCGGTACTAGACTCACCAGAAAAAAGCGGTGATCTTGATGAGGGTTCTAATTCTCTCAATGTTAGATATGAATTGCAGTCTCAGGATGAAAACTCAAAAACGGAGATGTCTTTTTCACGGTGGGAGGAAAGGGTTGGACCTGCAGAGCTGGAAAGGGCTGTTCTTTCTTTATTAGAATTTGGACAAATAGCTGCTGCAAAGCAACTCCAGCATAAGCTGTCTCCAGTAAAAGTACCATCTGAAATTTTACTTGTGGACGCCGCACTGAAGCTTGCTGCTATGTCAACTCCAAGTAAAAAAGTATCTATAGCAATGCTTGATGAAGAAGTACGTTCAGTTATTCAGTCCCACCATATTCTAACCCAGCAACATGAAGTTGATACAGTGCAGGTTTGTGTCCAAATTCATTTTCCCTCTTAATCTCTCTTGCCCACTGCACATGCGTGTTTTTTTTTCCTTCACCGCTTATGTTATACTTGTGTGTCTAAAGGAATGCTAGGTCTTTAATTGTTGTTTTTGTAGATTTTATGGGATTTTCCCTTCTAGATTTCATGGCATTTGTAGCTGTGGTTGTGTGACTTGTTCGCAGTGAGCTTGTTTTGTTATCTTTTGTTATTGGATGTGAGCGTGAGATTCCAAGTTTGCACTCCTCATTTTTGTTTCCTTTTCTTTTCTGAAGTTGATGTAGTTTTTCTTCGCAGAAAAAGAATGGCCTTTTAGTGGCTAGGGATTCCCTATATTCTCTCTTCTAGCTCTTTACTGATTTTTGATGTCTGTGTGTTAACTTGCTATTGACTATGAAAGGTTTTGGAGAGTCTAGCAACCATTTTTACTGAAGGTAGCGGACGTGGACTATGCAAGAGGATAATAGCAGTCAACAAAGCAGCAAGCATGTTAGGTCTTCCATTTGCGGAGGCATTTGTTAAGCAGCCAATTGAACTACTACAGCTGCTTTCCCTTAAAGCACAAGAATCATTTGAGGAGGCACATCTCCTTGTTAGAACTCATTCAATGCCCGCAGCCAGTGTTGCTCAGATTCTTTCCGAATCCTTTCTAAAGGTTGGGCTTTTAACTATTACTTCTTCTTCGTGGTTTTAATATATGTTCAAATTCGTTTTAATAGACTATAATAGTGGTGCGAAGTTAAATTGGTATAATATAAGTTAAATGGAGGGTACTGTACAAATTGGGGTGGTTTAATGTTTAATTTGTGGTGCAAAGTTAGACTAGTTTAATATAAGGTAAATTGGGGTAGAACATACTCTACAAATTAGGGGTTTAATATATGTTTGGACTGTGTCTCCAGGGCTTATTAGCTGCTCATCGTGGGGGATATATGGATTCTCAAAAAGAAGAAGGACCTGCTCCCTTACTCTGGAGGTTTTCAGACTTCTTAAAGTGGGCAGAGCTTTGTCCTTCTGAACAAGAAATTGGGCATGCACTAATGCGCTTGGTTATTACTGGACAAGAAATACCACATGCCTGCGAGGTACTAATACTAGAGATAGGTCTTGTTATTTGTCCTGTTTGCGCTGCATGTTCAAACTATTTAAGGGAAAAAAAAAACACGCAATTTAACAGTTTTTTTTTTTTGTTCGATTGACAGAAGTGATGTTCAGTGATTCATGAGAGTATTTTTCATTTTCTTGAGCTGATGCTTATTTGTTAAACAATGATTTCAGGTTGAGCTTCTAATTTTGTCACACCACTTCTACAAATTATCATCTTGCCTTGATGGAGTTGATGTACTTGTAGCCCTTGCAGCTACTAGAGTTGAAGCTTATGTGTCTGAGGGCGATTTTTCATGTTTGGCTCGTCTGATAACTGGAGTAGGAAACTTCCACGCCCTTAATTTCATTCTCGGAATTCTTATTGAAAATGGCCAACTGGATCTCCTTCTTCAGAAGTATTCAGCTGCTGCAGATGCGAATGCTGGCACTGCTGAGGCGGTCCGCGGATTTCGGATGGCTGTTCTGACATCATTGAAGCATTTTAATCCAAATGACCTTGATGCTTTTGCTATGGTTAGTATCTGCAGACATGATTTCTCGAACTATCACCAACTATTTCGTACAGTTTATGATTATTCAAATTAAATAGGGTTATTAGCGCAATGTACTAGTTGACCAGTTACTCAGTTAGCTACTTTATAGTATTAGTTGACTGCACCTTAAATAAGGCTATACACCCCTAAAAACAAAAGGCCATACAATAAATTCATTACTTGCCTATGTGTTCAAAAACAATTAATTATGAAATAATACCATTTATTCTTGTTTCCTTGCTTTCTTTCCACAGGTCTATAATCACTTTGACATGAAACATGAAACGGCTGCTCTTTTGGAGTCACGAGCAGAGCAGTCATCAGAACAGTGGTTCTGTCGTTATGACAAGGATCAGAATGAGGACCTTCTAGACTCTATGCGTTATTACATTGAAGCTGCTGAAGTTCACAAATCCATTGATGCTGGCAACAAAACACGCAGAGCATGTGCTCAGGCCTCCCTCTTATCTCTTCAGATTCGAATGCCAGATTTCCAATGGCTGTACCGATCCGAAACCAATGCCAGGCGTGCCCTAGTTGAGCAGTCTCGTTTCCAAGAGGCCCTCATTGTTGCTGAAGCCTATGGCCTTAACCAGCCAAGTGAGTGGGCTTTGGTACTTTGGAACCAGATGCTCAAACCAGAAGTTCTGGAAGATTTTGTGGCTGAATTTGTGGCTGTTCTTCCTCTCCAGCCCTCAATGCTTGTTGATCTAGCAAGGTTTTACAGGGCCGAGGTGGCAGCGAGAGGGGACCAGTCCCAGTTCTCAGTTTGGTTAACTGGGGGAGGGTTGCCAGCGGAATGGGCAAAATATCTGGGGAGGTCGTTTCGATGCTTGTTGAAAAGGACTAGAGATTTGAAGTTGAGGTTGCAGCTGGCTACTGTGGCAACTGGTTTTGGAGATGTTATTGATGCATGCACGAAGGCGTTAGATAGGGTGCCTGAGAATGTAGGACCTCTTGTCCTGAGGAAAGGCCACGGTGGTGCTTATCTACCACTTATGTGAGTTTTTGATATGACGGTGATGACAATGAGATCCTACAAATGGTTTCATCAAAAGAAGAAAAAAAGTAAATGAGAAAGAGAAGGGGAAGGGCAGAAGGAGAAAAGTAGGAAAGAGAAAACGTAGGAATGGAAATAGAAACAATACAGGACATGTAAATTTGTTACAGTTTGTAAATTTAGTTGACAGGTTTGATATCCTTATTCTTTTTCCGCTTCGTCCGACCAGCCGGAAGCAGCAACCAGTTTTGACATAGAAGTAAAGCATGTAGATGGTGTAGTATATGATTTTGTTCTCTCTTTTCTCCTTTATTACCACCTATTCTTTTATTGATAACTTCAGCTGTTGTATTGCCCCGTGTTGATATCAAATATTCAAATGTATCAGTGTTTCTTATTGCAACTATTGCGAAATCTCTGATCTGTGTGGTTAATTTTGTTCCCACATGAATTGCCGTAGTGGTACAAGTCTCCTGGTAAAGGGTGCACTGTTAATTTCTAAATAATGTTCATTAATTGCTTTTGCAACATAAAAAAAATAAAATAGTAGAAATTTTGTTGGTTACTATCTTTATGGCTCATATTCTCTCTTTGGTATAGTAATTTGGGATGGAAACGTGAAATTTTAGGATTATCTAACATAAGAAATGATTGAGAAATTATTCGAGTTGATATGGGAGAATTTTTTTTTGATAAAACTAACGTTTAGAGGATCTGTTGGATGTGTTTTAAGTGATATAAATAAGTATTACAGAACAAAACAATTAACATACAATCATTACTTAAAAACTCAAAAATTCTTAAATAAAAAAAAAAATCAGAAATTAATTATTTTTCTTGGTCAATATAAATTAATTAGTTGAAATTGCAAATAATGGTACAAATTTTTTTGGGCACTGTGCAATGTGCAGTTTCTACTTTCTAGGGAGTTGAAAGTGTAGTGTGTGTTGGGGTGGGAGGAGTGACGGTGTATAATTGTTAAAGCTTTTCTAAACATAAACCCTAGCATCCTCTCCCTTTATTCCCGCCCCTTTTTCCTTTCTCTCTCCCGCTTTCTCCCTCTACTTCCTCACTTTCTTCCCAACCCAAACACGACTCAGCTCTCCCATATCCACCCAAAAGTCTTGAAAACCGATTCAAGCCGTCATCTTGTTCAGTCCTTCATCTCTCTCAATTTTCTTCAGACTTCAACCTCTCAATCCCTCCTATAACCCCCCAATCTGTAAGTATCTATTTCAAAGTTTTCTTCTTTAGGTGATTGTGTACGCAATTGGGGATTATTTTAGGGTTTTTCAGGGTTTTAGGGAGTTCAATTTGTCCTAGTTATATTTAGGGATTATCTCAGCCATAGTCTACTGCTCAATTGATTTATTCTGCTCTAGTTTCCAATATTTATATTCTCTAGACTTCTGTTTGTTCTGCATTTTCACTTT